>CAWVNO010002658.1:57500-445351 GCA_963930645.1 Salticus scenicus | reverse complement strand
ATGGTAAATAATTATAAGATAAAAAAATTTTTATAAACCATGTTTTTTAATTTTCTGTTGAATCATATAAACGCTACTGAAGGCAGCCGGAACCCCAGCAATTGGATAAAAGTATTAAAAAAATTCCTTGCTATCGTCTTTTTTTGAGCTATTATAAAAGTTTCAAATAGCTATCTAGCCGGAAAGTTAGTTAAAAGTTGATTGCAAGCTTTGTACTGGAAACGCTGCCGAAGGCAGCAGGGTCCCGAAGCAATTGGATAAAAATATTTTTAAAAAGCACTTTCACCGTATTCTGAACTGTTCCGAAAGTTTCAAATGTCTAGCTACTCGGGAAGTTAGTTAAATGAATGTTCTGTTGAATCATATGAACGCTGCCGAAGGGAGTAGGGACCTGAAACAGTTGACTAAAAGTATTAAAAAAATATATTGCCACCGTGTTCTGAGCTATCCTGAAAGTTTCAAATATCTAGCTAGTCGGGAAGTTAGTGAAAAATCGATTGCAAGCTTTGTACTGGTAACGCTGCTGAAGGCAGCAGGAACCCGAAACAGTTGGCTAAAGGTATTTAAAAAAATGTATTTTCACCGTGTTCTGAACTATTCTGAAAGTTTCAAATGTCTAGCTAGTCGGGAAGTTGGTTAAATAAATTTTCTGTCGAATCATATAAGCGCTGCCGTAGGCAGCGGGACTTGAAAAATTTGACTAAAATTATTAGAAAAATGTATTGTCACCGTGTTGTGAGCTGTCCTGAAAATTTCAAATGTCTAACTAGTCGGAAAGTTAGTGAAAAATCGATTGCAAGCCTTGTACTGATAACGCTGCCGAGGGCAGCGGGAACCCGAAACAATTGGCTAAAGGTTTTAAGAAAATGCATTTTCACCGTGTTCTGAACTATTCTGAAACTTTTAAATGTCTAGCTAGTCGGGATGTTAGTTAAATAAATTTTCTATCGAATTATATAAGCGCTGCCGAAGGCAGCGGGACCTGAAATAGTTGACTAAAATTATTAGAAAAATGTATTGTCACCGTGTTGTGAGCTGTCCTAAAAGTTTCAAATGTCTAGCTAGTCGGAAAGTTAGTGAAAAATCGATTGCAAGCTTTGTACTGATAACGCTGCCGAAGGCAGCAGGAACCCGAAACAGTTGGCTAAAGGTTTTAAGAAAATGCATTTTCACCGTGTTCTGAACTATTCTGAAAGTTTCAAATGTCTAGCTAGTCGGGAAGTTGGTTAAATAAATTTCATGTCGAATCATATAAGCGCTGCCGAAGGCAGCGGGACTCGAAATAGCTGACTAAAATTATTAGAAAAATGTATTGTCACCGTGTTGTGAGCTGTCCTGAAAATTTCAAATGTCTAGCTAGTCGGAAAGTTAGTGAAAAATCGATTGCAAGCTTTGTACTGATAACGCTGCCGAAGGCAGCGGGAACCCGAAACAGTTGGCTAAAGGTTTTAACCTTTTGAAAGGGGCTGTGACAGCATCTGTCACGCTTCACCATAGGATTTCGTAAGAGCCCCTTTCAAAAGTTTAAGAAAATGCATTTTCACCCTGTTCTGAACTATTCTGAAAGTTTCAAATGTCTAGCTATCCGGGAAGTTAGTTAAATAAATTTTCTGTCGAATCATGTAAGCGCTGCCAAAGGCAGCGGGACTTGAAATAGTTGACTAAAATTATTAGAAATATGTATTGTCACCGTGTTGTGAGCTGTCCTGAAAATTTCAAGTATCTAGCTAGTCGGGAAGTTAGTTAAAAATCGATTGCAAGATTTGTCCCTGACAAACCCACAAACAAACCCACAAACAAACACACAAGAATCGAAGTTAATAAAAACATGGTAATATGACATCCGCAATTTGATATAAGGAAAGGGCATGTTTACAAACAAATGCTCCTTTAATCAATTTTTCCCACTCACGTGTGGCAAAAGGGCAATTTGTATTGGTGGAAATACCAATGTTTTGCCCTGATTAGAGTGTTTTGCCCTGAACGTGACGTCACCTGCGCTTTTCTTATTCGGAGGAGCTATATTTGAATGCGTGCTAGCACAGCGCTACCTCGGAATGGAATGAAAAGGAAAATACCCGTTTTGAAGGAACGATATCGGTGTAGTGTGAAATAGAGCTCCTTTAATTCAGGCAGACTCACCCGGCATCTTGTTTCCCACCTAGCGTTTGTTGCCCACGCGGTGCAGATTTAAAGTTTAATCAAATCATATAAAATGGGGGGTTGTGCAGCCGCAAATTGCTCAAATCACTCTCGAAATGGCTTTAGAATGTTTCGGTTCCCAACTGACGAAGAAAGGAGAAAGAAATGGGCTGTTAATTGCCGAAGAAATAATTGGAAGCCTATCTTACAATCACAAATATGCAGTGTAAGTATGATATGTTTTCTTTCATTTTTTGTATCAATTTTTTGTTTTTATTGCTGTTTGATTATCTAAATGTTGTATTTTATACACACATTACCTTTTAAGGTGTATAAATAATTAAAATTAATTAATTTAACACTAGAAGTGGTGTTTACATTTTACTAGGGTTACTAAAAAAATTTCGCCAAGTATTACCGCCAAATTTATCAAATGTAAACAATACTTCGATCTCTTATTTAGGCATACTTTTGCACTGTACATATTCTTAGTAATTGTGTGTTTAAAGATAATTTCTATGTATGAGTTTTTTCTTTTTTATTAGTAACAGATTTCATCACGATCTAATCATAAAAAATATGTAGATGTGCTGTCTCATTGGATATTTAATATTAGTGCAATTGAGGTTGTCACCAAGATTGTTTTGGTGAAATATAAGTATTTATTTAACGGCTGATTTTTATTTTATTTGACTGCAATTTTAGTATATCATTTTGAAAAACTGAAGTGTGAAGATTTTTGAACTTTTATGTAAGTTATTCTTTTTATCTTTATCAACTTTATAAGATTTTCTTTTATAAAAACTAGTAATTATAATATTATGTAGTACATTTAGTAATAATATGAACACTATTCTGTGACTATTAAAAGGATGGTGTTTTTTCTGGCAAGTAATCAATATTAAGTTTTCATTCATTTAATTAATTTTCAGTTTCAATATTTGTCAATTTTATTGGAAAACTGAAAGTTAGTAGTATAAATCTTCTCAAAGAAAAAAAAAAAGAATGAAAGTCATAAATTAACATATTTTGACAGTTTCATCTGAAAATTAATACATAAATCGTGGCCAAAAAAATTGTAAAAAATGAAAATTATAAATTAACAGAGAAAGTATATCCATAATTTATAAATAAATGCAATATATATATATATGTATTTACTATTTCTTCAGAGTACTTTTAACATTTAAAAGTCAAAGCATGTATTTCAAAATGCAGGGGTCAGTTTTTATTTAGTAAGAGATAAAAATCTCTGCAATTCTAATTAGTGATTCCATTGTTCATAAGTTAAGAACACACAGAGGTCATTAATAAGTTTTAATTTTTTATACCTATTTTTGTGAAAACATAAATATTATTTAAAAGATTTAATTAGCTGTCATTACATTTTGTTTACTATTAAGAAAGTTTCATTGAACCAAGTATATGTGATACTTTGATATAGAAAAATATTATAAATTAATTATGTATTTGTGTAAAACAAAATTTTGAAAAATGCTGTTTTCATAAATTTTAATTTTGTGAAGGACTCATTTATTGAAGTGGAATTTTGTGAAGTGACAGCAAAATGACTAAAATTTGACTTGGTTCAAGATAAACATAAGTTCATCTATTAGTTTTATGTGTAGTCTTCTTGGCAGACTATAGGCCAAAATTCTTTTAAATAAATGTAATTCTATACATAATTACTAAAAACTATTAATGTATAAATAAATATAACTATTTATTATTATCATCACAAATTGTTGTCATTTGTTGTGGACACCTCACCCCTTCAGTAAGCTACCCTTTACATCCAAGATGAAGTTCTTTTGCAATTTTCTTCTGAAATATGTATTTTCTGCATTTATGGTGATTATTCACATTTTGTTCATCCTAGGGTCATAATTTTAGGTCGAATGTATTGCCAGATAATTTCTTTTAAGAGTGCTAAATAATTTTGCAATTCTTGTTTCATTATAATGGAATGATGTTTCACAGACTTAGTAGGATGAAAACGCTGATAGTGTACTTTCTAGTGCTGTACCGAGTAGCACTTTGGCTGAGTACCGAGTACTCGACCTTTTACTACTCGGCCGAGTACCGAATACAGAGTAGTTGTAAGAAAGAATAATTGATGTACATATGAAGAATTTTGCACATCTTTAAATTAAAGAAAGGCCTTTTGAACACAAAATTAAGTTAAATGGCAAACAGCATGTTTAATGAAATGTTTCAGAACTTTTGTAGTGTATATGCACGATTAGATTCATTGTTATATTTGATACTTTCAGCTTAGTGGATTATTAAAACCATAATAACTGATAACTTCTGTCTTTATCATATAGTCTATCTCAGATGCGGATCATCTTCAGATAATTCTTAGAGAATATAAAAGTTCCTATACACTCAGGCTTAATTTAAGATGCATGAAATTTACATATGAAATGAGAACATTAAAATAAAAATTTTAGCATTTCAAACATGGACTTCATTAATCCATTAGTCTTCAAACTCTAGAAAATTAAAAAAAGATAAGGGCCAGAATTTGCAAAACAACAAATTTGATTATTAAAATATATTTTTAATAACATTTTAGTGTATTTACCTTTTTCATAATTATTTTTTTAATTAAATATAAACTTTTCTTACAATTTTAAAAGTGTCTTACTAACTAAAGTTTTATCTACTATATTAGTATTATGTAAGGGTTCTTCTTCCTAAAATATTTTATTTTTGTCTGTTTTATAGATACAGTTTTATGTACTCAGTTTTTATTAAAAAAAAAAAAAAAAGCATATTAGACACATACAAGATGGTTGTACTTAAATTCTTGTAACTAAAATAGATAAGCTCGTATCATAAATTGTCTCTATACCGAGTTTGGTGGCAATCTACTCGCACGTTTTAACTGCAGAAAGCTGTTTGCAGCAAAAGTTTAATGACTCTATATTTATATTTTCATAATTTTTTAGTTTAGTTATTAATAAACAACTCTTATGAATACATCTCTTTCAATAATACATAAAAATAATGAAATTCTTACAACTACTCGGTATTGGCCGAATACTTAGTCCAAATTTGGCCGAGTACTGATTATATACCGAGTACTCGGTACAGCTCTAATACTTTCAAAATTTTAAAAATTAATTGACCATCGCAATCGAAGCAGGCTACTTTATCTCTAGCCGACTTTGAGTTCACAGCTCGCACATGTTGATTTTGAGCTTGTATCAATATACAATATTTTGATTCATACAAAAAACAAAACTTTAGGCTTTTAAAATTTTATTATGAATTATTTCTATGTTCATTCAAAATATGCTGTGATACTTTTGTATATTACTATGAAATTTATTTATAACTATGCTTAATATAGTATATGTTAAACTTAGTTATGTGATACTTTAAAAATATAGTTGTTTTTAATAAGATATTATTTATAAGTATGTTTTAAAAGGTAAACATATTAATGTTTTTGGAGAAACATTATTATAACATTTTGATTAATATAAAAACAAAGCTTTAGGCTTCTAAAAACTCATGGTTTTTATAAAACATTGATAGATCATTTTATTTTCAATATAACATTGTATATTTAATTTTTTTTAGTATTGTGCTTTTAGTATTATGTATTTAACTCGTAAAATAAAAATGCATAGCCTAATATTTTGTATTTAAAATTTTTATAGAAAAATATAACTTTTTTTTTTTTTTTTCTTTTAATGACTGCTGATATTCCAAGTTTATATAAAAAAAAAAGCAATAATTCGAATGTTAAACAAACTTGAATTGCATCTGAAATTCTTATAATTACCGTGAGACAAGAAAAATATGAATGCTTTCTGGACATGTATAAATTGCAATAAATTTAATATTTACTCGTACAGATTCTTAAAAAATTTATTAGTCTAAGCTGTAGGGCCCACCAGCAGCCAAGCGGTTCTACGCTCAAAGCTGGTAGACGTGAGGTGCGAGGTTCAATCCCAGGGCACGCTCGTCGGCCAAGACAGTAAGAGTTTTTCGTGGTTTTCTACAAAACTTGTATAAATACGGGCTAGGACCCTTTAGAAAGACCCCCCCCACGGAGGACACTCCCCCTTAAGCCTAAGACCCTAGAGTAGTCAATCAGCCTTACTCCCAAAACACCAAACACCAGTAGTCCAACCTATAAACAGTTACAAATATTTATACAATCAATAATAATAAAAAGATAAAAATTTATTAATAAATGATAAAGTGCAATAAATACAGATTATAAATATAATTATTTTCAAATTCATATTAATTTACTGCCCACATATATTATGTTTTACTTAAAGGGAAAAAAAAAAATCCTGTATTCCTGTGTTTTCATGGCTTATGTGAAAATTCATAAGTAACTTTGGAATTTTAGAGTTTCATAAATAATAATAATTAATAAACATACAAAATATGTCTATGCATACTTTGTATATATTTCTTAGGTTATAAACCAGTTAATGTACCTATTTTATTTATTTATTTTTTATAAATTATCTACAAATTGTTTAAGATTTGTTAATTTATAAACAGCACAATATTTAGATATTCACTTGTATATGGCAAATATTACTAAATCCTACTTCTAACCAGATTCTAGATCCTTTATAGATTTTTAATTTTGGCAATGCAGGTTTTTGATGGTAGAGGTTTCTGATGGTTTAAACCATTGTCAGGTCAAAAACCACTTTTTGACGTCAAAAACCCAACCCTGGCACTAATGAATCATTAAGGGTTGTTAGAATACTATTAAACATATTTCTTAATGTGTACTTTTTAAAATTTAGATTCATTTTGAAGAGTCGCAATATGAGCCTCACAGAGAGGGTAAAAAGAAATTGAAAAGGGATGCTATCCCTACCATCTTTGATGTTCCAAATCCACCAAAGCTCCTAACGGATAAGAGGAAAAAAGGAACTGGACTTCCTAAGCCAAACAGTATTCTTAATAAAAAGAAAAATGTGAAGGTAATTAATAACCCTGTCATGCAAATATTTCACTGTTTTGTTTTATATTTCACTATCAGGTACAAAATTAGATCTGTACCAACTTCTTACACATCTGTCATTTCTTTCTTATTCACAGTTACTTGATATTTGGCACTCAGTCAAGTTGTAAATGACCAATGACCTTTTAATTTTTCACTGGTAGACTTTGTCTAACTAATTGAAGCTCAGTATCTCAGTGCATCATCTGTTTGGTGATTTCCCAAAGTTTGACTTTGCCTAAGGCTAAGATGCCAAGTTTGTTTGAATTGAAATTAATTTCATTGAAATATTTATAACTAGCAAACCCATGCAAAATTTTCGCACTTTATTCCTTTTCTTATTTACCTTTAAAATTTTAAACTCATAAATATTGTACCAATTTTATCACCTAATTAAAATTTTAATTTATTAGCCAAATTATTATTAGAACCAAATTAATAATATTGTACAATAATGAAACCACAATCATTCAAAGAAAAGTTTCAAAATAAAATTCATGATTCACAACCCAGTTTTCATACTTTCATGGGCTGTATGGTTTTAGTACAGGACTCAAACAACTCCTTTTAAATTTGTGTTGCCATGTTGGCGATCACTTTTTATTAATTTTGGTATAATTTTTTGTTTAAAAAAAAAAAAAAAAAAAAAAATCAATTCCTATTCCGATTATATTTTTTAGTCACTTTATGATAACCAGGGTTCGTGATTTTTTTTATTTTTTTTTTTAAATCAAAAAAATCGGATTTTTTTTATTTAAATCGGATTTTTTCGATTTAAATCAGATTTTTTTTTTTAAGTCTACAAATTTATAGTTACTCATTACTTTATACCTGTAAAAGTAATCTATATCTTAAACAATGTCTAAAAACATAATTTAAGTAAATTTCATGCCAGAAGCTATGCTTTTTATAAGCATATATACATCAGTTTTAACTTTTAACACTGATGGATAATGAAATTTATCATTTAAGACCAAAGAATTTATAGCATACAAATTAACAAGCAAATTTAACGTAAACTTGTACCTTCCCTTTTAGTTTTTAAAACAGAATGCATATGAAAAACAACTGTCATGTTATATGAATATTTACTTTTACTCTAAATACATATTATTAGAAGTTCTCTATTTTATATATAGATATAGATTTTTCAGCTCATCATTTTGTAAAATCATATGATCACTTTATTACTAAAAGATGAAACTTCTCATTTTAACTAAATACCTTTTATTTAAAATTTAAAAATTCAAATGAAGCAGACAATTTCCATATTTAAAAATAAACGTTTAAAAATAAAATGTTAGGGAAGAATAAAACATCTCTTTGACCATTCTGATTCTGGATAACATACTGTATTGTTAATTTAATGGATCTATATGTAATTATCTATGGTATTATTATAAACCATGTTAATTATGGCATGAAAGTTAACACTATCTAAAAAAATTTTGAAATATGCATAATCCCAATAATGCATGTGAATAATCAAAATAAAACGTTATCAAAGAAAATAACTGAAGCTTAAGCATAGGTCGATCCAGGTTTTTATTTTTGAGGCAAATTTTAGTGAAAAATAGAAATATTTTTGAGAAAAACTATTATCATATAAAAGTTCTCATTATAGAAATCATTCAACTTTATGATTAACATAAAAACTCATAAAATAATAAAATATGATAACAAATCATTAAATAGTAATTTTATAAAAACTAATATATGCAGTACTTTAAATGAGAAACATTTTAGAAAAGAAACATTTTTATGGACACAATATATATATATATATATAAATGTTGAATGGCATTAAAAAATTAATAAATGAAGCTGAAATGTCATTAAAAATACATAAATAAATAAAAGTGAAAACTTCCATGCTTTATATGTTATCATAATAGTTGAATTAATTATGCTTTGTTGTTAAAATGTTTAAAAAAAAGACAAGTTCATAGAGTTTTCATGATAATATATGGTCTTAGTGTAAAATCCTATACTGAATTAGTACATTTTTTAGTTCTTTAATTCATTTCTGAAGCATAAAAAGTAATTGTGTAAGATTTAAAGTAATTGGTTCATATGTGCCAACACACACACACGTACAGATACCTATATATATAGTTTTGCTAATTAAAGGTTGTAAATGCAACATATTTTGTATTTGAAACTCATTCTAACCAGATTTAAAAAATTTAGATCATAAAAAGTTTTGAAAAATGATTCAATTTTAATAAATGACTTTTTAAAAAAATCAGTTGATTTAAATCAATGATTTTTTTAAAAAAATCCATTGATTTAAATCATGATTTTAATCAAACTGATTTAAATCAACGAACCCTGATGATAACAATTCATATTCTGCTTATATTTTTAAAATAATGCTGGGTTTTAAATGACCCTTGCAAAGATTCTGAAGAAGCATCTTTTAAAAATACATTTTTACGTAAAATAATGTCGTCGGACAAATGTCGTCATTTTTTTCTTATTAGCTTCACTTATTCTTCACTGAGCTGAGTCTGTGTGCTTAAATACTGTTCATTTTTAAATGTTATTTTTTATTCTTGCATATTTTATTAATTGAACAGTATGTTATCGTTTCGACAAAAATAATTGTAACTGGTCCACGTTAGAGAAATATTATATAGATTGTGAGAATTTCTAATATACTTCTGTTAAGTTTCGCACAACTGATTTTAACCCTTGCTTTCCCAAGATGGGGTCATTTTGAAGTTGAAATTTAGTTAAGCCCGCTTCATTCAAAAAGTGCATTAATTTGCCAGAGATAGCACACGTAATCAGTGGAATGTTGCACAATAATTTGTTCTAAATGATACAAAAAGGCATGGTGCTGTTTTTTTTCGCCAAACGTGTCAAGTGGCACCGGAAAGCAATATTTCTGCAGTAACGCCTTCATCTTGGGAAAGCGAGGGTTAATACTTCTTTTGCTTTTTCTTTTTGAAAGAAATATATAAAGAATCATTTTAAAGTCAGTAAGTTTGACAATTAAGAGATATACTCTTGATCGTATCAGACATCTATTAATTTCCAAATGCGTAATCTGTTGTTTGCCTCAGATGACAATTTATTCCCCCCCCCTTTTTTTTTATCTCTGCCTTATTTATTTATATATATATATATATTTTCAAATATATGTATGTGTTATATATTTTCATGTTTTTTTATGCATATTTATTTCAATTTTTTCAGGAAAATGTTCCACAAGCTGATGTATTACAGAGAATTGTGGCTCTAGAGAATGAAAATGCATTTTTATTGAGGAAAATTGAGTCTTTGGAATATGAAAATAAACATCTAAAAGAAGAGAAGAAGGAGATGGAATCTAAATTGGCATCTTTTCTATCCAATGAGCAAATTTCCGCATTAACAGGAAAAAATGCTGTATCATGTTGGTCTGAAGATGCAATCATTAAAGGGCTTAAAATCAGATTTGCAGTTGGAAAGCATGGGTATAATTACCTAAGGTCAATTGGTTATCCATCTCCAGGTTATAGCACCTTAAACAGACGTATTCAGGGGCTAGAACTTGATTTCGGTGTTATGGATATGTTATTTCGTTTATTGCAAGCCAAGGTGGATAGTATGGATTCCAAAGATCGAGACTGTTGCCTTTTAGTCGATGAGATGGAAATTTCATCTGATCAGGACTTCGATACCGTATCAAAGTCCTTCATATGTAATACAACGTTGGGGAAACCAGGCCCAGCAAAACACTATACTGTTGTAATGCTACGTGGTCTGTGTGATAAGTGGAAGCAAGTTGTTGCTCACGAACTTACTGGTCCATCAACTTCAGGTCCTGATATGAAGTCTCTCATATCAAAGACCATTGAAGCTGCAACTGAGATAGGATTGAAAGTACGAGCATCAACATCGGATATGGGAAGTTGTAATAAAGCTTTGTGGTCTTCTCTCGGAGTCAGTGTTTCGAGAAACGAAAGAAACACGTCATATCGTATAGGTGAAAACGTCATTCATTGCTTTGCAGATGTGCCACATTTAATAAAAAATATGCGTAGTGCTTTCTTGGCAGGCATTATTATATTGCCTAACGATGTGTGCCTAGAGCATGATTTGCCTACAGCAGTTGTATCATCAGAGCATCTTAAGAAGCTGTGGTACCTGGAAATGAATGCTGGAACGAGCCTGAGGTCATTACACCATTTGAACCAGACACATCTCTTTCCAACACACTTCTCTAAAATGAATGTTGCTGTTGCTGTACAGCTATTTTCAACTAAAACTGCAGCAGCTTTAGAAAAAGCTGTACATTTAAAGCAAATTTCTGCAGATGCTCTGACTTCAGCTTGGTGGATTCGCACCCTAGCCGAGTGGTTTGAGCTAATGACAGCTCGACACCCTAAATGTGGATTTGCCACTAAAAACAAAACTCAAAAGATACAGTTCCTGAACTACTTTGTTTCGATCATGCAGAACATAAAACTTGGCAATGCTTGGAAGCCCCTGCAGACAGGCATGATAATGTCAAGTTTGAGTGTGGTTAATTTGGCAACAGAATTGCTCCAAGAAGGTTATGAGTTTTTTCTTCCAGGTCGTTTGACACAAGACGCCTTGGAAAATGTCTTTTCCCAAGTTCGTCGGAAATCATCCATGAAACCATCGGCTTTAGGTGTCAAACGTGCCATGAAGCTCATATGCCTATCACAATTCATATCTTCTGTGGAAAATTCCAGCTATGCATCAGATAGTGATTATCATCTATTGAGGACATTATCTGTGAAATCTATTAATGTGGCTTCCCAACCCTCAACAGATGATGATTTACATATCAGTATGTATCAGCTGGATGATCTCTCAGAAGACGAGCCATCATATTCAGTTTCTTTCAATACAGTTGATTCACAATTGAATCAACCTTCCTCCTCTCAGTATCTGCCTCCCAGTAATGCTATGAACATTGCTGCTGAGGAGAATGATATATATTATATTGCAGGCGCAACACTCAGGGCAATATCTGGCAAAAAAAGCATCTGTGAGTCATGTCACGAAGCACTGAAAAATGCTGAAGACAACTGTGAAGTATTGGTTCCCAGTTACCGTACACTGTTGACCGAATACTCTGATATGGGTGGTCTTATAAAACCCAAGTCAGGAATCTACAAAATATGCCGAGAAGCAGAGCGTTTTTTTCAAAATAATAGGTACAATCTCCTTACTTTGCAGCATCCTATAACAGATGAAACAATACAAGACATAAAAAACTGTTGTTCTTCAGTTGACTTGCCATCTTGTTGCAATATCAAGGAAGCTGTCATAAATTATTATTTAATAGTGAGATGTAAAGGTCTGAAGCAGTACTTAATTAATAAGAGATCTCATGAAACTTCATTTAGTTCTGCTGCTATTAATAAAAAACAAAAAAAGGTTTAATTTAAGGAAATTTTAAATAATTTTAAAAAAAAAAAAATTGAAAAATTTGCACCACAGTTCTATTAAATTGTTTGAAAAACATCTACTTTTAGCAAAAATTTTTGCAAAATCTACATATTTAATTATTTATTTGCATATTTTAAAATTGAAAAAAATCTTTGCAAATTTGTCCTTTTTGAATTTTTCAGATTCATAACCAGTAAATTAATCTTTATATTTAATCTAAATTGCCTTTTACATTAGTTTCTTTTAAATTTCAATTTTCATATTTAATTGCTGATTTTTATATTTTACTTTAACTGCATTTAAAATAAATGCTGATGGATCTGGTTTTCTTTATTGTATTTATTAATATATTTTTTAATTTATATTGTATAATATTTCTTTAAATATAATTTGAATAAATAAATTACTTGATTAATACAATTTGTATTTTAACATTGATAATTTATGCACTAATAAGAAGAGAGAAATCTGTGTAAATAAAGAAATGATCTATAATCTGCAAAAACCTTGGTACCAATTACTGCAGATTTCAGACTTGACTGTAATTGAATCTTTTTTTTTTTGTGTGTGTGTGTGTGTGTGTATGTGTTGCATATGACTATTTATTGAAATTCAAATTACATCCTTTTTATAACAATGCTGAACATAGAATTCTTGTATAATGTGCCTAATATTTTGAAAGAAAATTGTATATGTGATTATTGGAATTAGTTATTTTTTTAGTATGATGAACTGAGAATTATGGTAAAGTATGCCTAATATGTTGAAATATTTTATTTATTGTGTGTGTGCACATGAGTGTATGTATTTGTTTTACACATGTGATTATTTATCAGAATAAAATTGAATTTTATTTTTGAATTTTTTTTATAATTTGCTATACAGAACCTAGAATTATTGTACTGTGTGCCTAATATGTTGAAAGAATTATTATATATATTGTTTATTTATTTTGTTTGAGTGTATGCTGCACATATAATTATTTATTGAAATTATAATTGGAGTTTTTATTTATTTATTTTTTACTATACTGAGCCTAGAATTATTGTACAGTGTGTCTAATATTTCGAAAGAAAAACTTTTTTTTTTTGTGTTACTCATATAATTATCAAATAATTTTTTTTTTTTCTTTTGTATAGAACCTAGAATTATTGTACTAATATTTTTCTCATGTCCAATTGCAAACAATGTATTTTTTAAGTTCAATTTCTTGTTCTTGTCTTTGCATAATATCACCCTTTGAAGCCCCTGAATATGAAAGTCAATTTTTTTTTTTTTTTTTTTTTTTTTGCAATTGATGTGTATGCATATCAGTTATGAACATAAAGAAAAATAACTGCAAGAAATTCAGATTTTGGTATTTTGAAATTGGTATGTGTTTGCCACTTGAAAATGTGATCAAGATTGGCAAGTTAGAGGCAAATTAATAATAGACTTGAATTTTATTTTTTTTAAATAAATGTAGGCACTATAATTGAATGGGATCCACCCCCTTCCTCACACAGAATTATATCTCAAATAAAACTGTCCGTGAATTTATTTTAAAACTGGATTAAACTCTGTTATTTTAACTTAATGATTTTATGACTTAATCTGTAATCTGTCTTTATAGCATTGAAATCCAGGATAAGAGAAAGTTGTGTGAGTGACACACCAGATTATTTCACTATACTGAACATAGAATTTTTGTACCGTGCACCTAATATTTTGTAAAAAAAATTTTTGTTTCACACATATGAATATTTATTAGAATTAAAAATCGATTTTTTTTTTTTACTGAACTTGAATTAATGCAGCCGGATATTTTGAAATTTCTTTTTTTTTTTTCTGTTGCATGTGCTTGTATGATTGCATACTGGAATCAAAATTGAATCTTCCTCCACTCACGTGGATGTCACTACCGTTCACATACAGAAAAAAATTTGACGCTAGCGACAGTAACTTGTTTAAATATACAGAGAAACCCAGAATTATTGTATAATGTGTGCACTACTTTGAGCGATTTTTTTTGTGTGTGTGTTTGTGGCTTGCACATATAGTAATTTATTGGAATTAAAAGTGTTTATTTGCTATACTGAACATAAAAGTTTTCTACAGTGTGCTTAATATTTTGAAAAAAAAAATTAGAATTGAATCTTTTTTTTTTTTTTTTTCTTTTGTACTGAACATAGAAATTTTTAATCAATTCATTTACTCAGATATTTTATTGTGTTTCGAATATTTTCCTTATTTTTTTCATTTTGTGTCATATTTCTCACCTATTATAGTATTTAAAATAATGTTCAATTTGCTGAATATTTTAAAAGAAAGTTTTTTTAGATCAATGACAAATGTGTGATCGATATGTAATCTTATCGCTGATAACTCAAATGCATAGAAATTGTACATATTTTAAATGTTTTCTCATTTTGCTTGCATGTTGTATATATTTGTAATTTTAATTTTTTGATCCTGCAGCATATTTCATTTCACATCGAATATAGATTTAATGCTTTGAAAAAAAAGTGTTATTTTGTGTTGCGCATATGATTGTGTACATTAAAACTTCTTTTCTTTTTTACTATACTAAACATACATGTATATATTTTTAATTCATTCATCTGTCCAAGTTTTGTAGTGCATTTTAAATATTTCTCTAATGTTGTATATATTTAGGTGAAGCAACTGCCACTCTGAATTGAACAGTAGCACAGGGCATTTAGTGTGGTCCCTAAAGTGCCTAAAAGTCCCATAACTTATTTTTGGTCCCTAAAAGTCCCTTATTTTGACAAAATGGTCCCTAAGTAATTTTTCTTTTCTTTCCCTATCAAAAATCGTAAGATTTTTACATATTCTGAAAAAATGTTATTAAAATGCGATGAAATTGCTTAGATATAGAATATTGAAATTATTAACTTTTGACAGCCAGTAACCTGATGTATAACAGAGATACTAAAATTCACTGAGATTGTTGGAGGAGCTCCAGCTCCACGGGCCTATATGACACTATGCCTGTGTCTTCATACTTTTTTGTTGTATACCTTAAGACACATGCATAGTGTCATATAGGCCCGTGGAGCTCGAGCTGAATTCTTTTGATACTGGCTGTATACTTTTTTAAATTATTTCATTTTGAGTATTGTACTTGGCTTACACATGATAGGGGATCATAAAGCAATGAGTATACATATATATATATATATATCAGTGGCATAGCGTGACGTTTGAATCTGGGCATGCTCTGAAGCCACCTATGGAAAGAACACTACTCATCAAGGCGATATCATTTCATCAAATTTAAGCGCATATATTTCCAGTTGGTTGGTTGGTTGATTGTAGGATTCAAGTTCGATTGACTGCACATTGGTCCTAGGTCTATAGATGGAATGCCGTCTGTGGGGTCTTTCTATGAGGTCCTAGCCCGTATTTACATGAGTTTCGGAAAAAACACGGAAATCTCCGAATGGCTAGATCGATGAGCGCGACCTTAGATAGAACCTAACACTTCCCATCTACCAACTTTGAGCGCAGAACCGCTCGGCCGCTGGTGGGCCTCCATTTTCTCGGAATTGTGTATAAAATTTTATATACAAATTTTGTCGCTTTAAATTTAAATCATATCTAAAGGACTCATGTTAACTTATTGAAGGCCGTTTTGTTCGATTCACTGATCGTTGTATTTAAATGAATTTTCAAAGAAATTTAATCACAATTTATATCACTTTAGACACAAAAATTTAAAAAGAAAGAAAGAATGGTGGGAACCGGAAAGAAAAAATCCACTGAAATTGCTGAAAACTTGGCTTCAGGTCCTCGCTGCTTTCTGCTGTGTCTTCCACAACCGTACTATGTCGGATTGGGGACCCCACTGCTAGCGGCAGCGCCTTAAGTGCGCACTTGAATGTAGGTGCTTATCTGACCTCTGATAGTTCTTATACAAAAAGTTAATTGTTACAATTTTTAATAAAGTTAAAAATTTACTAAGTTTTTCTATCATATTACCATTTGATAATAAGCATTTCTCTTTAAAAGGAGGTATTACACCTTTACATAAAAAATTATTTTTGAAAACGTAACTATTATGTGTATAAAAAAAAGGGGGGGGGGAGTTTCATTTAAGAAAAGATATAACCAGACTGAGAAAATGTTTCTTATTCAAAACATAACGGGAAAAAAAAAAAAAAAAAAAATAGAAGCAGTATTAAAATTTTATTGTATAAAAACTGTTTGATCGCATGACTTAATGCAAAAGAATGAAAAATTAATAGAATGGCGATCTTTATTAAGAAAGCTGATGGATGAAAATAAAAACATGCAAGTTATGTAAAAATTTAAGAAAATAAAGCAGTAAAAGAAACGGAATATACCAAAATAAATAAACAAACAATTAAAATAATTAATTTAAGAAATTCAGATTCGAAAAAATAAATAAACAAAAACAGAAAAAATTCTATGCACACCTGCAAGATCGAAGCTATGCATCTGCCAATTCTTTGTAGATCTGAGACCAGTGGCCTGGCCTTCATAGTGCATACAGGCACACAGGACAAAGACATTTTGCTTTATTCATATTATAGAATAAGCAAAATTTGCCATACTTTCATTCCTGGCATAATAAGTTATTTAGATTTTAAAAAAAAAGGGGGGGGGGCAACTTTTCTGGCACATAAAACAATTTTTGGAAATTTATCGAAATTTTATTTTGCAATTTAATTATCCTTTTCAAATCATTTTTTATTCAATTTTTTATTCTTTTTTTTTTTATCCTTTTCAAATCATTTTCATCAAGTTTTTTTATTACATCATTGAAAAATGAAGTATAAGTTTTAATTTATCAATCAGTAGGAGAGACCAGCTCTCCTCTATGTGAACATCTCTATCGAAACAAAATCCCTAATGCTTTAAAATACCCAATACTCCAGAATATGCTGCCCGAGGAAAACATGCCTTGGATCGTTTATACACGGAACTCCCTTTACTTTATACGAGTGAAGATTAGAGGAACCTTGACCGTTTAGACGCTGCGTCTAAACGCTTTGCTCGAATGAGCTGTAAGTTGGTATGCATGTTGCAAGTCACCGTAGTACGAACCCTATTGATTTTGATGAATATCAAATATTCAATCACTTATAGTTTTCTTACAGGGACACAAAGAAAAATTCTTTATCATTATGGCCTATGGGACCAAAATCTTAAAAGTGCGATAGCATCTAAACGTCTTATCCAATTGAGAAAAAAATTTGTACACATATTATACGCCACACATGCTCGATCTGTATAGATTTTGGAGAGTCTAGAACTTATATTTTTTTACAGGGACACAAAGAAAAATTCTTTATCATTATGGCCTATGGGACCAAATTTTTAAAAGTGTGATGGCGTCTAAATGCCTTATTAATCTTAGCAAAAAAAATTTACACATGTTATAGGTCACAGTTGCACCAACTGTATAGATTTTGGTGAATTGAGCACTGAGAGTTTTTTTTTACAGGGACACAAAGAAAAATTCTTTATAATTATGGCCTATGAGATCAAATATTTAAAAGTGCGATATCATCTAAACGCCTTATTCAATTGAGCTGAAAATTTATATGAATATTATAAATCACTGTTGCACTAACTATAATCAACATTATCTACAAAACTGTTAATTACTCAAGTCCCTTTATTTTTTAGGGAAATGTGCTAAATGTTCGGGTAACATATTTCTTAAATCTCATCGCTCTATAATTTTGCATGTGATGTACGAATTTCATTATTGTCAAATTGTCGTGTATAAAGGTATGTATCAATATGTATATGTACAATCATATAAGATATTTCTTTCAAAAATAATGTAAAAATTATTGAATTTTTCAAGTCTCTTTTTCCTTAATTTGGATGTTTTCTTTGTTTTAGCAACGTAGTTTCTTCCAATGTACGTAAAAGATAATAAAATGCATTATAAACATTTCAGCATTGTGTTATTTCATGGTGTCATCCAATCTCATCAATAGAGTTATAAATTATAACACTTTTTCATAATTAAGTTTGAAACATTTATTTTACAGCTCATAATGATTTAAGATGATATATAAATTGCACTAATTTATATGAATTAATATGTTATTTGAATAACACATTATAGAAGCCATGATTATCACCTGGGAGAGATTTTTGATTCTTTATTACTTGTACAATCAAATTGGCAGTATATATAAAATAAGTAATGACTAACACAATGAAAATCGTTATCAGCTAAAAATATTTTGCTCTCATCATTTATTTCAAAACTTCATTAAAATGCCCAATCTTCAATTTTCAGAACAAGATAATTAAATAAAGAAATTGATAAGTTCTAGAAGGAGTTCTTTAGATTTTTCTTTTCTTTTTAGGATAAGTTTTGCATCATATACTGATCTTAAAGGTCATCAGTCATACTTGCCATTTTCCATGTAATCTTACGGTAAATATGTTCTATCTAAATTTTCTCTAAAATCTGATCAGGGCCCTACTTAGATGACCAGCAGTACCGGGGCAAGCTTACTCTGGGAAGCCTTAGTGAGTTGTTATTTTTAAATGAATTTAAATATTAAGTGTGAAAAAACTCCATTTTTCAATGAGATATTTGTAAAATAAGTAGCAATGGAAATACCACAAGATTAAATAGAAAGCGGTAAATGACAAATCTGACTGATATCCACCCTTAAAATGGGGAGAATTACATGCATTTAAGCAGTTTTAAGTGCTGTCAGAGGGATTTTTAAGTTATATTTCCAAGTATTTTGCTGCTCAAGTGAAGATACTAATATAGAAAAAAAAATTAATAATTATAGTAATATGATTAAGAAAGTATTGTCATATTTGTGTAAATAAATATCTCAGTAAAGATTTTTTTTATTAAATTACAAGAGGCATAAAAAATTACATTAACCGATAAGTACTCATTAAGTATTATAACAAGAGTATAGAATGGTAAATGTACATCGTACAAGAATAATACTATTATAATAGTCAAAGAATTTTTTTTTTTTTTCTTTTTAATATTCAGAAATTGATAGACTTCTTTAAACACAATTTAGAAAGTATTCTACTTCTATCAACAATTTCATATAATTTTGTTCAATAACTTGATATTGTAATTTTAGTATTCTTTTACAGTAAAACATTAGAAATTAGAGCATTAGTCGTAAATAAATTAGCGACATAAATTTTTCACAGATCAAGATCTTTAAATTATCTGAATAGTGATTAATAAATTCAAATTACATGAGTAATTTTAACATTGTTTTCACTGTGCCGTGTAAAAGTAATTTAAAGTTAACCAATATCCCTAATAGCACAGCCAGTCGATGTGACTTCACTATGACTTCACAAATGGTCACAAGTGTCACAGTCACTATGATGACCAAAATGCGACTCCTCAAATGCGTCACATTGTGACTCTTAGATATCTGTCACTAAGGTGACCCAAATGTGACTTTTTTAATAAGTCGCATTGTGACTCAGATGAGAGTCACTACGGTGACCAAAATGTGACTCCGTTAATGCGTCACATTGTGACTCTTAGGTGACAGTCACTACAATGACATAAATGTGACTTATTTAATGAGTCGCATTGTGACTCAGATGAGAGTCACTACGGTGACCAAAATGTGACTCCGTTAATGCGTCACATTGTGACTCTTAGGTGACAGTCACTACAATGACTCAAATGTGACTTATTTAATGAGTCGCATTGTGACTCAGATGATAGTCACTACGGTGACCAAAATGTGACTCCGTTAATGCGTCACATTGTGACTCTTAGGTGACAGTCACTACAATGACTCAAATGTGACTTATTTAATGAGTCGCATTGTGTCTCAGATGAGAGTCTCTACGGCTACCAAAATGTGACTCCTTTAATGCGTCACATTGTGACTCTTAGGTGACAGTCACTACATTGACTCAAATTTGATTTATTTAATGAGTCGCATTGTGACTCAGATGAGAGTCACTGCGGTGACCAAAATGTGACTCCGTTAATGCGTCACATTTTGACTCATAGGTGACAGTCACTACAATGACTCAAATGTGACTTATTTAATGAGTCGCATTGTGTCTCAGATGAGAGTCACTACGGTGACCAAAATGTGACTCCTTTAATGCGTCACATTGTGACTCTTAGGTGACAGTCACTACATTGACTCAAATGTGACTTATTTAATGAGTCGCATTGTGACTCAGGTGAGTGTCACTGCGGTGACCAAAATGTGACTCCTGTAATGCGCCACATTGTGATTCTTAGGTGACAGTCACTACGATGACATAAATGTGACTTATTTAATGAGTCGCATTGTGACTCAGATAAGAGTCAGTACGGTGACCAAATTGTGACTTTTTTAATGCGTCACATTGTGACTCCTAGATGACAGTCACTAGGTGACCAAAAATTGACTACTTTCACTTGTAAAATTGTGACTCTCAGATATCAGTCACTACGGTGACTTAAATGTGACTTCTTTAATGAGTCGCATTGTAACTCAGATGAGAGTCACTACGGTGAACAAAATGTGACTTTTTTAATGCCTCACATTGTGAGTCTTAGATGACAGTCACTAGCTGGCAAAAAAGTGATTACTTTAACTTTTTACATCGTGAGTCTTACATATCAGTCACTACAGTGACCAAAATGTGACTTCTTGAATGAGTCGCATTGGGATTCACATAAAAGTCACTATGGTGACCAAAATGTGACTCTTCTAATGTATCACAAACTAATTACGCTGACTCACTTCAGGTACACATCGGCAAACAGATTTTTCTCTTTTACGGTAAATGTATATGTATCAGGTTTTGCAGTGTGTAAGTGCATCATATTTGTTATGTGAGACGGCTGTTATGAAAAACTACGCTAAATCAATTTGCGTGCTTATCAGCCCTAATGAGGCGCAGTTATGCTGTAATATTATCTAGGTTCCATTTCATCTTCTACTGTGCATAAGCGCACCAAATTTTCTTAGACGTGATGACTCTAATGAAAGAATATCCTGATTCATATTGGGTGCGTATCGGAAGATAGATAGCTGTGCTAAGCAAGTGCTTTTCAAGTTTTACTAGCAGTCCTCAGTCCTTTTCAAGTGTTAGATTTTCAATCAATTAACGTATTAGACTTATACAGAAGAAAGTTTTGTTAAGGCACAACATTTTCTTTTTTGTCTAAGTCAAATTTAAGTACGCTGTTTCATGCATAATTAATTTATAAATAATATAACGTTAAAGTAAAAAGTAAAAATGTACTAAAATTTGTCGAATAAATTCTAAAGGTTTTTATGAGCGGCAATTATTTGAATAATTTGATATAAATTTTTAAATATAAAATCAACTTTAAGCGCTTTATAGATGTAACTACAATACTGAAACGGAAGTGGTGATTAAGGTGAGCTGCCCCCTCACAAATGCATCAAATAAAGGAGTTTGTAAAACTACTTTGAAATGTTTTTAAATTAAAAAAAAATATCGGAAATCAGCAGCTGATATCGTGCACCTTAAACTGTAATAATTTTCATAATCACTGGTAGGAGAAAGTATCATGGTGATCACGCCAGGTTATTTAAACTAATATATTTTGGCCACCAAATGACTTTTTCTATGTTTTCCTATACAAATTGGACCTAGAACAAAATATTTATTAAAATTATTATTTATTAAAATTATCTCCCATGATGAATGGAGACAATTTTCATTCAAAAGAAGTGTAACATTAAATATTCAAGGAAAGTCTTATTTTCGATACGTCTTTGAAAAAAAAAATGTTTGGTTAAAAAAATGGAAAAAAAAAAAACTTTATTTTGAATTATCACAGATTGATAATTTAACCATTCGTTTTAAAAGTGTTGACAGGCTCTTTCGAAAAATATTATAATGACAATCTGTTCCGCTCGGTGCGGGGGGGGGGGGAGTGTTCTACTCCTACATTAATATATATATATACATATATTTCCAGTTGGCTATCACTATTGTAAATAATTTTCTTTTAATTTCATAAATGATTGTTAAAAAAAAAAAAAAAAAAATCTCTTTATGCACATTTACACGAAATTCTGTTCTATTTCCCAATGTTAAAAATTTAGAAAAAAAACGGAATGGCAGCGCCATTTTGGATGATTTTCACCAAAATTTGATAAGCACTAATTTATTTCAAGGTGCCACTACATATCAAATTTTATGAAATTCTGAGTAAAAATTCCTGATATACAAGTGTCATAAAATTTCTCACACACAGACGGACATTTTCTAAAAATGGTCAAATCGTGTTCACCACGTCTCAAAACGTGTAAATGCATCAAAAGCTCGAGGTCGAAAATATTTACGAATCCAATACTTTCTCGTATTAAATGTAGAAGAAAGTAAAAATAGGGAGTCGAAGTAGATTTATATTAGAAAATATTTAAAAAGCTATTTAATGTATGTCAGTGATAAAAGTTTGTAATCGAAGTTCAGTAGTAATAAAAGTTTGCTTAAGATAAAATAAAAACAATTCTGTAAACAATCACAGCAACTTACACAGTATGTTTTCTTGATAAGAAAATGGTAAACTAGATGTAATATTTAGTATAATTAAAAATCGAAAAATATGTACTTCTTATTTATACTAGGAAAATAACGCAAAATAGAATTCCTCAAAAAACGTAAGCGAGTGTTTAAAAGAAAAAAAAAAATAATAATAAAAAATCTTAATAGATTAACTGAATGTTTACAATAACGTATATGTAGATGTACATTAAACCGCAAAGCGGAAATACAGCTGTCATTCTATGAATCACGTGATGCTTCGACTGGCGGGAAAAGTAAAATAGAGAAATTTTTATTTACCGAAGAAAGAACTGAAATCGCGAGTTTACATTTAAACTCGTTGCGTATTAGTTATAATAATTTTCGCTATACTACTGGATTTCTTTATTATATACGTAGTTGGAAATATAGAAAGGTAAGTTTAAACAACGCATTATTTTAAAGATAAATATTAAAAAATATATATGGAGAGCTTTTTTTATTTTAAGAAATATTATTAATGTTTATATATACTTTTTTTTTTTTTTTTTATTTTATTTTTTTTTTTTTATGTAATTTTTTGTATATTGTGTGAAAAAAAAATGTTATTACTATTTTTTTTAACTTAAGTAAAAAAAAAAAAAAAAAAAAAAAACGTATTTTTGACCTAGTATTTAAATTGTATTTAAAACATTTTTAAGTGCTTTTAATACGTTATTTTGTTACAAATATAAATATAAAATTTTATATTTTAGTAATCATTTCATTATCTTATTATTTGATCATGTGTGTTAATAATTGTCCTTTTAATCAATATTTAAAAAATAAATTCTTTTAAAGTTTTAAAGATTTGTTTTTGTTTTTGTTTTTTTCTTTTTAAATAAACTGTAAATAATTTAATAGTTTGTAATTGTTTATTTACAGTACTTATTTCTATTTATCATATAGTTATAAATGTAATTTTTTTTTGTCATTATTTACTTAATCAAGTGAAAAAGCTCAATATTAAACTGTAAGACAGAAACTGAGTGAATATTATTACAATTATTAACCTCTATATAAAAAAGTTTTTGACATCCTAATACTTTATTCATAAAAAATAATTTTTTGTCACAAAAAAAAAAAAAAAAAAGAAGTTCAATGAAAATTGTAGACATGTGTTACTCTTTTGTAAAATAGCAACGTACAGTTTTTCTGTTTATAATCTACAAATATCGTTTATAATACAATTACCATTTTTAGTGATAAGAATGATTATAAATTTTAACTAGTATGTTTGGCCACCACAAGATTTTCTTATACATGTAATCTTATACAAATTCACGCAGTACAAATTATTTATTAAATTATAATTTATAAAAATTATTTTCTATGATGAAGCAGAAGAATTTCATCTTAAAGAAGTATAATACTAAATGCCGAAAAAAAGTCAATTTTGTGCCAACATGAGAAGAAATGCGATTTTAAATTAATTTATTCATTTTATTTTATTTTATTTTTCGTTAAAAAGGGAAAAAAATCGATGGCTTTGTTTTAAATTACCACAGATTTATGATTTAACTGTTCATTTTAAAGGTACTGACGAGTTCTTTAGAAAGATACCCATACTGAAAATTTATATAATTGGGGTTATTTCTCCTGAAAAATTGGGGGGAAATGCACCTACATGCACACACTTTTTTCCTTAGTTTACTACAACTATTATCAATAATTCATATCAATTTTACAATCATGCGTTAAAAATAACTGTAATTATGTACATTTATACGAAATTTTGTAATACACTGCCAAATAGAAAATTTAGAAAAAATTGGAGATGACACCGCCACCTGTGCACAGCCCAAAATTTTATAGGCACTAATTTATGTCAAGATGCATCAACAGATGATTTTATTTGTAATTATTTGTTGTAGTTTCTAAGAAATAGCCTTCCATTAAATTGTAAAAATCGCTGTAAAGTAGTGCTACTTGTTAAGCGATTGACACCAAAAGTTGATGGGCTCTAATTTAGGTAAAGAGGCATCTACACATAAATTTATATGTGGAGTAGATCCTGAGATACAGTCAGTACAAAATTTGTGTCTCTCACACACAGAGATATACGGATAGACAGACAAGTCGTGAAATCGCGTTCTAGGACTCTCAAAACGTGTAAATCCACCGAAAACTGAAAGTTAAAAATTTTTATGAAACCAATAGAAAAAAAGTAAATATATTTAAAAATTGCTACATAAAAAATTATTAAATGCTTTCAGTGCAAAGCCAATAAACTTTGAAGGGTTGAAAAGAAGAAACTAAGTTAAAAATTCAATAATGATAATTATTTTTATTAGTATTATTTTCTGTTTAATTTTGAAAGGTAAATAACTTCACACTTCACCAATAATTTGAGCTGCAATATTAGTGTATAAGTTTAAATTTTTGAAATGAATAATATTCATTTATTTTATATCTTGAAGTAAATATTAATCTTTGCCTTTTCAACTAGTAAAATTATAGGGATAATTTTCAATAAAATTAATAACTGAAATTAAAGTGCAAAAAATATTCAAATTAAAAGTACGATATTATTTCTTCGAGTAATCTTTTTTTTTTCTTTTCTTCTTCTTTCTTTTTAATGACAAAATAGTTTATTAATTATTTATTATATGTTTATTAATTCGTTATGCCTTCTGCAGTATACATATTTTAAAAATACATTAAAGAAACATAATTCATAGACAGTAATTTATCTGAATACTTTTTTGCATCCCTGCAACAAAGTATCTGTGCTATTTGTACCATACCCTTTGTTGCAGTTATAGAATAAGAAATATCCCAAAAAACTTTAAATATAATAGAATTTGTAATAAAATATAATTTGTAATAAATATAATTTGTATTAAAAATTTATATAGTTAAAAAAAAATAAAAAACTGAAAGTGCTTTTCCGAGAATTTTCACTTGTATGTCGGAGTGTATCTGAATATTCTGCAAAACCCTGTAAAAAAAAATCATTAATGCTAATATACTTCATTCTAGGGAAGACATGCTTATGGGCATCTGTATAATGTATTTTTACTTTCTCTTACGCATAAGGTGGAGAAAGTATTGTTTTTGGGTCAAATTTTCAAACGCGAGATTTTGTTATATTTACACGTATTGAGGTCCCCTAAGTACGAAAATCATGTTTTTAGCAAATGGTCTGTGTGTATGTCTGTGTGTCTGTCTGTCTGTTATCAGCATATCCAAGAACAAATTGTAGCAGACATTCCAAACTTCGTATTCTAAATGTGTATCATATATAGATGCTACAGTAAGCTTTCCGTTAAGATCAAGCAAATGGTTCGTGTACAGGGACAATCAAGAGAATTCTAATACATTACGTCTACGGGGGAAATTGCAGGTAAGTAGAGTTTAACGTCTATAGACTGCACTAAACCAAATGAAACGAATATATATATATTGTAATAGAGATAGTCAACTGGGAAAAAATTTTTGCGTATGTAGGAGCCTCGCCTCCCCCCCTCGGGGGGAAGTCTCCCCTCGAGGGGAGTAAATTTTCATGATGAGTATCTTTCAAAAGAGCTCGCCAATACCTTTAAAACGAATGGTTGAACCATCGATCTGCGATAATTTAAAACAAAGTTATCGATTTTTTTCACTTTTAACGAAAAAAAGACAGAAAAAAATGCGTAATTTTTTTTTTTTTTTTTTTTTTTTTTAATATTGAGAATAAAATGGACTTTTTTTGGATATTTAGTGTGAAACTACTCTCATATGGAAATCGTCTGCATTATCATAAAAGATAATTTCCTTAAATAATAATTTAAATAAATTATTTTTTAAAAACAGAATTATTTTTTAATAACAGAATTAAATTTTATATAAATCTAGGTGCATTAATGAATCGGGGGGTTGATGGGGGGCGGTAGCCCCCTCATACAGAATTAATTATCATATAAAACTCTTCCGAAGCCTAATTTGAATTGTTTAACATAGGTTTACATAACATTGTTATCTTAGCTCTTAATCTCCAACCTGTATTTATAGTATTAAATTTTAGGGTAAGAGAAAGTCGTGTGAGTGACACACCAGATTATTAATAATGTTTTACTGTATTATAAGAAAATAAATAAATAAATCAGACTTTTAAAATATTTCTCATAAACCACAAAATATTAGTTTTTTTTTTTTTCTTTTCTTAAGAATTACAGCACTGACACTCAGACAAACACCGAATACTTTTCAACGTTATTGAGAAAATGCTAAAATGCAATTCACGATGGGGGAGGGGGAGTGAAATTAGATGTTTTAATCAATAATAACACGAATAAACACGTGCAGCATTTTTTTACCCCCGAAATGTATATTGATGTAATTATCTAATTTAAACTCTAGTAAAATAATAATAATAATAATAATAATTCACTGCGAAATTATTCAAAAAGTTATTTCTCAATTATTTTATTATTTTCACTTTCTCTGAGTGCCAGGTAAATGTGATATTGAGCGAATTAAGTTATTCATATCAGACTTTTTTTTCCTGAAATAGTTAATTACTTATTTATTTATTTTATTTTATTTTATTTTTCAGAAAATAGTCATGGAAATCGGTCTCAAACTCAAATAATGTAAAGAATGTGTAGTTTCTGTTTCCCGTATTTTTAGATTACTTTTGTATAAATTTTCAAAATAAAATACTAATAAGACGCTACTTTTCGTTTTCACTGTATAAAAAATAAAATTATATTTTACCATAAAAATATATATTTAAAATAATAATAATAATCCCATTGTTGGAAATTATTTTTTTTTTCCTTTGTGCTTCTCTTTCTTTCTTTCTTTTTTTTTAGTGTAACTGAATAATCTACTTTCACATATTGCCTTTATTTAAATATGCCATTATGCAAAAAACAAATTACTTTTGGGTTTTAAGCTTATATTCAGACTTAATCATTTCCCATTCTTATCTCTCTTCACTGTTTTGCTAAATATATTTGATTATCAATAAATATTTCTAAATTTCATATGATTATTGTTAATTTGTTTTTGTGAGTAGTTTATTCCTTTTTTTTTTTTTTTTTTTTTTTCTTTTTCTTTAAGTATTTTTAAAATTGCTCCTCAAAGTAGCCAAAATGCTCCTCAAAAATTCCCTGAATACTCCTCAAACTGTTTTTGAACAGTTGGCAACCCTGTATTTATATAATCTTTAGAAAAATATAATGATAATTACAAAATATTAATTTAATGTTCAAATTAATAAAGTTCTATGTCTATAATTTATTGAAGGTTTTTAATCATGTACTATAGCTACATTTTATTTCAAGAATTATTTTTTTTACAGGGTGATTCCAAAGATTATATTTTTTTTGGTTAATTTGTGACTGATCTCTTTTTAGCCTTTAACTAGCCCCTTAATAAAACCTTCATTAGAATATAGGTATAACACGTTGTTTTTACCCCCAAAGTTTCAAGGGAATTCAATAATTACAATTTCTATAGATATTCGACAAAAATCTCTAGATTCGAGAGTGTGCCTTTACTTATGTTGGTGACTGTATGTGATAGTCAGAAGTACTCTGCATTTTGATAACAGGTTCTGAAGTAAATTATTTTTAAACCTACTATGGATATTCAGCTATGTACATCTTACATTTTTTATATATTTTAGCATTCTGCTTGTTTTAGACATTAAAATTTAGAAAACATATAAATATTTGATAAAAAATTCAAACTTCCAGAAATCTGAAATGGAAATCTCTAATTGCTACTACTTGACATTTTTTCGTGAAATTGCAAAGGATCGTTATTTTCAGAAAGTTCCGAAATACATCTGATATTTTTCTTTGTATCTAATTTACTTCTGATGGAATATGAGATTCAAGACTCGGCATAGTCATTTTTTGAATACCACTATTTTTGTTAAGCAATCTTCGTATTATTTAATTGAAGAAAATTACTGCAAACATTTAGTAATTAATTTTATTAAAATACAGTGAAACTTGAATAATTCGAAATTGTTTAATTCGAAATTCTGGATAATTCGAATTTTTTAGTCGGTCCCTTGAATTTTGTATTAAAATAATGTTTAAAAAAATCATGGATAATTCGAATTCTATTTTGGATAATTCGAATTTTTCATACGATTACCTTTAAAATATTATAGTAAAATTTTGTTACCGGGATTTTTCTCAGCTAATGTGCATTATGTTTTTAAACAGTCTTTCAAAAGAAGGATAAGGAAATACAAGAGTATTTCCTACCTACACTGTAAAAAAATATGTCCTATTTACTATCAGAAATTCTCTGTAATTTGAGAAAATACGCATAATTTACGAAAAAGTTACTTTGTTAGAACGTATTTTCTTAAATTACAGAGAATTTCTGGCATCAGATAGGACATAATTTTTATAGTGTAGTACATCACAAGATATGGTCCATATAACATGAACTTCGAGTTTTTTTTTTTTTTTTTTTTTTTTTTTTTTTTTTTTTTATTGAAAGTCATGTCTAATGTAGAAGATTCTACTTTTGTATCAACTGATGGGTTGAAGCCATATGCTATGACACAAAGATTGTACTTAAAGAAGCAATCAAAAATATCTGACTATTTAAAAAAAGTGTTGAATAATTAAGATCGTAAAAAATATTGATTTAATGGGAGGTGGTTAATTATGCAGTATTCTTAGATATAAAGTTTATGTGTTAAATCTTTGATCATAGAGTTTTATATTTTTAATTTATCTCATCTTTTTGACAAAATAGTACAGTAGAACCTCGATTATCTGAAGTAATTGGGAGCGAACTCACTTCGGATAATCGAAATTTTTGGATAATCGAGAATTCATCAATAATCATCTAAAATATTTATCAGCACTCGTAGTTTGGAAAGGATGGCTTGCATACAAATGGAATGTGGGAAAAAAAAAAAAAAAAAAAAAAAAAAAAAACTTTAAAAATACATGTTTGTTAAGCGAAAATTTTGGATGATAGTAGAAAGTGAAAAAAAAAGTGAAGAAGAAACCGATTTCGGTTAACGGAGAGTTTCGGTTAATCGAGGTGAGGTTCGGTTAATCGAGGTTCTACTTTATATGTAATTCGAATTTTTGGATATTTCGAATTTTTCTCTGGTCCCTTCAACTTCGAATTATCCAAATTCTACTGTAGTATGTAAAAAAAAAAAGTGACTGTGTCGAACTCAGGAAATTAACATATGTTATTAGCATAATACAACTTTATAATCTGAACTTGTGAATTTTCACTTAAGAAAATTATTTACATTTATCGTTACATTTTAATATTTTGCAAGAATATGTTGACAACTAGTTTGCTTATTTATTCTATTTGTGACAGATAACCAATTACTTTGAAACGTTATTCAATTTATTATTCAAAGGTAATAGCAACAAAACGGTATACATCTAAATTTTCTGTACAAAGCTATGCTGTATTTAATATGTGTTTAAAAAATTGATTAATACAATGTTTTTTAAGTCTTAAACAGTTTAAGTCATCCATACCATACCTATAAAAATTAAATGTATTTATAAAACATCTAGGAAATGCTGTATATAAAAATATTTAGACTCACAGCAAGGTATGTGAGAGCTGTTCTGGACATCAGCATCAATTCATTAGCGGACGGTAGATTTTCCGACATTAAACAGTAAAACCTACTTTTTGGTGTTACCCTTAGACGCCAATTAAAACAAAAAATTAAATATATATATATATATATATTTAGAAATATTTTTATTTATTTTTTCAACAGCAATCGATGCGATGGACGATTGATCATATATATATATATGTATATACCTCCGCCACTTCACGGGTTAAACACGAATACACAAAATGCTTTTGTGAAAAAATGTGTCATGTTAGAGGAACTCCTAAACTTGGGAAGAGTGGAATCGTTGTGTCGCGCATACGGATCGAATCGCCGCGAAGGAATTAATAATAGTTTTCATTATTTCATTTAATATTTCAGATATATTTAATTATACACAGTTAATTGTAAAATAATAATAACGGTAATAATTCCTTTTACACGAAATTTCAAGTAATGCTGCTGGCTGGGGTGCTCAGTCAATTGTTATACCCTCCACAAACCTCTTGAAACTACTAATTTTAATTACCTCAGGCAAATCTAATTTAATATTTTTACATAATCTATTCAAAGGGAATTTATAATATCCTTGAAAGCTTTCATTATTTTCATTATTTTATTTTAATTATGATAAAACTATTCAATGAAAGGAAGGTCACGAATTTTAATATTGCAAAATATTTTTTAAGTAGGTTGGTTTGATGTGTGGTTATTACTCTACCATGATGTTTTGCACATTAAATCTCATTTGACTGACATCAATAAATAATAAAGTAATTTCTAAGTGATAGTGTTTTTGTCACAGAACAATAATAGGCATTTTTTTTTCCTTTCCTTTTTATCTCGGATAAAGCCAGGTGAAAAATCGCCGTCATCATATATGAATATATATATATATATGTGTGTGTATATACAGTCGCACCTCGTTATCATGAGCATTGTTAACGTAAATTTCTTTTAACATGAACTATTTCCAGAATCTGCATCAAAATGAAGAAAAGTTTAGTTATTTGAAGATTAGTTACCGAAGTAGAAGGAGAAGGGGGCTACTACTTCATAAGGAGCAAAGAGCGGAGGGGTGAGGGGAATGAGGGGTTAAGGGGCTCCTTCTACTACTATCCGGTCAGAGTGTTATCTTATCAATGTCACGTGAGCCTGAAAGATAAGGAGGGTTAGAATTAAGATCTTATCTTTAATGATAATGAATATTATTTTCTTAATGATTGATTAATCTTAATTAGGATTTTAAAAGAATTATGGTAATTTTAAACTTAGAAAAAATTAAGATTTAAAAAGAGAATTTTAATGAATGATAAAAATTTAAAACAATGAATTAAGTATATTTTAAAATGAATTAAGTTTTAATGAATGTGATTAGAAAACTTGGTAATTCCCAAAAGAGAATTTTAGAAAATGTACTCACCTTGGACTCGAACCCGGAACTTTCCCTCTTCAAGTCGAACCAGAGGGTTTTAAAAATTAAATAAAGAGATAGACTCACCTTGGACTCGAACCAGGAACCTTCGGTGTCTGGTGCAGTCATATGTAATTATAGGGCTCCCACATCAGTAGTGCTGCCATCTGTTAGTCGATTCAAGAGAATTATTTTTAAAATAAAGAGAAATTTTTAATGGGATTTGAACCCGACACAAAATATTCCCGTGGGGTAGTAGTTTACAAGCATCTTAACCACTGCCCCACAGGAATATACTCCAAAGAATCGATTTAAGGTATAAATAGGTGTTTTGAAGTAGATTTTATTTAGTATTCAACATGATGCCTTCGCGCGAGGAAGCAACCGTTGTTATCTGTTTATATTTTTTAATGTGTATTTTTTTCACAGTTCTTTATATTTTTAGTGAAGGTTCAAAGTTTAATGTAGATTTTATATTAAATTTAAACGAAACGGGAAATTTATCCTTTTCGATATGATGCGTTTTCGAATTTATGTGAACAACAATCAATTTAATTGCTGCAATGGAACAGACTTATCAAAATCCAGCTCATGTTGCAAGTTTTGGTGGTGTAAATGCTTTATACCGTGCTGCAAAAGGAAAAATACCCAAGAAGAGGATTCAGGAATAGTTAGAAGGTGTAGATGCGTACAGCCTTCACAAACCGATTCGGAGAAAATTTCCAACGAATCGAGTCATAGTTTACACAATCGATCAGCAGTGGCAGGCAGATTTAGTCGATTTAAGTAGTTTGCAGAAGTACAATCAAGGGTACCGCTACATTTTAAGCTGTATCGACGTTCTATCTAAATTTGCGTGGGCGATACCATTAAAAACTAAAAAAGGGGGTGAGATTAAGAAGGCTTTTCAAAAAATTTTTATGTCACGAAAGCCAAAATTACTTCAAAGTGACAGTGGTACCGAGTTCGTCAACAGGGTGTTTCAAAAGTTTTTAAAGGATGAAGGTGTGAGATTTTTCAAAACTTTTAACAATACGAAAGCATCTGTAGTACAGCGATTTAATCGTACTTTGAAAACTAAAATGTGAAAATATTTCACTAGTCGACACACTTACTGTTACGTAGACGTGTTAGATCAATTTTTGCATAGTTATAATCATACTTATCATTCGAGTATTAAAAGAGCACCGATTGAAGTGACGTCGGAAAACGAAAGCGACGTATGGTTTACATTATACGGGGATATGGAAAATGAAAAGAGAAAGCCCTGTATGTTTCAACCGGGGGATACTGTACGCGTGTCTAAACAAAAATTAACTTTTGAAAAAGGTTATGAAACCAACTGGACGGAAGAGTTATTTGTAGTGACCGAATGCGTACCGCGACACCCGCCTGTCTACCGGATCAAGGACCTGATGAACTAACCGATTCAAGGAACGTTTTATGCCCAAGAGCTTCAAAAAGTACAACCTAAAAAGGACTATGCTATCGAAAAAATATTGAAAAAGCGAATGAGAAAAGGACAATTTGAATACAAAGTGAAATATAAAGGTTATCCTTCGAAATTTGACCAATGGATACCGGCTTCTAATTTATTCGTTTTATAAATTGCGACGACGTAGATTTTAAGAATCATTTGTCATCATGTCGTTCTACGTGACGTTACCCTCGGACAGTTCTTTAAATTATTACCCGGAAAATAAAATTTCACATTTTATTACGAGATTACCCGCTCCCCTCGACTTAAAAGGGGAATGGGAAGTAGGGATTGTGGAATTGATTTATCCACATATATGGAAAAATATAATGGAGAACGGAAATGAATATGAATATGATGCAGGTGCAGGTGTGATGAAAAAAGCGAGAATACCTCCTGGACTTTACGAAAAGCCAAATGAGATTATTAAATGGATTCATTATCAAAATTTTAATGGTAATATTGCATTTAACTATAGCAAGTATACTAGAAATGTAGATATTACTTTAAACTCGAAAGCAAGAATAATTTTATATTCAGGACTTGCGGAATGTTTAGGATTTCTACCGGGAGAGGTGGGTGAAAACGATATACGCACATCTGATACTAGGGTTATAGTAAGTCCTTATGTAGCCGACCCGAATGTCGATTTTAAGTTATTATACATATACAGTGATATAGTGGAACCACAAATTGTAGGTCATACGGTTGCTCCCTTGTTACGTGTGATTACCGTGAAAGGAGAAGATGGAGATATGATTCATGAAATGTTTGATAGACCGCATTTTTTACCAGTCTCGCGAAAGAATTTTCAAACTATTGAAACCGTTATAAGGACACACACAGGACGTTTAGTGTCATTTGAACGTGGACAGTTGATCGTGAAACTTCATTTTAGACAAAAATATCTCTCATAATGTTTGTTCCCTACAAGTGTTGTGCAAAATCTTTTGAAGATTATTACTGTCACCAGTCGGGCAGCGGTTTGAACTATTACCAAGGTGCTGCTTTACAAAAAGGATATGGGTTAGGGGATTGTTTAGATCGCTTTTTCGTGCAGCGGTACCCCTTTTTAAATCGGGTGCGAAAGCGGTTGGTAAACAATTATTTCATACTGGGGTAGATGTATTGAATGACTTGTCACGTGGTGCGGATATTAAAGACGCTGCCAAACGACGATTCAAAGAAGCAGGTCAAAATTTGACTGACAAAGCTGCAACTAAAATGAAAACAATGATTGGTTCAGGAGAACGCTATAAAAAGAGAAAGCGTTCTAATAAAACCGTCATTCGTCGCAAAGTGAAGAAAGTGAAAACACACGATATTTTTGCTTCATAATGTCGGGACTGATTCATAAAGATTCCCCTGCCTGTGTCAAATCTGAATTAGACTTGTTTTTGATTCCACCCACGCAGACAGCTATTGAAAAAGGACATTTTGTTGAATTTCACCCTCTAGCAAATATTCGCGATGGGGGACCCGTGGAATTTAACATTACGGGTAATGGGGAAGAATATATTGATTTATCCTCCTCGCACATGTACCTAAAAGTGAAAATTGTGAATGCTGACGGAACTGCTCTGGCTAATAATGAAACTGTTGCACCTGTTAATTTATTTTTTCACGTATTGTTTTCCCAGATCGATGTGAGTTTGAATGAAAGATTAATATCCTCTTCGAGTAACACTTATCCCTATCGTGCCTGTATCGAAACTTTATTGAATTATGGCGAAGATGCTAAGAAAAGTTTATTAACCTGTGAATGTTTCTACAAAGACAATAATTTAACTGTATCAGATCCTATACCCCAAGCCCCACCTGAAAACTCCGGATTGAAAACTCGGTGTGAACTGACAAAAAATAGTAAAATCTTAGATATGATTGGACCTCTATACTGTGATATCTTTCAGCAGAATCGCCTGTTATTGAATATGGTTGATTTGAAAATTAAAATGATTCGAAGCCCTCCTCAGTTTTGTTTAATGACTAGACAAGTCGCTGGCCAGGATAAGAAGTTTAACGTTGTATTGGAACATGCTTCTTTATTTATTCGTAAAGTGAAAGTGAATCCTGGGGTTTTATTGGGACATGCAAAAGCATTGGAGAAAAATTCTGCGAAATACCCGATCGACCGAGTTTTATGCAAGACTTATACTATTCCTTCAGGAAGTATGTCTTTTATGCAGGATAATGTGTTTCTGGGAGCCATGCCGAAACGCATAATTATTGGATTGTTAGATAATACAGCCATGAGTGGTAGATACGAGTTAAACCCTTTTTATTTTAATCATTATAATGTAAACTTTTTAAGTGTGTATGTAGACGGTCAACCTGTACCTAGTAAACCTTTAGAACTGAATTTCCGAGACAAAAACTATATAAGAGCTTATCATCGATTATTCTCTGGTTTTAATCGCGATGCTGGGAATTATATATCCCGTGAAGATTTCGTAGATGGACACACTTTGTTTGCTTTTGATCTAAGTCCCGATTTGTGTGACGGACCTCACCTGAATTTACAACAACAAGGAAATTTAAGAATTGAGGTTAAATTTTCTAATGCATTAACATCTACCATCTCCGTGTTTGTGTACGGTGAATTTGAAAACATTATAGAAATTACCAAGTCCCGTCACGTTTTATGTGACTTTGCTAATTAATGAAAATGAACTCTTTGCAAATCAAGAATATTTTATCACGTGACAAAGTAACGAAAAAATATTTTTTGGATGTGTTCCAAAGTGATCAATTACCCGAGGAGATTGTGCGTTATCCTACCTGTTTCAAATGCAACACGGATGATTCATCCGAGCCTGGAATGCATTGGTTAGCATTCTTTATACAATCTGATGATGAAGTGGAATTCTTTGATTCATATGGAAACGACCCGAGTTTTTTTAAAGGACCTATAAAGAACTTTGTATCCCGTTTTGCTTATATGAACTATAACCCTCTTATGCTGCAGAGTACTACAACCGCCGTGTGTGGCCAATATTGTGTTTATTATTTGTACTGTAGATGCAGAGGAAAAACCCTTAAAGATTTTTTGTCAATGTTTGTAACCAAGAATGTGTGTAACGACCAGAGAGTCTATAATTTTGTTGCTAAAAGATTTCGTGTGTATGCTAATTTTTATCAATAAATACTTATTTAAACTGTATGTATTTTGTGTCTGTGTTCATTCATCATGGAGTTCCCACAGTTACAACACCCTTTTACTATGATTCTGGCAGGTCCTACCGGATGCGGTAAATCATTTTTTATGCGAGATTTGTTACAATATAAAAAACAAATGTTTCATCCTCCAATCGATAAAGTGGTATGGTTTTATGGTATTTATCAAACTTTATACGACGAAATACCTGATGTAACTTTTGTAGAAGGGTTTCCCTCTAATTTTAAGGAATATCTAAGTGGCAACACTTTGTTTGTGATAGACGATTTAATGGCGGAATGTAGTAACGATAAACGATTGACTTCGTTATTTACGAAAGGCAGTCATCATTTAAATCTAAGTGTTGTATTTTTAACACAAAATTTTTTTCAAAAAGGAAGTGAAATTAGAACAGTTTCCGTAAATGCGCAATACATTTTCCTGTTTAAAAATCGACGGGACTTAAGTCAAATCATGCATTTAGGCAGACAGTTGTATCCTAAAAAATCAAAATTTTTTCAAGAAGTGTATGAGGATGCCACAAAGAAACCCTTTTCCTACCTGTTTATTGATTTGAAGAATGAAACGGATAAAGAGATGAGATTACGAACTCAAATCCTACCCAATCAAATTCAATTTTTGTATAAATATAAATAATCGATTTACAATTGTGAAACATCAGTTGCTAACATGACTTTGTCAAAGCAACAAGTAAGAGATTTAGAATTGATTCGATCGTGTCCCCAGAGATTACGAAAACATTTTTTAAAAAAATTACCTAATCGTACTGTTAAAGCTATTTGCGAGTGTACTCTGAACGTTTTGAAAGGTAACGTACCTCTCACTACTTGTCAGAAACGATCGTTAGCGAAATATAAGACGACTCTTAGAAAAATTGGGACAAAAAAAGGTTCTTTATTCACTAAAAAGAAACTGATTGTGCAACAAGGTGGATTTTTAAACGTTTTAATTTCCGCTGCTATAACTGCACTCAGTACGCTCATTCATGGAATTCGCTAAAAAATATGCATTAGTACCCGAAGAGGTGTTGAACAAACATACTCCTTCGCAAAGACAATTGAGTGAACTGGATAAAGCATTGCTAAAAATATTAAACAGTTCGTTACCAGATTATGAAAAAGTACGACGTTATTATGAGTTATTACAAAGAAAAATGAATTTGCAAGAAAACAATTTCCCATGGGTTCATCGCGCGAATGAAGAGTCTTCGATGAAACCCGAAACCGAATCTGCGAAACCCGAACCTGTGAAACCCGAACCCCAACCCGAACCTGTTTCTGTGAAACCCGAACCCGTGCAAGACTATGAACAACTTGCTTTAACTAGAGTGCCTAAAAGAATGAAGAATCAAGCTACGAATTTACTTGGATTTTTTAAAACAAGCCCTCACAAATTGCAATGGGACGAAACAGGCGAAGTGACTTATAAAAACCGTAAAATAAAGAACTCTAATATTGCCGATTTATTAAATTTAATATTTTCTACGAATAAGAAAGTACCTATCAATGCACAGGGCGAATTGTTGCAAGCCCTTAATGATATGCATATGCCTAAAAGTTTTATTAAAAACAAATTTTTGTTATCTTCTGTACCCAAGGAACGAAAACGTTCAAATGTAACCCCCTATTGGCTAAATTATTAATAAAAAATATTTTCTTATTATAAAACACTGGTCTCTTTATTTCTGTTTTAATATATATATTATATAAAACTTGAGCTTACCTCTACACTTAGCGTCCTCTTCTTCCAGTCGCACGAGGTGAAATGAACGATAATGCTATTTCTTATCAAAAATCACGTGATCTTATCAAGACCACGTGGTCTTATCTACTACTACGTCACTTGACATTGCCCACTGGAAGGCTTGTGTTATCTGTCACGTAGCTCACTACGTCATACTAAGATAAAATCAGTATAAAAGACCTCATTTCACTTGTTCTTTCTGCTCGTGTTAGACGTGTTTTTTAAACATGGCGACTACTTTCTTCGAAAACGGATTAAACGTAAGTTATTATGCAAATTTTATTGAGAAGACGAAAGCTGATGCCTATTTTGAACAGTTAAAAATTCTGCCGTTTTATACCCCTACTTTTAAAATTTGGGGTAAGGATGTTGTACCTAAGCGCCAAGTGTTAGCCTATGGTGATGCTGGACTTTCCTATGCTTTCAGCGGTACGCAAGTAGCTGCTCAGCCATGGACTCCCTTAATGACGGAACTGCGAAATCTTGTGGAAAAGCATATCGGCTGTACATACAATTATGTACTACTAAATGTATATTGTGATGGTCAAAGTTATATTTCACAGCACAAAGACAATGAAAACAGTTTGGATGACACTTTTCCTATCGCTGTGTTAAGTTTTGGTGCGTCAAGAAAAATCGAGTTTAAAAAAGTGAATGCGCCGTCTACAGTCATTAACTTGGAACATGGTTCTCTATATACTATGGGGAAACCCACCAATGAACTTTTTACCCACGGAATTGCTCCTGACTCGTCCATTAAAAATTCAAGAATTAGTTTGACGTTTCGACATTTAATTTGCGTATCTCCACCCCTGAAAAAACCACGATTGAACCTCGAGCCACAGTTTGAAAAAACTCTATTTCCTGATGTACAAATTGAAAAAACTGTGCTTCCTAAAAACAACAACAACGATTTTCCCCAAAACAACTACGATTGGCTTGAAAAATATTATCAAGAGAAAGACAAGCCTAATCCTCTCCTCGCCGAATGGGATATTGGTTGGCTTACCTTTATTCAAGTCATGTTAGAAAATGACGTTTTTCTCCGATTGCATATACGAAGTTTCAAAGAAACCCATGATGGGAAACGGTACCCTACAAATAACGGTGTGATTCTAACACCGGCGACTTGGGATCATTTTCAAAGTAAGATAAGCTCTTTTAATTTTTCTTCAGTAAAAGACAGTTTTATTAGCAATAACCAGTTACTAACAGCATTTTGGGATGAGGATAATTGCTATTTACAGCAAATTTTTAAAACTGAAGATAATGGTTTTTATTTTAAGCCGAATGGCATTAAACTTGGTGGAAGTCATTTAATAAGGATTAACGAAATAAAATCCCAAATTACTGATTGTCTTATTGAAGGAATTTTAACAAAACAGATTCCTGCCATAGTGTTGAATAAATCTGTGACGTGTGATTCACACATTGATATTCATGAAACAAAAGAACATTATATTAATTGCATTTGTGAAGAGGCAAAAATTAATATTGAGAAGTTATATGTATGTGAAGCTTGTTTAATATTGCATCCATCTCAATTCAGACATGATTGTCTCATGTTAAATGCACAACAAAAATTCAATGTTATCAAAGAAAGTGTGTTATTAAATTTAAATTGTTACAAAATAGCCAAAAATATTTTTTCGAAGTGTTTCTGCAATTATAGTTTATCATTTTTTGAAGAATACTCAATAGAATATTTTGATAAACTGTTTGAAGATTGTTTTTTGTAAGACACTGAATTATTGAAAATAACCTTACAAAAATGTGTTTGTAATAATACAATATTTTACTAAATTGTTTGATGTGAAACATAATAATGTGTACATATGGAAAATTTTTAATAAATAATTTTTGTGTTAAAAAAATTGTCTGTCTTTTTTTAAAAATTGCTTCAAAGTGTAAATTAACATTATTAAAATTAAGCATTGGTAGATGTTTTTAGAATCACGAAAATTTTAAATATTTATTTTAGAATCTGTCTAAACATTTTTTCTTATACTTTAAAAAAGAGAATTTCTTAATTTTAGAAACTCTTATAATGTAATGCAAACTAGTATTTTATGTGAGACTTTATTACATTTTTCAGAAAGTGTAAAATCTTAGTATATTGTAAACATGTAAGAAAAAAAAAAAAATGAAGTATTAATATCCTTTTTTTTTTTTTTTTAGAATTTTAAAAGTTAAAGTAGAGTGACGAAAATTTTAAATATTTTTTTTTTCTAATCTCTGGAATCATTTTTCTTAATTTTAGAAAGTCTTATGCTGTAACGAAAACTAATAATAATATAGATGTTTTATCTTATTTAGTATAAATCCAATCGGATATAAAATCATTTTAGTTAATCTATGAATAACATATTTGAGAAGACTCAGCTTGAATCATTAATGTTGAGAAAATAAGAAACTACTATCTTTTCTAGAAAATTAGCAATTGTTTCTGCAAACTTAATTTATCTATTTACAAGAGATTGTTTTACGATATCAACAGTGCACTAAAATAGTCATTTCCGTGTGAAAGTTAGAAAGTATTGTTTACTATCTGCTGGTCTTGGATAAATACTGAAACATTGCCTTTGTTTAGATTTCACTTGGATTCTTAAAAATTAAGTCTCATTCGATAAGAGGGTACATTCTCTTTAAAACAAATACACGACTTTGATAAACGCTAAGATATCTTAAAACTGATTTGTAATTAAACAAAATATTTCTAAAATTAAGTGACATTTGATAACACAGTATACTGACTAAATTTATTTATCGACCCCGTTCACAAACTAAGTTATCGAAATTTTCCCATACGGGATACAAAATTCTAGAATATGATGTCATCATCATCATCATCCTCATGTGATGCGGAGAGATATCTAAAAAATATCACGTCATTCGTAGATAGGATAAAGCGTTTATATACCGTTAGTCGAACTCATTTCTTATCAGTTGTATTCTGCCTACAGATGTGTTAACTTATAGTTGCTCTTCGAAGACACAATGGATTTTACTCTGTCTGATAATGAAGTAAGTGAATTAAAATATCTTTTGAATTCTAGATTAATTCTGTCTTTATAAAAGAATTGTTTTACGGATAAAAATATGTATTAATTTTTTCGCCTTAGATATTTAAAATTTTTTCGGATAAATAGAATTAGTATTTGATTTTCTCACTCGTTAAATAATTTTTCGCTTAAATATTGAATAAACAATACTTTATTTATTCAGTTTAATTTTTAAGCAGTCATAAATATTTTAAAGTTAGTTTATATTAACCCTTTAATAAATTTTAAAATATACTTTGTTATTATGAGAATGCAAATACTATTTTAAATTTATATTAGACTTGATTTCATAATATAGTAGTATTAGAAATTTTTTAATTCGTTCCTTTATTGATAAATAAGCGACTTATTACATAGTAATCTATAAATATCATTTTTTTTTTTCGATTTATGTGTATTTATTAAATATTCTTATTATAAAAATATGTGTAAAATTTTTAAGAATTTAGATTCCTACACTTATATTTTTAAACTTAGACTATTGCAATTAAATAAAACGGTACTTTGTTATTTTCCATTTAAAAATATACTATTGCAATTTAATAAGCGACTTCTTACATAGTAATCTGTATGTGTAAAATTTTTGAGAAAATAGATTCCTACACTTATATTTTTAAATATTCAACTTAGTCTATTTTATCCATTTAATAAATTTTAAAATATATACTATTACATGATTAGATGAGTGAATTTTAAAAACTTAAACAAAATTTCCTACTTTATTTTTATTTATTTATTTATTTTTTTAAATTTAGTTCTCATTGATTGCTGATAGCGAATTGTATGAAATTTCAGAATCCAATGAGATCGACTGGGATATCCCCTTTGATGATTTGGTAGGGAACTTTCAATAATTTTTTTCCATCTTAAATTTATTTCAATTAAATATTGTTTTAATTAAAAAATAAAATTTATATTTTTAGATCGATGCATCGCCATCGGTTGGCGGTTTTAATAATGAAACCGCAGCAGTAGAGCCCACCCGAAATTATATCCAAGCTTTGAACATGGTAATAATTATTTTATATAAACTTTTTTTCTACAATTGTAAAATTATTTAATAACTATTTTTGTTTCTTATTTTTATTAATATATTTATGAATATATATATTTTTTTTTCAGGTGTCCCAATACCAGGATCCTGGTGAAGGAACATCAACAGGTCCACCCGTTGTCAATGCTGCACCTATTCATAGACCAGTATTATCTTGTGGGATTTGTGAAAAAGAGTTCGGTGAAAGTACTGAACTGGTCCGACACTTAAAGATACATGTAAGTATCATTTCATACATACTAATTTAAACTTATTTTTGTAAATATATTTGTGAAAATCATTTATATATTGAAAAATCATGTTTAATTAAAAAATTGTTTTATTTCTTTTTTAGATACCCTGTGCTGTCCCCATGCCTGCTGCTCTCGTGCCGACTGATGTTGCCCCCTTCGTGTCTAGTGATGCGTCCGTTTCTACTACTGCAACCGTACCTAGTGATGTTGACCCCCTCGTGCCTAGTGATGCCTCTTCTCAGCCTCCATCATCTAAAAACAAGGTATGTGTTATTTTTATTGTTATATTGGGGCTATGTAAAATGATTTCATTTTGGGGGTTAAGTAAAATTTTCAGTGGGGAATGAAAAATTTTAATTTTGGAATAATTAAATTTTCGTTGGGTTAGGCAAAATTTTAACTTTGTTTGGTTTACATTAAAAAAAAAATATATATATATATATATACTTCTTAGTTCAACTTAAAGTTAGGTTTATACATTCAAACAAATAAAATAATGTTAGGTTTGTACATTCAATCAATTAAATATTTAATTTTTAAAAAATGAGAGCTTTATACATTCAAACACTTAAATATTAAGGTTAAAAATACTTTAAAATATTTATTTAATGTTTAAATATTTATTTAATTTTTAAATATTAAGGTTAAAAACACTTTATTTGAAAATATTTATTTAATTTTGAATAATGTTAGGTTAAAACATTCAAATAACTTAATAAAAAAACTTTATTTAATTTTGAATAATGTTAGGTTTACATATTCAAATAAAATTTTTACTTTAAAGTTAGGTTTCTAAAACACATTTTTCTTAATTTTCAGACCTGCTCAACGTGCGGAAAAAGTTTTGCCAGAAGAGATCATTTGCTACGTCACTTAAACACGCACAAGACCGAAAAAATGTTTTTTTTGCCTCGTTTGCAATAAAGAATTTTCCAGAAAGGACAATCTTAATCGACATAAAAGGACGCATATGGATATAGTTCACTCTGAACCTTCCAGACCGTTAGAAGCTGAGCCTTCCAAACAGTTAGAACCCGAGCCTTCTAAGGTATGTATTATTTTAATTAACTTGTTAATTTTTTTTTTAATTAAAGATGGTTTTTAATATATTACAATTAAACTTTGAAATATTTTTTAACGGTTTATTTACCCATCAAGACTTAGAATTTTTTATAACTTGTTAAAATTTTTTAATGAAAGATGAGTTAAAAAATTACATTTAAACTTTGAAATATTTTTTAACGGTTTATTTACCCATCAAGACTTAGGATTTTTTATAACTTGTTAAATTAAAGATAACTTTTAACGGTTTATTTACCCATCAAAACTTAGAATTTTTTATAACTTGTTAAATTAAAGATAACTTTTAATGGTTTATTTACCCATCAAGACTTAGGTTTTTTTTTTTTTTTGTTTTTAATAGGTATGCCCTATCTGTAATAAGAGGTTTACACAAACACGCAATTTGAATCGTCATATGTTAGTACATGAAAGCAGTCAACTGTTTACCTGCGAACAATGTAATACAACCTTTACTAGAAAGGATAATTTTCAAGCCCATTTGAAAAAACATGACCATCCTGCTTATTCTTGTAGAGAATGTCCACAAAAGTTTGCAACCAAACAGAATTTGATGTTACATATGCGAACATCGCATTGTAAACCCCATCTAATTTCATATCCGTAAAAAAACAAAAAACTTCAACTAATTTGCCTCCTAGGCCACGGAAACAGACCAATGCGTTAGACGTTTTCAGAATGGTGTATATTGAACCCGATGAAGAAATCCAATTCGACATTACTGTTTTTTATGAATCCTCTTTAGATGAGTTGAAATTTTATCTTGAGGGAGCTATCGAAGAAAAAAAGAGTATCAAATGGCACTTAATCATTAAAGTTTTATTAGAAAAGACTTCCGTCGAAGGGGATCTAGAAATACTCTCCACCTATTTTCGAAGTAACACCTATCCTGAATTTACAATAGATTTATTAGATCAACATTTAGAAGAGGCTCATCGAAAAATTTTAAACTCCTTCGACACATTTTTAGACCGCGGATCCGGGTGGACACTCAAAAAAATCTTCTTTTTTGAATTAATTACCTATAATCCACTTAAAGGTAGTACTTATATGAAGCTACCCAAAGAATTAAAAGGGAAGAAAGCACTTTTGAACATACAAAACTTTGATGATGAAAAGTGTTGGCTTTGGTGCGTCCTAGCACATAAGATGAATATACAAGACAATCCTCATCGTGTTAGCAAGTATGCACCCTACGAACATACAATTAATATGGGAAATGTCACCTTTCCTGTACCTTATCATAAAATGTCCGTGTTGGAAACTTTAAATAACATAAGAATTAATGTCTATGGTTATGTCGATGGGGAAATTTACATCTTATATGTATCCGAACGTGAAGATGATGATGTCATCAATCTGTTATTAATATCAGATGAAAACAATACTCATTATTGCCTTATAAGAAATTTTTCACGGTTCATGTGTCATCGTACAAAGCATAAAGTAGCCCAATATTATTGTTTTCGATGTTTGCACGGATTCAGCAGACAGGACTTATTGAATAATCACTTACCTTATTGTAAAAAACAAACTGCTCAGGCTATCACCATGCCAACTGAAGATGACAATATTTTAAAATTTTCAGGCACGCACTTGCAATACCCAGTTCCGTTTATTATATATGCTGATTTTGAAAGCCTTCTACTACCTATTGCCTCGACCAAGCCATCTAACTTATCACCATATCAATTCAATACTGCCAAACATATCCCCTGTGGTTATGCATATGTCATTGTGGGTTCCGACGGATGCAGCATTAAACCTATTACCGTTTACAGGGGTCCAGACGCTGTCGAGCGCTTCCTCGATAAAATAATTTTAGAAAAGGAGGAGTTAGGAGCGAAACTAAAACAAGTTGCTCCAATGCATTTATCAGCTGAAGAGGAGGAGGCCTTTCAGCAAGCAACAAAAGTAGCTTTTGAATTGGTTTTTAGAATCATTTTCATTCAATTTTATGTCCTCTAAAATAACTTATTTTTCAAAATTAAATGTCTTCTATGTTCTTATAAAATAAAAGACATTGCGTAATTTCCCTCTTTTTCCAATAAAAAATTCTGGTCACCTTATACATAAAAAATAGCGTAAGTTAATCATATTTTGTCGCGAGTTACTTTTTTTTCAGCGAGTGTAATATAAGTTGAAATTTCGGGCCCTGTATATATATATATCAGGGTTGCTACACAAATCAGGAAAAAAATTTCCTGAGTTTTCCTAGTCCCTTTTAGAAGTAAAATAGATGACACGCAACCATGCAGCATCAGAATCTAACATGTTTACAAGCCAATTGAACATATTTAGGGTAAATCCATTTTATTAACTTACAATAGTTGGGGGAAGAAACATAATTATAAAGCATTAATTTTTAAAATCTTATTTTATTATGAAAAAGTTTTTCAATGTTTTTTCAAAAAATTTCAAAATTTCCTTACTTTACCCTGTTTTTGCTATAAATTTTGAAAATTCACTGAGTTTTCCCTGTTTTTTAATAGATGTTCAAATTTCTTGAGTTTTTCCGGTTTTCTCTGTTTTACAGGTACCGTAGCAACCCTGATATATGTGTATATATATATATATATATATATATATATATATAATTCAGCATTGAATAAGAAATTTCTTACCTCAAATATAATTTGATGTTATCGGATCACACGAATCACTCCCACCATCAGATTGTAGTTGAACATATTTCGCTTTATCATCAGCAGTAGGACAAGAATATGACATTACAAAACAACATATAATATGTTTAAATAAAGCAAAAGAAAATATATTTTAATTTTAAAAGTAATCAGAGTTTTGTTTTAGTCAATTAAAGTTTAAAAAGTAATTATAATTCCTATATTTTTGTTTCTTCTATATCCTAATGTAACATAACAAAGATAAGAATATCATTTTATTATGGTGTACGGTTATATGGTGAGGTAATAACAGACTCTGGTTGACCGTATCCGGTTATCTGACTGCAGTGCGTTTTTTACGACTAGAAGAACTATTAGATTCAGTCTGGTTAAAAATATTGTCACCAGTTTTTGTATACCAGTCTTGTGCAACACCAAAAGAGGGGAAAATAAATCAGAAATAACAGTCCTATTGTTAACAAATGAAAGAGGTGATTTTTCTGAATCCAGATGTGCAAACCTTTTTTTGAGACAATTAGATTTTTTAAAATTAACTAAGGATGAAATTTAGGTGACGACCCTTCATTTTAATTTATTTCATTCATTTAAGTATGTGGCTCAGTTTTACAGTAAAAAAATTGAGATAAAAAATAAAAATTTCACAGACTGAAATTAATTGTCTTCCGTACTAAACTAAAATCTGTCCTTGACAGAAATTTTACTTTTCTTTTTTTAGCTCCTTTCCCCTACCTCAGATTAAACATTTTTTAAGATTTATTAGTCCGGCGAAATATTAATTGTTAGATAACTCTTTAAATAATGATAGGATGCTTTTTGGATATGTTGAGGCACTTCATACACATTTTTCAAAGCCAAACATAAAATTGTTATTTTTTAATTTTCGTCATCTTTGCTGAGGTTTAGTTTATAAAGGTTTATATGTTTCAGTTAATACCAGGCCTAACAGAATTTTGCCCACAAATGCAGAATTACTGTTTTTACACTATAATGAACAGATTATTAAAATAAAACGAGCAAAAATGTTACCCATTTGATTTTTTTTTATGTGCTTAAATATAAAACTTAAAAAATTAAAAATGGTTTCAAAAATTATAGTTTTGATGCTAGGATAATGATTTTCAATACAGTCGAACCTCATTAATGGGAATATCAAAGGGGGATAAAAAAAAAAAAAATCTGTTCATGTTATCAGTACTTCATGCTATTAATAACTAATCTTCATTTTGACGGGGATTGTGGGTACAGTTCATGTTAAAAGTAATTCACGTTAACAGTGTTCATGTTAATGAAGCGCGACTGTATTATTAAAACATTTAAATCCAGTAACATTTCTTTCCAGTTAATTTGAAATTTTGTCAATACTTGCGTTAGAAATTCTATATTATCTACATATTTTTTATGCACTTTTGTGCAGTTGCACGAAAAGTAAAAAATATTTTCATTTTTCAATTTTGCTATAAATTCGCTTTTTGTCAGTTTATTTAACGACTGCCAATCAACAGTATTAAAAAAAGTCAAAAAACAATTTATAAATTAATACAAAATAATTTATATTCATAGTTTCATACTCCAATAAAAGATTTCGAAAAAAAAGATTAAATGAAAAAATCCAACTAATTTTTTGAGATTAGATAAACAACTAAATTATCCATTAAGCATAAAATTGAATATACTCTCAGGATGCCGATTACATGCTTAATTGAAATTTAAATAGTAAATAGTCAGTGTACACTTGAACCCAGAATTCAGCAAACGGCTTGCTGGAGAAAGGTTATCTCAGACAAATATTCAGGAAAAAAAAAAAAAAAAAAAAAAAAAAAAAATCTACCAAGAGCAAATTTTTAAAAATCCACAAGATCATAAAGAACATGCTATATAATAATACTAAAAAAAAAAAAAAAAAGAAAGAAAAAAAAAATGCTCTTCCGTTTCGGAGGGATATGGAATTTCAAATTTTGATTTCATTGATTAATATGATGCATTATTAGTCTTATTTAATAAAACACACACTTAACTGTTTTTTTTTTTTTTTTAATAAATATATATATATATATATACAGTACAAGGAAATCTGTTTGAATGTTACGGGAAACAGAGGTTTCTATTTAAATATGTTTGCTTTTTCCCCAACAAAAAATAAACTGTTGAGTTAATGATACTCATACAACAAAACATAACTCACAAACAAAAACATAATAAAGTAGATTTAAGAATTAATTCGCATTATAGTACTTATGAAAAGCAAACATATTCCTCCCAATATTAAAAATTCTTAGAATCAATGATTAAAATTAAGAAGCGTAAATTATAAATACCGTGGTAGTAGAGTAAAATAATATATACATTTTTTTTTACCTTTTTTAAACACATATTCTTTTAAATGCTTAATCTACACTCCTTCTCATAATTATAAGGACACCCGTTTTTCTATATTAACTAAACATTGAACACTATTATTTAAACAAATATATTTTTTATTAATCTGAATTTCATTAATAGACTATATTTAAAAAGTTTTATCGTTGTTATAGCTTAAAAAACTTTAAATATGGAAAAAAAAGATGATTTGTCAGGTGTTCATAATTATAAGGAAAGCTCGAATTTTAGTAATTGTTTTCAGTTATTCTTTAAATTAATATTTTATGGGGTCTCTTTTTAGGGTTAAACAGTCAGACATTCTCTCTGGTATATATATATACATTTTTTTTTTAATATTCAGTTTCAATACCATTTCATATAGCATATATGATATTCCTAATACATTTAAACAATTTAAAATTGCTTTCCACTTGCATGCATTTTTCTAATATCATAAGTTAAGGTTTTTTCAACTTTTAGGCCATGGGAAAGACAATAATACAGAAGTTTCTTTCTTCAAACTATTTCCTATTGCTCTAAAAGTAGAGCAAAAATATAAGTCTTGTCGGAAAAAAATATTATTACCCCCCAAAATCTAACAAAAATCTGATAATTCCACGTTTAAAATTTGCGGATATTCTCTTGATGTTCATAATAATAGAAAAAATTACTAAATTCATTCTGCCTTCAGTAGAAGCAGCTCCCCAGAACACCATAGATCCACCTTTAAAATGCCCGATTCACATCTGCCTATAAAAAACCTACTCTATCTTTCGCTATCTCCAGATCGTGCCAGTAACTGTTAAAACCATTTGGTTAATCAAGAATAAATGTTTTTCAGCCGAAAATGCAACATTTTACCATTTAATATTGTCTTTATTCAACTTTAACACACACGTTCTTTCCCCCCATTAAATGCTGATTGATTATTACAGGTTTTTTATTCATTTTAACATATTATTAATTATTTTAAATATGCATAAATGTGGACCCCAACCTTTTGTTGAAAATCCCGAGCAAATTCAGCAGCAGTCATTATGAGTAGAACAGTAAGAGGAATTATGAGTCTTCGATCTCTGTAAAACAACTCTGATTTTGCATCAGATCTCTCTACTATCGAACCAGCAGTTTAACGTTTGATCCTATTTCCTTCAGCAATTTTAGATCTTCGAATTTCATTATAAATTCGGCGGATTGAAATTATCCTTCCACTTAAAAATCACATTTATCATACTTCACTACATGAACGTTCTTTTTTTCGAGAAATTATCAGTTATGTCCGTCCAAGAAAAATTGAAGGCTTATATATGAATTAATCTAGCCCAGTAGTTAACAAATTCGCATGTCAACTGTAATTTATCCGCTAGTAAGTCAAATAAAATGAAAAAATCTGGATTGTCCCTATAATTATGAACATCTAAAAACGTGGAGAAAAACACACTTTGCATTATTTTTTATTAATTTTGTTTTATATTAAAAAATTATAACAGTTTTGGTTTTTAGAATACTAGATATATTAAGTGCACTTAGTATAATCTTGTTTACAATTATTTTTACGTTAGTTATTTCAAAATATAAAGTGTCCTTATAAATATGAGAAGGAGTGTATATGTTATCTTCTAATTAATAAAATTATAACTGTTGATAACAAAATACGGAAACAACCTCATTAATACTTCCGGAAATAACAAATAAAATAAATACAGCACATCCTTTCGTAAAATTCAAAATATTGTTATTTAGAAGAGTATCCGAATTTGAAAAAAACAAAATAATGCAAAATTCTTTTTTTACACTTGATTATAAGAGGGAAAAAATATATTGCTTATTCTACTAAGCCTAGATTGCAAAAGGATGTTATATTTCAAATAATGATATCATTTAAACAAACTATGATAACTAACAATGCTACAATAGGAAAAAAAAAATGTTTTAAATAAACATCACTTATCTTTTACCAAAGAAAAGCTGTTACTGGGAGAAAGAAAAAAAATATTAACATATTTGAAGCCGACGCTACCTCGACGTCGATGCGTCCACCTTGTTTAATAATATTTTATTAAATCAGCGGCTTTCTCTGATTGGCTGCAATGCAACTGCCATTTTTCGGTCCGTTTTTTATCGACATTGGGCAATGCTGTTGAAACTCGCAATATACATAAAAAGTTTTCCATACATTTACAGAATTTAAAACATTAATAATATGTTTTGTATAAGGTATCAATTTAATAAAATGCAAAATATGAACTAAAAGTTGAAATATCAAACTTTTATGATCTTTCAATGTTATTGTATTACTATTATTGCCCAACAATGGACAATGTCGGTAAAGAGCGGCACAAAATGCACGACATTAGCCAGTGTCCGCCATCATTGGCCAATGATGGGCCAACGTTGGCCAATATTGTTGTGCTACTGGGGATATAATTACGTGAAGTAGCAACAAAACACAATTTTAATATGGATCTCCTTATTCATTCGGAAGAGAAACCCCATAAATGTGAAGTATGTTTAAAATCATTTTCAGAAGTTGGACATTTAAAACAACATCTTTTGTGTCATACTGGAGAGAAACCTCATAAATGTGAAATCTGTTCAAAATCATTTTTGCGAAATGCTACTCTAAAAAGACATCTTTTGTGTCATACTGGAGAGAAACATCATAAATGTGAAATGTGTTCAAAATCGTTTTCAGAAGTTGAATCTCTTAAAAGACATCTTCTGAGTCACACTGGAGAGAAACCTCATAAATGTGAAATCTGTTTAAAATCATTTTCACGAGTTGGATATCTAAAAAGTCATCTTTTGTCTCACACGGAAGAGAAACTTCATTAATGTGAAATCTGTTTAAAATCATTTTCGTTAGCTGGAAATTTGAAAATACATCTTTTTTTAACCATATGCTTGTTCTGAATAGGAAATATAATTTTCAACTTAGCAATGTTTAAACACACATTTCGTTTCTCATGCAGAAAACTCATTCTAATGTGAAGTATGTTCAAAAGGATAACCAGAGGTAAAACTTTACAAAGAATGCTGTTTTAAACACACAAACATCAACAACAAAAATTGATATCGTCTCCTGATTGTATATAAGGATCAATACAAAATCCTTTAATGAGATAATATTTTGGGATGCAGCTCTACAATTTATGGCTATATGATTTTAAAATGTGGATTTTAAAAATATAAAATTTTTAGTGACGCAGTATATAAAAACTGGATTTTCCCCCTTCCTGTCTGCTCTCATTTATCACAGTTGTGCACGGTAAAAAGCACATTAGGGTGATAGGTCATTAGTTTTCAGGTTGTTGTGAAAATGCCTTGAAGTGCAAAGAATGCTTTCAAGCGTTTGTAGAAAATGGGCTGAAATTTGTATTTGTAGTACTGACAATGATACAGCACACATGTTTTCTACGCGTAACACATACACAACACTTATGTATTTGTTGAATAATTATTTTTTCAGTATTAGAAAAACAATACAATTTAATTTTTTTAATTCAATTAAAACTTTTAAATAAATTCTTGAAATAATTTTAAAGCACGGTTGGTATCCCATTTTTTGCACAAGTTTGAGCCCTTCTCACGAAACAGAAGGTGAAATAATAATTATGACGTCAATTTCAATATATTTATGAGCATTTAACTGTACTATAACTTGTTTTAGCCGATTATTATAAAAATTCATACATCGTTTTCAATGTATACGAAATACGACGGGAGCTAATAGTGGCTGCATAAGAATTTATAGAATATTGCCCGTTCGTGAATGGTACAGAATAGTCCTCGCAATCCAATTTCTTCATACTAACCAACTGAATGTTTACAATTTTAATAAACTTAGCTAAGACATTGAAATTTGGCCGATTCAGAGATCTTTGCATATTAATAGTATACAAATATATACAAACTAGCAGGCTACGCCCGCTTCGCTGGTCACTATTTTTAAATGAATCACTATAGTTAATGAATTCTCAAAATTGCATCATTTTTTATCATGCGAAAAGAAAAAAAAATGTGATTGAAAAAGTGTCGCAACGGGTCCCCACTGCCCTTGGCAGCGCAGGCAATTGTGCGCTGCGCGCGCGCATTTATGTTCAACGCTCTTAATGAATCACTATATTATCATAAGGTAAAAACATAAAATCTCCCATCAGTAAAAAAATAAAATCTCCCATCAGTAGAATAATCGTTTCGGGCCACCACTGCCTGCGGCAGCGCATACAGGCTCGCATGCTCCTTCACCTACCGTTCCCGCCCCTCCTAATTATTGTAGACTTTAAAAAATACTCACAGTCGTTGTCTCTGTCTTTTAAACCTAATAATACTAATTTCCAACATTTTATCTGAATTTCTTTATTTTTAACCCTACCCCCGATCCCTTCCCGTCCTTCGTAATAATTCTGTACTTTCGAAAATATCCGCAATCAATTTATCGGGTCTCAAAACCTAACAACACTAATATTCAGCGCTCTAACTCTTATTTATATATTTTTGCCCTTTCACCTCCCCTTCCCGTCTATCCTAATAATTTTACAAATTCGAAAATATACGCAATCGATTTGTAGGTATCAAAAACCTTCATGTACCACTTTAATAACTTTACAAATTCGAAAATATCCGCAATTGATTTGTAAGTATCAAAAACCTCGATGTGCCAGTTTTGAACGATCTAACTCTATTTTTATTTTTTGCCCCTCTGTCCCCTCCTCCCGCCCCTCCCAATAACTTTACAAATTCGAAACTATCCGCAATTGATTTTTAGGTATAAAAAACCTCTATATACCAATTTTGACCGGTCTAACTCTATTTTTATTTTTTTGCCCCTCCGCCCCCGCACCTTTCTGACCCTCCTAATAACATTACACTTTCAAAAATATTTTCATTTGACTTGCAGGTCTTTAAAACCTATCTGTACCAATTTTGAACAGTCTATCTATATTTCTATGTTTTTACCCCGTACCCCCCCCCTTTCCCGCACCACCTGGGACGAATTTCTAAAATTAAAGAAATTAGTTTTTATGCATTTATGGGAGCTATATTTTAGAGCAAAAATATCTTACACATATAATTTTTTTCTGTTTGCAATATTAAGGATTATTTCAAATCACGTTCTACCCCCTCTCCTCCCTTCTTGGGGGCTGAATTTCGAAAATTCCAGAAATTACTTTTTAGGTATTTGTATTAGCTGTATATTCGAGCAAATATTTCACATATATCTATTTTTGATATATAAGAGATGTGAAACCGCGTTTTGCGCATGTGAAATCACGTTTTGCCATCCTTTCCCCCCTTGGGGACCGAACTTCTAAAATTCCAGAAATTGGTTTTTAGATAATTAAATTAGCTATATTATAAAGCAAAAATTTTACGGATATCTGTTTTTTTTTTTTTTGTTTGAGATATGAAGGTTTTTGTTAAATCACATTTTGCCCCCTACACCCCCTTGGGGGGGTGAATTTCGCAAAATCGCTTCTTAGGGGGTGCTTATACTATGTGTTCTATAATCTGACCCAGTTTCGATTCAGTGGCTCCAGTAGATTTTGCTGTGCGTTCATGAGTCTGTGAGTGAGTGGAAGTACTCTTTTCCCAAGTAACACAGGAACGTTCTGTGAACGTCTAATAACGGTATCAATAGTTCAAACACCGTGTTTCGTGCCAAAAGAACGTTCTAAAACACGTTCAGAAATAGTATTATTTAGAACGTTCTGAAAATGTTTGATTTGTACCATCTATAAAACGTACAATTCTAGTTCTATATAGAACGTTCAAGTGTAACACCGTCATAACACGTTTTGTAACAGTGTAATTATAACGAATATGACAATATGACTTTTCAGTACTATTGTTTGGGAAACTTGGTTAATCATGAAAATTTTTGACTCCAGTTTTTGATTTTTTTACACGTTTTGTGGCGTGAGGAATCCGAAAGTCAAAAGGTTGGTATGGTATCTGATAATGTGTATTACACCTATTAGTGTGATAGCCCGTTAGTCCATGTACACGATATCTCAAGAACAAATGATTGCAGAGAGATCGGACCAGTTTTAAAATATCACTTATGATGTTGATAAGAACCTATTGAGAGATTTGCAACATTCTAATTTAAAAATTTCGTAAGTTATTCGAAATTTATAATTTTTAGCATGATAGAGAATAGAGCATTTTTTACATTTTCAGTTTAACGTTTTGTTAGCACGTCAGTAAAGAATGCTTCTCAAGAATCAGTAGTGGGGAGGTGAAAAAAAATTACAAAATTTTAAACTCATGGAAAAATTTTGTGGATTTTGCATTTCATGAATCAGTGTATGGAATTCAACCAAACTTGTCTCAAAATTAGATCTTGCCCTAAATTGGAGTTTATTTGAATTTCATTTGGGATATATCGTCCGATAGATTGCGCTGCTATGCAATGAAACCCTCCATTTATGGGACGGCTATATCTCAGCTTCTATAGTGTACAAATGCATTAAACTTGATATATTGGTATATATCATCATAACCTCTGCTAATACAATTGGATGTATACATTGTCCAACAGGTGGCGTTGCTAATCAGCAATTTAATCATTTTAACGGAAAGGCAATATTTTAACTCTTGTGATTTAACACTTAAATTTTGTGATACACTGAAGTAATAAGTGAAATCGATTTTATGTAAAGCTTTACTGGTCCATTTTGGATGCACATCGGCCAACAGGTGGCATGGCTATGTTGCAATTTAATCTCATAACGGACGCGAAAAATCTCAACTTCTGTGATTTATAAATATTGTAAATTTGGTACGTGAAATTAATATTACGTAAAACTCTACAGATTGCCTTTGGGTGCATATCGGACGACAGGTGGCACTGCCACGTTCCAATATTTTCCATTCACAAGAAGGCTATCTATCAGCTTCTGTAAAATATATACTCACCAAACCTTCTGTGTGACATACATTTGATATATATTATTGATTCAATTTGGCTGTATAACAAGTAATAGTCAAACATTTTTTTTAAATAGAACATTGTTTTTTACCCTAGGAATAAGCATACATCATCCCTGGGGGATGGGGGAGGGGTGGATAAAAATTTTCACTATGATTATCTTTGAAAAGAATTCGATATCACCTTTAAAACGAATAATTGAACCATCGTTTTCTGATGATTTAAAACAAATTTACCGTTTTTTTTTTTTTTTCATTTGTCATAATAATAATAATAATAAACCCTTAGAAAAATACATTTTCTAAGATGTTCTACATTGCATAAAAATGATTGTCTTCTGTCATGAAAATCTTATGCATTCCCCAGACCCAGAGTTTAGATACAAAAAGCTAATCACGAACGTTATTGAATAAGTAATATACTGCTTGATTAGCAAACTGAACAAGGTTCGGTCTGCACAGCATCAACAGAATTGCACAATGTGTCAAATATTTTCGCGCTTTAACTTAACGATAAGCAAGCATCTGTTTTACAAGAAGTCAAACGGTTTGGCAGCTTTCTCGCTAATTAGGCTATTATTTTCCTGTCCTTAATTATTGCTTATATTTTTCCATCCACAAATATGGATAAGAAAAATCCAAAATTTGACCCGAAAGTATTGTTTTGGGGTCAAATTTTGAAACTGAATTTTTGCAATACTTTGAGGTCCCCTGAATCCAAAAATCAGGTTTTTGTATTTGATCTCTCAGTGTGTGTGTCTCTTTTTTTGTATATGCCTGTACGTGTATGCCAGTTATCAGCACATTTCAAAAACAAATAATTCCAGAATGTGAAAACTTAGTATTCTATATCATCTGAATCTTGAGATCAAGCAAATGATTCGTGTACAGGGACATCCAAGAGAATTCAAAAAAATTCCGGCGATTTTCCCCCGGGGGGGGAAAATCCCCCCGGGGAAGTAAATTTTCAAGATGGGTATCTTTCGAAAGGTCTCGTTGATAATAGTAATAGTTAACTTGGAAAAAATTTTTGTGCATGTGGGGGCATCGGTTGCCCCCCCACCGGGGGGGGGAAGTTCCCACCCGGGGGGGCAAAATTTCAAGATGGGTATCTTTCGAAAGATCTCGTCAATACCTTTAAAACGAATGGTTGAACGATAAATCTGTGATAATTTAAACCAAAGTTATCGATTTTTTTTACTTTTAACAAAAAAAAAACAGAAAAATATCGCAATTTTTTTTTTTTTAACGAAATTTAACCAAACTTGGTATTTAGTTGGTCCCCGACATAAACTGGTGCTGATTATGTTTGGGGATCAATAGCTCAACAGGTGGCGCTGTGATAGCATTTTATCTAAATTTTTAACATGGCAGCATAGGACAAAAATTCGTATAAATTTGCATAATTAGAGTTGTTTTAAACTTGTGATTGTAAAATTAATATGAATTATTGATAATAGTAGTATGTAACTAGGAAAAAAATTTTCTGCATGGGGGGGCATCGCTTCCCCCCCTAGGGGAAAAATACCCCCCCAGGGGGGGTAAATTTTCACATTGGGTATCTCTCGAAATATCAGGTTGATAATAGTAGTAGTTAACTAGGAAAAAATTTTTGTGCATGTGGGGGCATCGGTTGCCCCCCCACCGGGGGGAAAGTTCCCACCCGGGGGGGGGGCAAAATTTCAAGATGGGTATCTTTCGAAAGATCTCGTCAATACCTTTAAAACGAATGGTTGAACGATAAATCTTTGGGGATCAATAGCTCAACAGGTGGCGCTGTGATAGCATTTTATCTAAATTTTTAACATGGCAGCATAGGACAAAAATTCGTATAAATGCGCATAATTAGAGTTGTTTTAAACTTGTGATTGTAAAATTAATATGAATTATTGATAATAGTAGTATGTAACTACGAAAAAAATTTTCTGCATGGGGGGGCATCGCTTCCCCCCCCTAGGGGAAAAATACCCCCCCAGGGGGGGTAAATTTTCACATTGGGTATCTTTCGAAATATCAGGTTGATAATAGTAGTAGTTAACTAGGAAAAAAATTTTGTGCATGTGGGGGCATCGGTTGCCCCCCCACCGGGGGGGGAATTTCCCACCCGGGGGGGCAAAATTTCAAGATGGGTATCTTTCGAAAGATCTCGTCAATACCTTTAAAACGAATGGTTGAACGATAAATCTGTGATAATTTAAACCAAAGTTATCGATTTTTTTTACTTTTAACAAAAAAAAACTTAGAAAAATATCGCAATTTTTTTTTTTTTTTTTTTTTTTTTTTTTTTTTTTAACGAAATTTAACCAAACTTGGTATTTAGTTGGTCCCCGACATAAACTGGTGCTGATTATGTTTGGGGATCAATAGCTCAACAGGTGGCGCTGTGATAGCATTTTATCTAAATTTTTAACATGGCAGCATAGGACAAAAATTCGTATAAATGTGCATAATTAGAGTTGTTTTAAACTTGCGATTGTAAAATTAATATGAATTATTGATAATAGTAGTATGTAACTAGGAAAAAAAAATTCTGCATGGGGGGCATCGCTTCCCCCCCTGGGGGGGAAGTACCCCCCCGGGGGGGATAAATTTTCAAGATGGGTATCTTTCGAAAGGTCTCGTCAATACCTTTAAAACGAATGGTTGAACTATAAATCTGTGATAATTTAAAACAAAGTTATCGATTTTTTTCACTTTTAACAAAAAAAAAAAAAAAAAAAAAAAAAAAAAACTTAGAAAAAAAAAAATCGTAACCTTTTTTTTTTTTTTTTTTTTTTTTTTTTTATATTGTTACTGATTGAATATGTATAGGTAAATATAGAAGAAAGTCTTGTGGTGGCCACAACATACTAGTTATAAATGTAAAATGCGGAAATAACTGCTTGTAATTAAACAACGTGGATTTGTATAAGAAAATATAAAATACAGTTTTGTAATGGCCACGACATACTAGCATGATTTTGTAATTATCATCCTGTTTAGATAAGTTTTCTTTGATTGAAGTGACATTTTACGTAATTTATTTTATGTAATTCAATAAAACAAGCATGTAACATTTTAATTACGATGAATTTTTATAGTTTGCCTCATAATGAAAATAAACTATTTAACAAAATATTGTTATCTACAAACTTTGTAACATATAATATTTAAATAGCATTTTTCTGAATACAACTGTCGAGTTTTGTATTTCTCATAAAAATAACTGCATAAAACAGTTTTTTTTTTCTAATAATAAAATAATGACTATGTAACAAAATGAAAAGGACTTGTGTTGATTAATCTCAAAATCGAAAGCTGCCAAATTCGACTTGACCGCCAAATTACCAACAAGGGTTGCCAGTTCCACAATTTTCAGGCGCGAAAACCAAAAGATTTCATATTAATTTTCTCATGTTGGTGATTTTCTGATAATGAAAGAGAGAGGTAAGAGTGAATGTACTTTATATATCTTACACATATATATTTTGATACATTATAAATATTTTATTCATGCAATTATACTTATAATAAAATTTTGTATATAATTATTAATCAGAATGTTAAAAAGTTTGACTTTAGTTAGATTATTTTTAAGTTTTTTTTTTTTTTTTTTTAATCCCGAGAAATTGAAAAATGCTATTAACGTAAATCTAACTACTAATTTGTTTTCTAACAACATTTGAATATTAGAATTACCAATAAATAAATTTTACAAGCAAAACTTGTCACATAATAGTATTATGAAATCAAATATTTTCTTCTATCATAAATAAGAGTGATTTTTGTGTAAAAAATAAACATAATTTAAATTTCTCATCAAGAGAAAAAAGTATATTAATTTCTCATGAATCTAATTCTGAGGTATGTGTGTTTGCGTTATTTTGTCAATCTTAAGGGTATGGTGAACGTTGAAAATCGTTCTTTGAAATTATTGTCTTAAAATTATAAAAGTCTGCATATATGTTCAATGCAAAAGTGAATTATTTCCTTCTAAATGGATTTTGAAATAACGAGCTTTTTGCAAATTTATGTGTAGGAAAAAAAAAATTCAAGATTCAGTAAGTATTATCTATTTTTAGTGTTTAATACAAATCAGAGTTGTAAGAATATATAAATTATGAGAAAAATAATTTGAAATAACTTAGAAATTTCGTTTTTATAATGAATATTTAGAAGATTTAGTTTTCTGAAAAAACAATGTAAAGCGATTTATGGCATTTTAATGCAATAATTAGATATTATTCACTTTTATAATGACAGATGTGACTAAATGTGATAAAATTAAGCAAAAATATACATGAGTTTACACCTGTTTTACAACGAACTGTCTGTATATGCACTGAAATGTATCAGTGTTAAGTATATTAAAATTTCTTGAAAACAACCAAAGTTTAAAAAATTAAAATTACATTTTTTTTTTTTTTTTTTTTTAATTGTTTAAAATGCTTTATGCGACTAAGTCTTAAGTTTTTCTTCGATTTTATAATATTATAAGTATATTCTAAAAGCATCTGTACATTACTTTGTGGATTTATGCATAAAATAATAATTAAAAAACATATTTTTTTTTACGTTTGAATTAGATAAAAATATTTGCATAAAAATTCTACACAGTTAAAAATATTAAAAATAATAATAATAATAATAATAATCAATCAATCCCCAAAGTAATAAACAAATGTATTTAGATTATATTGATAAACAATATTAGTGCAAAAATCCAGGAGAATTTTCAAAAATTAAGTAACGAGAGCATTTTAAAATTTTCAATAATAATAATAATAATAATAATAATAATAATAATAATAATAATTTCAGTATTATGAATTTTATTCTTTTAATTTTTATAACCCTTTATGACCGAGTACGTGCGCTTCTACTGGTCAGACAGAAAATTACATTTCAGTTTGAATATCTCTTATATATCTCTTATATCCGTGTAATATGCTGAAAAACAGATTATGTATTAGTTTTCGTGAATTCAATAGCGTCAAATTTCTCAAGAGATGTGAGTAAAAGCCTGCTTATAAAAAAGTTAATTTAACTTAATGTTCCAAATGTTTACAGTCAGTTACGACAAGCGTTAAGAGAACATGTTTAAAAACAGAAATTTAATAGGAAATAAAAACATAATTTTTACAGGAAATTTTTACAACAGTTTCTAAAATTTCCGATTTATGGAAGAATTTCTTCAGATTATTAATTTCGCATCATATATTTATTTTAAATTCATATATTTTGTTAAAAAAAAAAAAAAGTTTATTTCACATTTAGCTATCTAAAATATTGTATGAAGTTTGATTTTTTTTTATATTTCTGACAAATATATTTATATATATACTAGTATATAGCCCCGTCAAAAATGACGGAATGTGAACGATAAATCTTGAAAACAATGTTTAGATCATGAGGATTACCACGTGATCATTCAAATGTATTTTCAGTTTTTGTTTATAAATCAAATGTGTTTCGATATTTTCTAATTTTCGTTCTGAAATTAAAAAAATTCTACCCGATCAATAAATATGAATGACAATAAAAAAACTGCTGGTTGACAAAAAATATAGGCCCGAAAACACAACAGCAATAACACATCCCAGTGTTCCGTTAAGTGCTCTATTTAAAGACCTCATAATAAGAATAATCTAGTGTGTCACTCACACGACTTTCTCTTACCCTGAAATTTAATGCTATAAGTACAGGTTGGAGATTAAGAGGTAAGATAACGTGTACTGTTATGTAAACCTATGTTAAACAATTCAAATTAGGGTTCGGAAGAGTTTTATATGATAATTAGTTCTGGCCCCCCTCAACCCTCCGTTTCATTAATGCACCTACATTTATATAGAACTTAATTCGGTTATTATAAAATAATTCAGTTTAAAAAAAATAATTTGTTAAAATTATTATTTTAAAAAGTTATCTTGTATGATAATACATACGATTTCCATATTAGAGAAATAGTATAACACTAAATATCTAAAAAAAAGTTGAATTTATTCTCAATATTAAAGTAAAAAAAAAAAAAAAAAATGTTAAAAATGAAAGAAATCAATAACTTTATTTTAAATTATCGTAGATCGATGGTTCAACCATTCGTTTTAAAGGTATTGGCGAGATCTTTTAAAAGATACCCATCATGAAAATTTACTCCACTCGAGGGAGGACATCTACCCCAGGGGGGGGGGGGGGGGCGAGGCTCCTACATACACAAAAAAAAATTTCCCAGTTGACTATCTCTATTACAAAAAATATGTATTCGTTTCATTTGGTTTAGTGCAGTCTATAGATGTTAAATTCTACTTACCTGCAATTTCCCCCATAGATCGCCGTAATGTATTTGAATACTTTTGAATGTCCCTGTACACGAACCATTTGCTTCATCTTAACGAAAAGCTTACTGTAGCATCCCTATATGATACACATTTAGAATACTGAGTTTGGAATTTCTGCTACTATTTGTTCTTGAGATATGCTGATAACAGACACACAGACACACAGATAGACACAGAGACCATTCGCTAAAAACGTGATTTTCGTATTCAGGGGACCTCAGAACATGTAAGTATAACAAAAACTCACGTTCGAAAATTTGACCCTAAAACAATACTTTCTCGACCCTATGGGTAAGAGGAAGTAAATAACGATTCACTTTATTTTACCAAAATACTTTTTTTAAGACTATCGAAGATCCTGTTTCCAAATACGTAAGCGAAATGTGACGTCACTGACCGTCCGTGGATGCAAGAAATGATTCCCTATTTTAATCGTCCATTGTATATTTTGTAAAAAATTATTAAAAATCAAAGAAAATTATTTTCCGATTTTAATACCCGTATTTGGGTATAGGTATGATATCGTATCCATGTGTTAGACTGAGTTATTTTGCTGTCAAATTGACAAAATTTTAAATTTCAAAACTGTGTCATCTTTGGCGTTTTTTGTATTTGGCGATTAAAAACATACTACGAAAATATACATGCCAGATGTTTATTTTCGTAATACGTATTGTACGATATATTGTTTCATATAATTCAGTTAAAATAACCATGATTTTTGAAAGGAATGAAATATGTTCGCCAAATAATTTGGCGATATATTTTTTCCGCCAAGGATGACAGATATATTAAATCTATTCCGCTGCAACATATGAGTATCTTATATCAGACACTTTATTTAAACATTTGAAAAGAAATTTGACTTCAAATTATGATAGAATATTTATCATTTTCCTTTTAATTAGTATATTAGTTGGGTATTTATTGTGTAAATATCATCCTTTGAAATGAAATGTTTATGTTTTCAATCAAATATGGAAGTTTGCTATTTTATTTTTCTAAAGTTTTGAAATTTAAAATTTAAATTTTATCAATTTTACAGCAAAAACAACTTAATCTAACGCATGCACACGATAACTAATACATATCTATACCGAAATATGGGAATTAAAATCGGGAAATAATTTTCCTCAATTTTTAATAATTTTTTACAAAAAATCCAATGGGCGATTAACATAGGAAATCTTTTTCTTGCATCCACTGACGCCCAGTGACGTCATCACTTTGCTTGCGTGTTTTCTAACTAACTATCTAATAATTACAGACACTCCATGCTAACCCAAATTCACCTCTACTCTATACTCCCAACCAGCTATCTCACCCACAACATCGCCAAAATATCCAGGATCCAGCTAGGGACTTTCTCATTCTCAACCGAACATTTTATCTTGACTCGATATTATTAACTTAGACTACCCTACTTTCAATACTCATTTCAACTGGTGACCTTTACTTGCCCAACCAAACATTCTATCCCAACTCTATAACTTTACATTAATTTCAAAACTAAAATCAACTGGCGACATTTACGTACTGAACTCGACGCCAATCATACCATACAATGTAAACAAATAATGAAGCTTGATAAAAATATTTAAAGACTTTAATATGTTTTTACAAATATATTTTAAGATTTTTAAGGCTTTAATATGTTTTAGAAATATTTTAAGCGTTTTTTTTTTTTTTTTTTTTTTTTTAATGAAACAGTCAAAGAGTCGTTCATTTGCAATTAAAGAGTTGTCCATTTGGAATTTGTATTTTCTGAATGGCAACAAATTATGTTTGTTTTTATTTGGCATTGCGTTGTTTATAATCATGAAGTTACATAATTCTATTTATAGGTTCATGTTTATAATAGCCAGTGATCCGTTGTATTTAATTAAACATTTAAACATTTCAATTGAATAGTTTTTCAAGGTTTTAGACGGAATAAATAACAATATGTGCGATACAAAACATGTATGAAAATGATATGTATGTTTTCGTAAGTTGAATTGAACAAATGGGAAAAAAAAAAAAAAAAAAATGGCTGCCAAAAGTCTCTGTTTTGAAGCGGTGCAAACCGGAATCGTGAATGACAGATGAGGATGAGGGTCATTATATATATTAATTAGTCTGAAATAATGAAAATAATGTGAGCTGCGTCTTACTATATAATAGTTCGTAAGATCTCTTTCTTCTAAAATACCAGCATATAAAATTTACAAAGAGAGATTTTATTAAGAAAATATTGATTATTTCATTGAAATATGGTGATATTATAAAAAAGAGTTTTTGAAAAAAAAAAAAAAAAAAAAAAAAAAGAAAGAAAGAATGAAAAGAAAAGAAAAGAAAGAACAAAAATAAAAATAGAAATATTTTATATAAATACAACTACTTTTTTAGAATGCTATTTAAATGATTACACGAAGTTTGTTGTGAAATGAACACTTTTATTTTATCTATTTATTTATTTCTACAAATTTTTATCGATTTTTTTTTAATATAAAAACAAGGTTATATAGTACATATTTATACGAATATGTACATATTTATTTATATATAATAAATGTATGTCGCCAAAAATAGTGTCTAACGCTAAGGTAAAAATATCTATTAATTTGTATTACATGTATTATCTGCTCTGGGGTGTTTGCGTTCCGGGTTTTTTATTTTATTTCCCACTAGTAATTATGAATTGTACTTTTAGTTATATTTAATTGCTAAATTTTGCTAGAAAACTACCAATAACATCACTAATAAAAAAATCTGGTAGCAATTTCCGGGACGCAAACACCCCTGTCTGCGGTTAAAATTCTAACCGATCCTCCACTGGTATTAATTAGTAAATTAATAGACACATCAGGGAGAACTGCTCAAACGAAGGATTCAGATTTATTCTGTTCCTTCTCTTCTGGAGAAAATCCAAATAATTTAAATAATTCCAGTAATTATGTACTCAGATAATTTTACCTTCACCCAACCCAAGAAATGAACATCAAATTTTTGCAAATGAAGATATAGAAAATTCAACAACAATGAAAGTAAATGAGGGAAAACCTACAGCCATCAGGTACATACTTTTCAGAAATATCTTTTTTCTTTCTTTCTTTATTTATTTTTATTTATTTATTTTTTTTTTTTTTAACAGAAATAAAATAATTTTTTCTGGATATTATAACTGCTCATGAGAAATTGTATTAAATTAAGACTTTTTAAAAATTATTCTTGAAGGTTCAAATATTTTTAATAGGAGCTAGAAAAAAAAAAAAAAATCATTTAAATAAAATGAATGACTTAAATAATAGTATATATTTAAAATAAAGCATTTCTTGTAAACATGGGAGATGTAACTCTAAGTTTTCCTTAACCTTTTAAAGTTAATTGGTTTCACATTTAAACTAATAATTTAACATTATTTATTTATTTATTATGCAGCAATTTTTATAATTTTTTTTTTCTTGCTCAAATTGGTTTTTATTTTTGGTTTTTCTGTGTTCGGTAGATAGCAGCACTACTCCAAAATCTAACAAACGATGTTTCAGAGCAAGCCATTTACACAATTCACTTAAAATTTACGAATGTGTAGTTGCTTTAATAATACTTCGGTGCTTTCTTTTTTCATTTGATAAAGAGTCGGCCTGATATTTTGACCCGAAACAGCTTTTGCGTTTCTTTTCTTTTTAGTTTATAACCTATTTCTCACCTTCACTTTTAAGAGTGTAGCGTCTTTCTGGGCACTTCAAATTCGATATTTATCGACAACAGGTGGAGCTGCTATTATTGAAGAACTACAATTTTAAAGATGTCTGTATCTCAGGATCTATTATATATTTTTGCACCATATATCTTATAGCCCCTGCTGTTTAAATTATATTACCATTTGATTCCGATCAATATAATAAATTTAAAAAAAAGTAGATTTTCCTTTAAAAAGAATTTAAACGAATAAAAAAAATACATAAATTTTAATTAAACATAAATTTTAATTTAAGAAGTTTAATTATTTACAATGTTACACTACTATGTTACAATTCTTTTAAATAATTACAATAAAATAAATAAAATAAAAAACATTTTAAAGGAATTAACTAGATAAATAAAAAATTACTATATTATAAAAATTATACATAATTGTTCGCATTTAAATGTATGAATTAAATATATTTATATAATGACAAAGAAAAGTGTCTGTGTGTGAGCACCTCTGGTGCTTAAACTACTGATCCCAGAGCTACAAAACTTGGCAGATAGGTAACTGGAACTCTGCAGGTATGCACACCATTGAAATGGTTTTGAATTTCGAATTTGAATTTTTTAAATTATTTTTTTTTTTCTTTTACACATTGGCTTCTCTCTGCTTCATTTTTCTAAAATTTATTCTTTCATTTTAATCGTCTGCTTATCTTAGCAACGGCTATAACGCTATTTATTTAATTCATTTATTTGAAAGCGATTTTTTTTTTATTATACTTATTGAAAACCAAATGGTAATGAAGTAGAAAAAATTAAGTGTAATTAATTTTAAGTAAAAAAACTTATTTAAAACAGTTATGTTTATGTATAATGTATAATTTTCATAGTATAACAGCTTTTCATTTTTATATATTTTAATTAATTTCTTTGAAAGGGATTTTTTTTTTTTTTAATTTATAATATATATTGGGGACAATGGTAGTATATTGTTGAAAGTATTAAACCTATTAAAATTTAAGTTTAATTAAAATTTATTTGTTTTTAATTCATTCAATTCTTTTTAAAGGAAAATCTGCTTTTTCTTTTATTTATTATATTGGTCGGAATCAAATGATAATGGTAGTATAATTTAAAGAGCAGGGGATGTAAAATAAATGCTTGAAAATCTAAAGAGGTACAGTCATCTTTAACATCGTAGTTCTTAAATAATTACAGACCCACCTGTCGTTGATAAATACATACTTTATCATGAGATATTTAGATGCATAATTTTGACATTTTTTTAGCTTACTTATTGATTTTTTACCAAGTAACATACATTATATATATATATTATACATATATATATATATATATCAGTCGAACCTCGTTTACGGGAATCTCATGGGGAATAAAAAAAAAAAAAGTTCCTGTTATCAGTAGTTCATGCTGTCAGTAACTCAGATACTGGTCTTTGTTTTCACGGGGATTGTGGAAACTATTCATGTTAAAAGTAATCCACGTTAAGCGTGTTTACGATAATTCGATTCGACGGCATATATATATATATAATTAAGATATTCATAATATATATATATATATATATATATATATTATGAATATCTTAATTCTAACATTGTTCATTGTTAAATATACATTTATAATATAGTTCAAAATTAATTTATATTTTTATTTTCTTTTTTTTTCTGTTGAAATATTTTCAGGTGCGTTAAAAGAATATCCATTTGCAAAAGACGTAGAAACTGATAAAATTGAAGTTGTAATAATGAATTGGTTGTAATATGCCACATTTAGAAAATTATATCAAAGAAAAAAAAAAGTAAAATAAATGTACAAATTTAAATTCTCAAAGTATGGAATATTGTTAAAAAGTTTGAAATAAAACCACAACATAAAATGTGGAATACAGTTTCATTATTTTTCCCCTTTATCTTCCTCCTATTCCATTTTCAGATTTAATGCATCTTTTCCAGACGTGAATTTTACTATAATAATTTACTCATGTCAACTGTAGTAGACAAGTTTAATGTATGTGAATGGTTGGATATATATATTTCAATTAAATCTTTAAAGCGTTTTTATTATACCTCTTTAATTAATTAATTACAAAAATATGTCTGCTACATTCAATATTTAACATCCATCAACATATAACTAATAATGAAAATTCTAAAAATATTTCTTAATGTAACCAAATATATTTATGTTAAATCTGTAAAAGTTATTCTCAGTTGACCCTTTGAAGGCCAAGATAATTTCGATCCTTTAAAATTATTTGCCACCAATATTTACAAACAAATATAAAATATAAGAAAAAAAATGGAATTTTCCTTCTATATTATTAAAGTAAAACTTAGTAAAAATATTTCCTGGACAAGTTTTTACAGTTGGGAATTAAAATTAGGTATGATATAATATATCCCAAAGCTCCTGAAAGTGTTAAACGAATGAAAATAAATTAAAAATAAAAAATTTAAGTGTGCGTAGCTTTATATTTTTATTTCATCTGAATTATAGAAATCTACATAAGCATAAATGTATAAACCTGAACATTAATGTTGAAAACAACACTCTGTTTAACATAACCCTTTTTTGATATCTGGTTACGTAAAAACATTTTGTAATTATGTACATTATGTAACCCTGGGCATTATGTAAAGGCATAATCCACAATATTGTTTTAATTTAATCATTTAAAGTTTTATTTTCGTATGCATTTCTCCTTATTAAGATATATATTTTTGAAAAATTATAATTATTGGTGTATAACGTACAAAACACATAAATAATAAATATGCACATAGCAGACATACGTTGTACCGTATGTAAGAGCTACAATGCCATATATGTATTAAAAAATATATTGTACTGCATGTAATTAATGAATATTTTATGATTAATAATCAAATAGTAATTCAGATAAAACCAGTATGAATACACACAAGTATAAACATATGTAATCCAGAGAATAATTATTTTACATCTTTATATATGTATACAGATGGTGGACCAAAGAAAAAAAAGTGACACTTTCAAATTTAAACATTTTGTCGGAAATATTCAGAAACACTTGATGGATACATTGTGGGTGTAAATAACATGTCGTGTCACATACGTTTAAAAAAAAACATTGTCCCACGGATAAAAAAGAATAGCTAATAAATTAATATATATACATATTCGGCAGCATCTTGTAATTAATAATGCTTGAAATTTATTGTAGCTTTAGCATGTTTTTATGACGCTTCTTTTAATTATCATTAATAATTCACCATCACGGAAATTCATATGTATATTAAAATTTCTTTAAAGAAATTAAAAGCTTTCGAACGTTTTTTGTTTATAATATGCATTATAAGGCATTTTTAGAAAACGTGACATAGTACGTTAGACACAACATTCTGTAATCTGAGAATAAGAATATTAAATTTATGGAGAAATATGAGCATTTTTTACTAAAAGGTTTTTAGCTGCGCATGCATAAGATTTAACAAAAAAAAATTTAGGTATTTTTTTAGTCAAATGAATAGTGTCGCTGTGGGAAAAGAAAATCCCTCAAGCAAACATTGTGAAAAGTCGGAAAGATATCGTCAATAGAATTAGTTGGAATTTAAGCACTATGAAAGACAAGCAAAAACACAAGTATATAATGCATATTTTTATTTTTAGTAAATCCTCGAGAATACACTGTAAGTTAATTAAATTAAAATATGGATAAAGCCACTTATCATTAGCTTTTTTTTTCTTCATACTGCTTTAAATTTAACTAATTCTATCGATGATATGTTTGTAAATTTCCCTGATACTTGTTTGGTTATTTTTTCAGAGTAATTATGTATTTGGATAATAAATTTTGTAAAAGAAACTTTGTCACCATTTTTGCATGTACAGCTAAATATTATTTAGTAAAAATGCTAATATTTCATCTTGTATTAATATTTTTATATTCTTTTTGTATCATGTTATGTCTAATGTACTATGCCAAGTTTTCTAAAAATGGCATTAAATTGATCTGAAAACCCTTTATGTTATATAAGCAAAAAGTGTTTGACAAATTTTAAATAACGTTAAAGTAGAAAATATATATATATATATATATATCTCAATGAATGCACGTGATACTGACAAAGAGCAATACTTTTATTTATAAAGTATTAATACAAGAGTTATTTCTATATATTTTCTTTCTTTCATTTTTTCTTATACTAATGTTCTGAACCAGAGAATAATGGCGTCCAATAAGCGAAAATTATGTTTTTTTTTTTTTCATAATCATAGACAAAGTTTGGGCGAGGATGACTTTCTTTCCTTTCACTTATGTCTAACATAATATAAAAAAAGAAAAGTGAAAACTTTATCAATTTTAAAGCACAACTCTGGTGGGTTATTTTTATCCAGCTTTAGTAAAATAAAGGAAGCATCTAAACAATAAGAAAAAAAAAAAGGAAATTTTTACGTATTTATTTTATTTATATTTATTTGTTATTATTATACTATTTATTATAATTATTATTAATAAACAATAAATAATATATTTAATAAGTAAAAAAATAATATACTAAGAAATGATATATTAATTATAAATAATATGCTTACTATATTATTTATTAATAATAATAATATTTACATTTATTTATTATTTAATATGCCATGATAGCATAATTACATCAGATGAATAAAAACTGCATTGACACAATTTAAAGAAATTTAATCATTTAAAGACTACCAATTACACTGCCATGTGGAATAAATTTAAATATCTGCAAACATAATTTTTGTAAACTGTTGCTGTAAACTGAAACTATGTATACACACATGCACTGAAATTTAAAAATATGAAGTATGTTAAATGTTTTAAAAAAATATTTTGTTTAAAAAAAAAAAAATTATTTTAAGTATTTGGAAATTTTTAAAATTTCGTTCTTCTAACTAATTTTTAATTTTTCGTTTCAATTTCTTATTATTATAAATTAACAATATATTCTAAACTCAATTATATATTATTTTACCGGTGTATTGGTACATTAATTTTCAAAAATATTTTTTATGTTGGAATATTAAAACTTTCTATGAGCTTCAGCATTCAAATATATTTATAAACTATCCATGGACTTTGAAAGTAGTACCCAGAAATATTTAGAATATACCGGGTGCAAAGTCGAGAGCAGGCTTTTATTTGCGGAACATGTGGTCTCAGACGTCTTCCAATAACAAAATGTATTAAAAAAAAAAATGTAAGCATTCGTCATATGACATGTTTAAATTTAAAACAGTTCAAATTATTAAAAATCACAAAAACTGATAATTTTTATACAATTTTCAGGACGCTAATAGTAAAAGTTGGCTTCCAACCTAAAAAATATAACACGAAATGTTTCACTTTTGTGCACCCAAAATTGTCTGATATAGTTAGTTTCAAAGTTTAGGATTATTTCGCATTTTCTCGGGCAATATTAAAAAGTCAATGAAAAATTCTTTAATGAAGCCCGGGAAAATGAAAAAAAAAAAAAAAAAAAAAAAAATTCAAAATGGAATTTTTAAACCGATCTCTTATTGAAGGCCGAAATATGTTAGAAAATATAAACTTTAAATATCTTGTTCCATTTTGGGAGAATAGAAATGGAACTTTTTGTTAGGATGAGTGTCAATTTTTCTAAATATGACTATTGGGATATGACTATATAAAAAGTTAGGGGACTATATAAAAAGTTAGTTTTTGTAATTTTGAAAAAATAGATATTTTAAATTTAAACATGTCATACCGCAAATGCTCATATTTATTAAAACATTTTGTAATTGAAACTATATGTTTGCGACCAATAGTTGCGGAGATAAAGGTATTCTCGTGACTATGCTTTTCACCCTGTATAATATATATATATATATATATATATATATATATATAGAGAGAGAGAGAGAGAGAGAGAGAGAGAGAGAGGGAGAGAGAGAGAGAAACAGAACATTGAGTAGTAATATAATATTATCAGTGCAAAAATTTGAAGTTTAAAAATGATTTAATTTCAGTATTCAAACAATTATTCTGATAAAAAACGAAGACCACTCAAATCAAACCAAAAAAGAAATAAAGTAAAATCTATATGAATTATAGCAAATTGAATGAGAAAACAGCATTATTTGCATTCTAACGTTATCAAACGCCTGGTAGAATGCAAATATGCTAAAAAATGGATGTTTTTCTGTCACAAAGAAAGCAAAAGCTAAGAATTTCTTTGTTCTCAGGCCTGAAACACCCATATATATAAATGAATTTTTAATCTTAGTTAAAGCCAAGCAACATATATAAGATTACTGAAACCACATAGAACAATGAGAAGGAAATTACAACAAATTTAAATAACCTGTGGAGATAGATTGTGATTTATTGAAACATTTATTTTTTATTTATTTTTATTTTATTTAACTTCAGTCTAATCATAAATTTATTCCTAGATTGTTAGTTGCAGATTTAATAATTTGCCGGTACGCAAAAACCACATGAAACTCAAATCAAAAGATACAAACAAGCAATGAGAAAATAAAAAAATAAGACGGCATTTTAAACTTTTTTTTTTTTAAGGAAAAGCTTAGACAGGTGAAAAAAAGAAAAAAATACTCGTTCGTCAGGGGTGACCTTTTTCACCGTTGTGCACCAATGTACGATTTCGTTCGTTAGCAGCTATAATAGCAAATTGCTAGCGGGCACCCTATCGTACAAGAAATTAATTGAAGTTAAAAATGAAGAATAAATTGAATAAATTATTTAGTTCCAGAAATCAGAGAATTAAACAGAAAACAACCTAGAAAAACAAACATTAATCATAAGATGACGCATTCGGAATCACAAGGATTAAAACAAGCAAAATAATTCAAGTTGTTTAGTTGTACATAGCAGATGAAGAATAATAATACAACACAGCAACAGGGATATGAATTACTTTTTTTTTTTTTTTTTTTTTTTTTTTTTTTTAATGGCGACCATTTTTTTTTTTTTTTTTTTTTACAAATTCTTCTTGAACTCTGTATATGTGAATATAATCATTTTAAATATTTCAAAACTGACATGAAAGACTGAAATAGACATGAAAAATTAACGATATTTAATAAATAAATATATCTATTTTTCTAAGGGTGCATTGGATGCAAAAGTCATAGTTTATAGATTCAGTTTTAATTCCCTTCTTTTTCCCCCACTGCTTTCAACTACATTGTCATCTTCTCTCTCATAGTCGTAAATACCTTTTAAAAATTTGTTATTAAGCATGATGAAATGAATGGTTCACATATATTTCATGGAATGTTTTACTTTCTGAAAATACATAGGTAAGGAAAGTATTGTAATCATGACAAAAATTTGACTTTGTGATGCTGGTGTATCTAAATGTTTTGAGGTTCCATGAGTTCATTTTTGCAAATTTACGATGATGTATGTATATCTGAGTAGAGTGAACACAATATTGTCTAAATGCTTTGTTGAAATGAGCTAAAAATTGGTACTTATGTTACAGGTTATCGTAGCACAAACTGTATACATCTTGGAGAACAGGGTTGGCAAAAAAACCAGGTTTTCTTCAAAAAGACAAAAAAACCCGTTTTTCTGTTTGTTTGTTTGTTTTTGTTTAAACCGGGTTTCTTTGGTTTAAACCAGGTTTTTATTAGTGTATGTTTCTCAGTCATATTATACATATTTGTAAATTAAATTACCACTTTTAGAAGTAGTTAATACTCTAATATTAATTATCACTTCATTTAAAAATAATTTAAATTACTAACAATAAACGTGTATGAGATTTTTTAAGCCTTTTTTGTAGGTTGTGAGTTTCGTTCCGTAACAATGTACAAAAAACAAACCTTGTACTTTGTAAATCAAAGCTTGTACTTTCAGACATGAAATTCTGTTACATCTTATCTAATTAAATAAGTTTTCACGTAGCCACATTAATAAAACATTTATTTATTTTTATGTTTAAAGATAAAACAATCAAATAATTTATTTCTGTAATTCAGGCTTTTGCCACCTGAATTCTTATACTTTGCTTTTTCATAAAGTTATTTATTTTTACACTTTTGACGATCTCATTCTTGAATAAGAACTGTCGTTTTATCAAAGTACATTGAATTTTATCATAGCTAAAATCTTTTATATTCAAAATTTTTATAAATATTCCATAATTACAGTACTGACTTTTCATTAAAATGATGTAAATGGAAATAACAGAATTACTGTGAGTTGACAATTTTTTTTTTTTTTTTCAGAATGAATGTTAAATCATAGCCTCCTTAACTAGATGCCTGTCGCGTAGCTCGGAAAATAGGCAAAAGTTGAAGCGGTAGATAGCGCCCCCTGGTACAGATTAAGCGACACGTTTTTATTCAACAGCCACCAAAAAGTTTTAAAAGTTGGATATGATATACATAAATGGCGAATAGAATCGAAGAAACGTCGATTTTATATACAATGTATCACTTTTTTAAATTATTGGTAACAGTTGAATAACAAAGTCCTATAATCTGAACTAGGCGGCGCTATCTACCGCTTCAAGTGTTGCCTAGTTTCCAAGCTGCGCGTCAGGCATCTAGTTAAAGAGGCTATGGTTAAATCTAACATACCTTTTCCTACAATTTCTAATAACAAATTAACTTAATAACACTAAAATTCTTAATTTAATGAACTAGGGAAAAAAAAAAACTTCCAGTACATTTAAAAAGAGTTATAGGAAGAGACTTAAGAAAAAAATTATTTTGGATTATGTAATGGAATATTGTGATCCATTTGAAAGTTAATTATTGAATAGAATTTACATTTAATATTTCAAATAAAATTACAAGTTTTATAGCTTTTTTCGAATTAAATTTTCTATTTTAAGAAAACACACTACACCTGTTGTAGAATCTTTTGCGATTAGAATTATTTCAACATTTTCCTATACTTAGATATTAAAATTTTTACTGTCATTTTCTTAACTCTACTACTACTGTCACATTTTAATAAAATAATTCACAAAATGTCCTTGAATGGAGAACTTTTTGTTTAAAATTTTAAAATTAAAGTTTTTTTTTTTTTTTTTCTTTTTTAACTGCCTGGACATACTCTAATGCAACTTTTTTTTGTATTTGATAGTTCAAAATCAGCATATGTTGCTTTTAGATTTACTATATACATAAGAAAATGGGCTGCTATTGATTACCGTATTATAACAAATACGCAGTTAAAGACAACTTTGTTCAGTTTTGAATAAAACAAAGATAGAGCAGTTTTTTTTAATTATGCAATTTTTACCTTATGTCTTGTATAAAATAAGTGTGCTTTCCATTGTTATTTATTTTATTTTACTTTATTGCATTTAGCCTTAGACAATCTCATTTATATTTTTTTTTAAATAATTAATATAGACATTTTTCCTTTACGATTTCTAGATCTTTTGTTGTTATTGTTGTACATTACACACATAACTTTTAATACAGTCAGCCAGTCACACTTAAAACACATAACTAAAACTTCTCTGAAGCAATATTATAAGTGAAATAAATTGAATTGAAAGTAAGCATCATTTACATAAAAATAATTTATAAATTTCATTTAAAAAAATGGACAACCGAATAAAAAATTTTGAATTTTTTGAAAAGGGAAAAAACCAAAAAAACCAATTGGTTTTTATGGAAAAAAACAAAAAAAACTAGTATGCTGTGGCCACCACAAGACTTTCTTCTATATTTTCCTATACAAATTCACGCAGTAACAATATTTAAAAAAAAAAAAAAAAAATCGATAACTTTGTTTTAAATTATCACATATTTATAGTTCAACCATTCGTTTTAAAGATATTGACGAGACCTTTCGAAAGATACCCATCTTGAAAATTTACCCCCCCGGGGGGGTACTTTCCCCTGGGGGGAGAAGCAATGACCGAGATTTTTTCCCTAATTAACTACTACTATTATCAATAATTCATATTAATTTCACAATCACAGGTTAAGAATAACTCCCATTATGTACATTTATACGAAATTTTGTCCTATACTACCATGTTAAAAATTTAGAAAAAATACGATCACAGCACCACCTGTTGAGTGATTGATCCCCAAATCTAATCAGCCCCAGTTTATGTCAGGGGCCAACTAAATACCAAGTCTGGTTAAATTTCGTTTAAAAAAGAAAAAAAAATACGATTTTTTTTCTAAGTTACTTTTTGTTAAAAGTAAAAAAAATCGATAACTTTGTTTTAAATTATGACAGATTTATAGTTCAACCATTCGTTTTAAAGGTATTGACGAGACCTTTCGAAAGATACCTGTCTTGAAAATTTACTCCCCTCGAGGGGGGACTTCCGCCCCAGGGGGGTTCACGAGGCTCCTACGCATACAAATTTTTTTCCCCAGTTGACTACCTCTATTATAAATAATTCTTGTAAATTTCATAATGATTACTAAAAAATAATTCTCTTTATGCACATTTATACAAAATTTTGTCCTATATCACCATGTTAAAAATTTAGAAAAAGCGGGATGGCAACGCAACCTGTAAGACGATTTTTACCAAAAGTTGATAGGCACTAATTTATGTCAAGGTGCAACTACATACTAATTTGTATGAAATTCTGTGCAGTAGTTCCTGAAATACAGTTGCCACAAAATTTTGTCACACACACACACAGACTGACAGACAGACAGACAGACATTTTCTAAAAAGGGTCAAATCGTGTTCTACAGCTCTCAAAACGTGTAAATCCATCAAAAACCCGAGGTCGAAAATTTTTACGAATCCAATACTTTCTCTATATTACATATAGAAGAAAGTAAAAAAAACAGTTGGTTTAAACCGTGCCAACCCTGTTGGAGAATCTAGCACAGTTTTTTTTTTTTTTTTTTTTTTTTAAACCAGGATGCAAAGACAAATTCTTTATCATTTTAGCCTATCGGCTCAAATAATTTAAAGTGTAATAGCATCTGAATTCCTTATTCAATTCAATTGAAACTTTATTGGTCACTGCCGAATGAATTCTATAGATTTATTTTAGTGAATCTAGCATTTATAGTTCTTTTTACAGGGAAATAATGAAAAATTCTGTAATATTATGGCCTACTGTCTGAAATTACTTAAAATGTGATGGTGTCTGAATGCCTCATTTGATTGAGCTTTAAAATTCATATACAAGTTATAAGTATACGTCACACAAACTGTATAAATTTTGGTGAATGTAACACTAATAGTTATTCTACAGAGATACACAAAAGAATTTGAATACATTCTGTTCTATTCAACAATGTACTATTTGAGAGTAAATAATCAAACACTTATTGTTAATTTTCTCGTTTTGTTTGTTTAATGACTTCTCTTACTTTATTTTATTTAAGCAACAGTGAATTACTTAAAGTTCAGAAATTTGACTGGAGTCTCTCAACATTTTTATTATTTCTCTTAAAGTTTTTGCATATTTATCAAATTGGTTATATATACATAGTTATATACATTATTTTTGTGAAAAATAAAAAATAACTTTTCTATGTAGAAGTAAAATTTAATTTTGTATATTTTTCTTATAAAATTTCTAATACCAAGTAATATTTTTTTACAAAATTAAAATAAGAATATAAAATTATCAAATGATTAAGTATGTACATTTGATTTTTTAAATTCTTGGATAAAAAAAATGACATGTTGGTATTGCACATAAAATGTTATATAAAAATGAAAGCTTTGCTTTGAAAGGACTTGCCGACTTAAATTGATAAAAATATTCTACCTACATTTATGAGATTTTTTTTTTTTTTTTTTTTTACCTAGTATAGAAATGTTAAATAAGATATTTCCATATTAAGTACAAAATAACGAAGAAACAACTTAAATTATTTTTAAGATTATAATCGTCTATGACCAAGGTTGGCAGGTTTTTGACCCATGACAGTTTTTGACGGTTTAAACTGTCATATCAAAAACTGTCAAAAACCTCACATTTTACACTTCTTCGTATATTTTAACAATGAAGTAGTCATATTTAGAAAAATAAAAAATTGTAATTTTACAAAAGAGTGTTTAATTTATGTCTCTCATGGTTAACAATAATTCTTAGAAGTGTATTATCTGTTTTCTATGAATGCTAATGATTTCTATTTAAGTACAAAAAATGTATATCTTCACAAAAAACAAAAATTCGAACATAGGAATTTGTATATTCTAGGGTAAACTACATATTGTGTTTTAAGTTATAAAAATCAGTCTTTTTTTTTAATAAGCTCTACTAAATATATGCTGATTGATAATTAAAAAGTGATATAAGTATTTTACTCAATGAATGAAATTATTGTGCTATTAAATATTCCATCATGTTCTTTCATTTTGAGTTATAATGTTGCATGATTAAAAGTTAAGTTTGAGGTACAATTGAAGATCTTTAATCCGCACACCTTGGTTCTAGAACCTGTGCGGATTATGGATTTTTGAAAATTATAGATCATTGATGCCATTTCCTCGCTATATGAATTAGTATAAGGTTGGTTGGTTGTAGGATTTAGGGCCGATTGACTCCTGATGTGTCCTAGGCCTAGAGGGGGAATGCCCTCCGTGGGGGGTCTTTCTAAGGGGTCCTAGCCCGTATTTACGCAAGTTTCGGAGGAAACCACGGAAAACTCCGAACGGCTAGGTCGATGAGCGCGACCTGGGATCGAACCCGGCACCTCCCATCCACCAGCTTTGAGCACAGAACCGCTCGGCCGCAATTAGTATAAGGTACATAAAACAATAAACTTTATTTAATGAAGTGCAAGCAATGTATAATTTAAACCCTTAAATGATTAATTCATTAAAAAAAAATAATAATAAACTGTACTCCTGCTTCTGGACTGTGATTAACAGTATGCAGCCAGATACTTGCAATGTGATTAGTTTGATGCAGTTTTTAATGACTGCATTGTAGATCTTATCTTCAAAACAAATGCTGGTATAAATTTTCCTTAAATAGTTTTGTGTATTTTTGAAATATCACCCTAAAAAGAACATTTACACTAATGGTCCTTAAACATCTGTGAAAATACACAATCCCACCCACACATATGTTGTAATTTTTTTTCAATCAATGAGCAATGCCGTTACTGGCAGGAGTTAGAAAACTGCACTTGCATGCGTTTTATTCGATCAATAATTGAATATTAATCAGACGGTGCTCTGATTCGCTAAAAAAGTATAAGGCAATAGCAGTATAATTTTTTTTTCTTTTAAAATTAGTTATATATATCTAAAGTAAATTTTTCACTTTTTTTTTTTTTTTTTTTTTTTCATTTTAGTATGTGAATTAACATATTTTCTCATATACATCCAAAATTTCGGATTTTTGTTACTGCAAAATCTTTTGTTTACATTTGCAAAGTGAGTATGGATTATAGACAATTGCGAATTATGAGTATGTGGATTATAGATCCTCAACTGTATAATATGTAGCATTACAACAACAAAAATTTATGACTAGCAATCATGTATGATTAAATATTCAGAAATTTAACACATTTACCAGCAAATTAGTTTGAGAATAAAATTCATTTTACAATATTTACATAGCAATAAAACTTGGTAGCAAAATACGAAGCATTATCATGAATGAAATATATGAAGATGAATTAAATTATTCAATAATTAGAAATATTTCGCACATTTACTTATAAAATGATTTGAGAATGAAAGTCATTTAATATTTACATAACAATGTATCTTGGTAGCACAATATGCATCATTATCATAAAATAAATATATAAAGAGTAATTGAGGATAAAAATCATTTAATAATACTTGCCAAACAAAGAACAATGGTAGTAATATATGCAACATTAAAACAACAGAAATTTATGAATAGCAATCACATAATGAAATACTGAGAAATTTCACACATTTACCAGCAAAATGATTTGAGAATATAATTCTTTTTATACTATTTACATAAGAAAACATGGTAGCGGAATATGCATCATTATCATAAAAGAAATATATGAAGAATAATTGTGAATAACAAAGAAAAATGGTAGTATAATATGCAGCATTACAACAACAGAAATTTATGACTAGCAATCATGTATGATTAAATATTCAGAAATTTAACACATTTACCAGCAAATTAGTTTGAGAATAAAATTCATTTTATAATATTTACATATTTACAATTATAATTTACAATTATAATTTACAATTTTGAAAGTTTGGCCAAGGCATATTGGTTTGATGATTTGTTGTCACATCTATTTTCTTCACGAATGAAAAAAATGGAGTCTCATTGTTGCATAAAATTTTACAATATATAATATTTCATTTTCATGCACTCGGCATCCTACATTAAATTTAGATTCAGTTAATATTTCTTCCATGATAATTGCCACTGAATCAGCACACAATGGTAGACCTTTCAGGCTGCGGCTGATGCATTCCTCAAGACTTAGCAGTTGATTTCTTAATGTTTCTGGAGGTCATATTAAGTTTCCTTGATCTTTGACAGATAACAGGGCATTAGATGCACTCAAATCTCGTGTGCGTTTCTCAGATGTTAAAAGAAATGCACAATTTTCACATTTGAAAGCTTTTATTGCTTTCCGTGCTACATAAACTCCAAGGTAATTCACTACAGCCTCAATGTGACCAGGAACATCATAATTATGGTCAATGATTTTTTCCGCTGCAGGCTCGTCAGAATCTTGCAAAACTAATTGATCAATTAACTGATCCACTGCTGCAGCTATCCCTCCTTTAGCACTACCTTTATTGATCTTGCAAATGTCTTCTAATTTTGTCAAGACATTTAAAGTGCTATTTTCATTAACAGGGCAGTTGACTGTTTTTGCTGGTTTTACAAGATTATAGACTGACAACAGTCTTGTAATAAAAATGAATTCCCGGGGAGATGAATTGTTATTAGGACCATCTACTTGTCGTACTAATCCAAAGAAATGCTAGAAAGAATAAAGTACAATATTAAAACTAATAATATAATATAATTTTAATAAGATTTCTAAAAAAAATCAAAGCTTCATGTGTATATTAAACAATAAATTTGTGAATGGTATTGCATACTAACATGGGCAGTTTAAAATGAATTAACTTAAAAAAAAATGCATAAAGGGCCTGGTCTATCAATTCTCAGATGAATTTGACATTCATGACTCTAACTTACCTCGATTATATATTGAGTAAGCTTATTAGTCAATAAATATTCCATGCCCAGTTTTTCTTTGCAGAAATTTAGCAAACTTAATATTGATTTTAAAGTAACCCTAAAACCAAGTGCTGTGTTGCTGGAAAGAAAATGTTGTGACATATCTGATGTTGCTTCCCAAGCATCCAGATAAGACAGAAAATATTCTAATTTCTGAAAAAAAAGAAATTAATATATATAACAATTATTTTAAGCAAAAATTGCAAGATCTTGTTTAATATGAATTTTCACATTAAGCTAAGTAATTATTAAAAAATACCTCTGCCTCAGGTGAATTTGGCCTTAAACCTTTCCATGGCTCCTTGTTATTTAGAATATCATAAATTTCTGCGACAATTTTGACAAAATCCACTTCACCCAGGCCCGTGCTGGGTACTTTAGAGGGCGGTGGACAAGTTGTCACAAGGGCGCCTTTTATACTGAGGCATGTTTACATATAGGCTTGTAACTTTAACATATTTTTATTAATTTACTAAAGTTTCTGAGTTCATAAGAGGTTTTTCACAAAAAAGAACTTTTGCAACGTGATTGAAATAATTGGAGCTTCAAATTAAATACGCGGCTTGTGTAAAACACCTTATGAAATTTCATTTGGAAAATGTCTAAAATCGTGGTTTTCTTTTGCCAACAATTTGCTTAATTTTTATTCTATTCAAATAAACTTTTGACAAAAGTTTTTCAATTTATTTAGCTTCCAACGTATGTAATAAAAAATTTTCTATCTTTCGTGCATGCAAGGTAAAATAATACGTACCAAAAATGCTCATATCTCAACGAATATTACACGTGTGAATTTTATGTTACAGAACAAAGTTTCTCTAATGTTTTGTCAATTTTTCAGCTAATTTTGTAAAATTTTATCAAAATCTGTTCTAGTTATAAGCAAAAAACTTGTAAAAGAAATTAGTAATTTTTAAAAAGAAAATTATATCTAGCTAAATAATTGCACAATTCCTTCATCAAAATGTACAAATATTGTACATAGTATGTGCAACAATCTATTACAGTTACAAATCATTTGTAGCTTTTTATGAAACAGGGTGATCCAAAGTAATTTTGCTCTTCTTCAATTTGTGGTTGGTCACCTAATTGCACTCTGGATTCAATCGATAGTAGAAAATATGAGTTTTCAAATTTTCCGTGCGTGTATGAATTTCAGACCAATTTGTCTATTATTTTTCTAGATAATCGAAAAAATGTTAAAATGGAAAAAAAAAAAAAAAATTCTAATTGATCATTTATTGTAGTTTTGATAAGCTTTAATTAAACTCTTTCTTAGCTGACCTGAGTTAATGGTATAATTAACTAATACTTGTAAATTTTATAAAGTTCTATATATTGTAGGCTGTATATGTTAAAATGCATGTTAATTACGATATACTTTGTGCAGCTTAAAGGTATTAAAACAGACTTTAAAAATATGCCTCCTATAGAAGGCAATGTATTGCCATATTTTTGTTAATCCCCGTACACAAACCAACACATAATGCTATTAATACCATTTTCAACAACGGACGTGTCATAGTGAATCTGAGCAACATGCACCAGTTTCAAGCATTCCACGCGTAAATATATACAGAAATAAGAGCGTGTACAGATAGACAGAAAAAATAAACTGAAGTCATAAAAAATTTTCAAATCTGCTCGATTTTTCAAAGTATTTAAAAATATAGTGAATCTTGATGAAAAATTACGCATACTCTTCTTTTAAATAAATGTTTGAGGTTTGAGTAACGGCTTAGTACTCATAACCCATTTTTAAATCATAGTTATTCAAAAATGGTTTATGGCATTGGTAATACATGATGTAGGGGTTAAAGCTATGTCAACATATTGGATTTAGGCTTGGTTAAAATTAAAGACTGCGGGAGGGGAGGGGGGTGTTTCTAAAGCGTATTAGATTAGATTCACGCGAATTCTGGGGGGGGGGGGGGGACATAGAAAACTCCGAATATTTAGACCGACAATCGTGACCTGGGTTCGAGCCCAGCACTTTGCGATTACGAGCTTATGAAACAGATCCGCACGGCCACTGGTAGGTCTTTAAATATAAAAATCTGAAGTGACTCTACTCGATTTTTCGAATGTAAAGGATTGTTTAAATACATTTAAATAAGAGAAGAAATCAAATAAACAAAAGAGAAAATTATACTAGGATGTTTGGGTATTTTTCCTCATATAATTTGTTGTTTAATTTAACGCTATTCACTTCAAATAATTTGAGTCCATGGGTCATAAAGATAAAGAATTTTTCACTGTGTTGCTGTAAAAAAAAAAAAAAAAAAAAAAAAAAAAAAAGGAAAGAAAGAAACTAGAAATAACTAGATTCACCAAAATCTATACAGCTCGCTCAAGAATGACTTGTAACAGGAGTATAAATTTTCAGTTCATTCGAATAAGGCGTTTAGACACTATTGCAGTTTAAATAATTGAACCCACAGGCAATAGTGATAAATAATTTTTCTTTGTGCACCTGTAAAAAAAACTGAGTGCTAGATTCACCAAAATCTATACAGTTCTTACGCCGGTGACCTATGACATGTATATAAATTTTAGCTCAATCGAGTTAGACATTTAGACACTATCGTACTTTACAGATCTAGAGTCCATAAGCCATAATGATAAGGGAATTTTCTTTGTGTGCCTGCAAAAAAGTGTAAGTACTAGATTTCAAAATCATTAGGATTCGTGTTACGGTGGCCTATAACATATGTACCAACTTTCAGCTCATATGAACAAAGCATTTTGGCGCTATCATGCTCACTCACACACATATACACACTCATACACACATATGCATTCATCACCGTAAAAATAATAAAAGTTCACTCAGAGGACCTCATAACATATAGATACACTAAAATCTCAAAGTCTAATATCTGTCATGATTACAATATTTCTTACATATGTAGTATGTATATGTTCGGAAAGTAAAAAAGAGGGAATTAAGAAATTGCGTCACGAATAAGAGATCCACGAATAATAAAATCTATCTTATAAAAGCCTAATTTTGACAAGATTGAATATAATAATAATTAAAATAAAAGAAGTTTGAAAGAAAATTATATAAATATATAAAATTTATGGGACTTTATAAGGCCCTCTACACTGCTACAACGCTTATGAAATTATTAGTAAAAAAAAAAAAAGAAGCCGACCCATTTCGCTTCTGGGACTTTATATTGTTCCCATAATAACATAACGGGTTAAAAAAATAATTAAAACAATAGAATTTTTTTATAGTTAACTTACGGACATTTTATGGTGTTATGACACTGATATGGCACTCCACTCGGCTTGCTGAAATTATTAGAAAGGAATCTCTTCTTACTATTTATTCTTTGTGCGGTATTTTGACTGTGCTGTATTCACATAGAGAGATGAGAGTTGAATATTTAACCCTTTCCTTCCCCGTGATTCCAACTGGAATCATAACATTTCAGATTTTCTTTCTTACTATCTAACACTCCCGTTGATTCAAAATGAACAATATTAAAATCTATATACATTTTCCCACCGAAAAATACCTATTTTGGATGTCTTCACTATCTTTGTTAATAATTGAAAGTATATTTTACGCTGTTCTGATAATAATATCGGAATCAGTTTCCTGTTTTGGGCAATTTAAGTAAATTAACTGTTTGAAATATTTTTTATTTTATTCTTTAATGTTTATAATACGTATTTTAATTAATTGCAATATGTATTTCTCCAAAATTTTGATATTTTTATTTATTGAAAAGTTATGGCATCAGTGGTTATATTAAACATAAATAAACATTTATCAGTTGCTTTTTTAGCTGTATTAATTCGTACACTGCTATAACTCCTATTTAAAAAAAAAAATATTCATATATATTACGTTTGAAATAAATTTTTGACTAAATATGAGATTTATTGTTTTATGGAGGGGAAAAAGGGGGAATGAAAGGGTTAAATGAAAAACTATTATTATTTTAAGAAAGCTTAAGGAACTTTTCAGCATACCAGACGGCATCTTTAAAGTTGATATTGTACCCAGCTATTTATTTGTAAAGAGATATGCCCTGTGTCCTATTTCACATGATTCTGTATATTGGTCATTTATTCCCTTACTATAATACAATTAAAAAATATGGTGTGAAACAACCACACGACTTCCATTGCCCACTATTACAAGTATTATATACATATTTCTTTTATTTTTATTTATTTTGGAATAATATGATCAGAAGACGTAAAATTGACCTAACAAAGTAGAAACCTAAAATTTTTCCGGTATGAGAAAATAATTACACAAGTAAAGACATATGTAGAATAAAGTTTACATAGCAACTTAGAAAATAACAGAAAAAATGATTGAGTTATCTTTTGCAACACCAATTTCAGAGATCTAAAATTAACCTATTTCTGATCTCGAATAACTTAATTTTTCTGTAATAGCCATGTAATATGTGAGAAAGGATATCTAAAATTGATTTATGTAACAGTTTTTAATAAAATCGCTAAAGCTGTTTTTGAGATAGTCTTTCACCAAAACTTGAAAAACTCAATTGTTGGCCGGAAAACAACAATTACATATGAAAGGATATCTAAAAAAGAGTTATGCCGAGTTTGAAAAAAAATCCGTGCTACCGTTTTAAATGGAATGCACTTGCGAGACCTGAAATTGAGCTATTTATACAGAAAACCTATCACTTTTTCTGAACTACCACCTATATCATTCGAAAGGGCATCTAACAGAGTGTTTATATAGCAATTTTGAAGAAAATCGTCAGAGCCGTTTTTGAGATACGGAGTTACGATCTCACTTCGGATGTTCCACTTCCATTTTTCCAATTTTCACCAAAATTTGGAGCATTCATTTGTACACCAGATCTGTGACAATTCTGAAGTATCGCTGCTCTATCTTTATTAGTTTCGGAGATATGATAGTCAGAAGATTCCGCACATACATACATGTACACACAGACTGACCAATTACCGAAAACCACTTTTTTGGACTGAGGGGACCCAAAAACGTGTAAATCAGGTGAAAACTCGCTGTCGAATTTTTGGACCAAATACAATACTTCCATTACCTACGGCAGTAGGGTAATGGAAATAAAAATAGATGAATGATCAGAATTAAAATTTCATAATTCCCCCCCCCCCCCAAAAAAAAAAAAAAAAAAAAGTTAAGTTCTGGATCTACCACTGTTCTCAATGTAATTATTTGAAAGAAAGCCAGTCCTTCTCACTGATCTTTGTACTGGTCAGGTAAGTGGCCCCCTATTGTAAGGTAATATTAGTTAAATATACTTAACAGAAATTTTTTAAAGAAATTTAGAGCTATCTTTTACCATCATCATCAAAGAAGATATAAATAATCAAAATTAAAAGGAAAAAAAAAAAAAGATATTACGAGCATTTTTAGGGCGTTTCAACACAGTGCTTTCACACCCCTCTCAAAGAATTTATTAGAATAAAATATAGTCCTTTTCTCCGACCTGTGTACTAATCTTATAAATAATGCATTTATAGAAATTAAGGAGCTTTATTTTACAAGCATGTAATAAGAACGTTGTACATGTAAATTTGTAAATAAATTAAATGACAAATTTTGATAGTCAAAGTATGATCGTTTTCAAGACTCCCTTAATACTGCTTTTGTACCACCTCGATGAAACTAATTGAATAAAATACCTTTCTTTCACCAATTTTTCCCTTATTAATTTTGCACTCACAATCTGAATTTCCAGTTTCCAAGCAATTTATTTTCTAGAGATAGTTCCTCTCAATTTATTTCTTTTAGATTCTCCTAGGGTGCCTAGATTAAGATTGTAGTAATGACTTATAAATCTTATTTAAATTATTTGCACCTTTTTACAAGAAAGAGGGGAAGGGGTATTTTTACTGCCTCTGATTCTACCATTAGCATATAAGAAGGAAAATTCTCAGAACGAATAGGGGATCAAGATAGCCCTGGACACTCTCTTTTACTCATATTTCACTCTTTCTTTCCTGAAAAAGAAATAGGCCCCTAATTTGTTCTTTAAGCTGTAAAGACAGAAATTGAGGAAAATGTTCTCGAAACTGTTACGCATTTATCGTGATTCCATAGAAATCAACAGTTTTTTTGTTTTTTGTAAAAGTATATGAGAATTGACCTTTATTTAATTTTTAAAACACATTAAATCATATATTTTTTTTAAACATGCATTTTGATTTAATTTTCAGGCATTTTTTTTCATTGACTGAGGGCGCCAAGAAAGCTTCAGATCAAGGGCGCAGGGGGACAAGTCCCCCTGTCCAGCACGGGCCTGACTTCACCTGACACAGTAATTTTATCTCTACTGCCATAGAATTCCAATCCATTAGCCACATCAAAACTGAAAAGCTATATAGAAAAGGAAAATAAATAAGACAAAAACTTGCAAACATACTGCATATTTCAGAAATTTAGAATAGGTCAGAGGAATTTTCAACCAAAAAATAAATAAATAAAAGCTTCTTACTCATTTTTTTTTTTGTGTGTGTGTGTGTGTGTTTGTGTGTGTGTATGTGTGTCCCCCATACGTTTAAAAAATATTTACATTTTCTGCATTGAAATTCTCTGCATAAAACATAAACCAAAAGGATATTTCATTCTATCTGTAACATCTAGTTGCAATTAGACTAATTCAGTTAGCTTTGGAGTGGCATCAGCTACGGGCCGGGGGATTGTCACAGCATCCCCCTCCCCATCAGGGCATATTCCTAAAATTTGTCAGGGAAAAAAAATATATTTTCCATTTTTCTCCGTTTAGCAGCATATTTTTTTTTAATTATTAATTTGGAATATTACAATTTTTACTTTCCTCAATATTCAATAGAAGAAAGTACTGGATTTCTAAACATTTTGACTTCCAGTTTTCTATGAATTTACAGGTTTTGTGAGGTCCACAACATAATTTTTTAGAAAATATTTGTCTGTGTGTAAAAAAACATTTTGTTCCAACTGTATCTCAAGAAGAACTGCACAGAATTACATAATATTTATAAGTAGTTGCATCATGACATAAATTAGTTATCTGCTTTTGTTGCAAGTCACTCAACAGGTGGTGCTGCTGTCATTTAAGAGAAGGATCTTTCTCAAGTTCTATTCTGTAAAATCGAACAAAACTTGGTATGTGAATGAGCCAATATGAAACATTATGCTGATTCAATTTCTGCGCATATCAGTTGAAAAGTGATGCTACTCTGTTGAAATTTCCCCCTGTAAACAGGAAGACTTACCTTGCTTCTAAAACCTGGTGTATAAGAGGGTCATTTTTAAATACTAAGCTGATTCAATTTTAACGCATGAGGGTCTATAGGTGAGGCTGACGTTCTACTATACTTACCCTGTGAATAGGAAAGTTTAATCTCAAGACTATTGTATATAGAAGCACCAATTTCACAAGATAATCATTAAGAAAACAAATACTGATTTAGTTTAGGTGTACATCGGCTGACGCATGGCACAAGTGTTACTTACCACCTTCACGGAATTTCCACATAGATATATCCTAGCACCGGTTGATTAAAATTGCAACAATCTCTATATGTAAAATCTCTCTGCTAAATAATCTCTATATGTAAAATGTGCATGTTCAACTGTAAGTGTCGCTTTCAGATAGAATAATACGAAACTCTCTCTCTATATATATATTGCTCCTCTGTTGGGGGGGGTACTGATACCACTACTGATAATTATATTGATATCTGTATAAAAAGTGACAAAAATACCCTAAACAGAAACCTTAACATAAAAAGTAGAATTTATGTCCCTTACATCTTTCTTTAGTGAAACACTCATCTTCTCAAAATTTGTTGTATTCATCATGGAAAATAATTTTAATAAAGCAATAATTTTAATAAATGATTTATACTGCATGAATTTGTATAGTAAAATATAGAATAAAAATTTGTGGGCTACAATATACTAGTCTCAAAATTTTATACATTTGTACGTCAATTTGGGCACAACTCTTAGTCCTGTAACATTGGAAGTAGAATCTATTTTAAGCAACTGCTCAAAAGTCTCCATCTTGACAACTGAACCAAACATCTAAAGTACAGAAGATATTTAAAATTAATCTTAGTTATCAATATTAATTAATTGTTATATAAAATAAATCATTTACTGTAAAGTAAAGAAATACATACACTAAATTCTTTTGAAGTCAACAATCTATTTCTCATGAACTTGAACAGGTGTTGAATATCCGAAATGAAGAATAGCTCCCGTTTTTCATCACACGGATGTTGCATGCTATATTTTATCTGAAAATCTTCATTAACGCAAATTCCAAATTGCTTCCACATTGCTCTATTTGTAGATGCCCCGTCACAAATTACAGCATCAACAAAAATGGAAGCATTTGCAAGTTTTAATAAAACTTGTAAAAGTAACTGGGCTAAAATTTTCCCACTAGCAGCTGCATTTGACGTATAAATTGCCATAGCTTGGCCCCAATTGCCTATAAATGGTCGGAAATAAAAGACCAAGCCATGATCAGCTTTTTAAAAAGAATTTTCAAGGTCTGTAAATTCCGCAAAATCTACACGACCTAAAACTTTACATTTATACGCATTATAATCGAGATTTCTTTTGAGAGCTATTTCATCAATTATGAGAAACCTCCATGTCTTTCAGCTGCTGTATTTACTCACAAGGAAACATTCCAAAGGTGTCATCTTCAAAAAGTATTGAAAAAAATACATGTGATTCTACTCTTCATAAAACACCAGAAAATGAAAAAAAATTATCGGCTGAAATAAATTACAGCGACCACAAAAAATTATCAAAATTAAACATATTTGGCGATTTAGCACTCTTAGCACGTTTGCTGGCACCGACATTGCAGTGTACGAACAGAACCGTGTTTTGCTTTTCCACCAAGTACTCAAAATCAATCGCCTAGCAGTGGGAAATCGCCAAATATGCTTAATTTTGATAATTTTTTCTGGTCGCTGTAATTAATTTCAGCCGATATTTTTTTCATTTTCTGGTGTTTTATGAAGAGTAGAATCACATATATTTTTTTTTATATATATATATAGGATAGGGATATATATGGATAGGTATATATATATTATATTTATTACTCATTAATTGCCTTAAAGTATTTATTTTAACATTTTACATGCTTAATAACGTCATTATCATTCTTAATGCATTAAAATTCTAATTCAAAAATATAAAGAAAATATATCTAAAATTCACATAATTCTAAAATCCTCACAGTCTCTGGCTCCAAGTTGTGCAGATTTTTGGGAATGTTCTTTAATTATTAGACAACTTATGACAATTAGAAAGTAATATGTAATTTTAAAAACATTTTTTGTAAAATACTCATTTTACTAAATATTCAAAATATGGCAAAGTAATGGAAAATAATTTTTTAATCATTTTTATAAAAAATAAAGAATAAATGCACTTATCTTCCTGCACGTGAATTTAGAAACTCCTTTAAGAAATTATTTGGAAACTTCTCGCCTGCAAGAACTCACTTTAAAGCACAAAAGTAAATTTTATTTTGAGCTATTAAAGTGATACCAATTAGCAATTTATCTCTGAATAATTGGTAAACAAGTTTCAAGCTCCTGCATAGCTGTTCACAACAAACATAACAAAAGCAAATTGGAAAAATACAATTAATCATATGTAATAAGTACTTAAACATTAATCATTTATTTTATTTATTCGTAAACATTTTAATCATATTTATTCAGTTTTCTACTTATCATCCTTTGATATATTGTATATACATGTCAATGAACAACATTAAAGAAATTAATTGCAACAAACATACATATATGTTAACATGAGTTCCTTCACAAAATTCAATTTCATAAAAATAGCTCCTTAACAAGATTTTGTTTAAAAGAAAATAAATAAATAAATGACCCTTTTACAAAAATTTTCCGTAATTTAAGTATTATTTTTATTACTAATGCTTAAATTTAGTGCAACAGAACCATTATATTAAACATCCTGTATAGATTAGAAAATTTTGTATTATATATATAATTTTAAAATTACAGATTTTTTTATGTATATAGACTCCCAGAATTTAAAACATGAATCGACCCCCAGTCAAAATATGGACCTTTTATCACGTGATTTTTGGTGTGTGTGATAAAGCTGTTGACTGCTGCTGCCTAAGCTTATTAAAACCTTACCTGTTGTGTTGTCAACTGTCTTTCTGCTGGTCTTTTGCGTGACTTTGAATAAGTAGTTAGGAACTTGGAAGATTAGAGCCCCTAAATAAAATAATAGGCCAGCGCATCACCGCCATTTTTTGCCACCGAAGAGAAAAGCATTCCATCTTGGCGTCCTTATCGCTTCCCTAATGATTTCAAGAAATCTTGATCTGAAGCTAATCCGGTCAAGATAAGATCAATAAGCAACAATAATGTTCCTAAAAACACATTTTTTTTCACAGTTCATTCTCAGGATGTCATATTATTCTGAGGATATCCTATGAATGTACTGGGGTAAGATGTGTTGTTAGGGCGGTTTCTGTTTCTTTTACAAAATGTTGCCAAAACTCAAATACTCAGTAATAAAAGGTCTGTGAACACTTTATATCCACTTCTTGAATGATTATAGCAGTTTATCGCTAAACAAACTTCCATATCATAGTTTACTTAGCTAAAATTATGAAATATAATAAAACAAGTTACTCTAAAGTAATGTAAGACGATAAAAAAAATAGTTGGTCGTTTGTTTAGTATAGAAACGCGCTGGGTACATGTGGCTACACAACCCTAAGGCAACAAAATGCCTGATGCGCCAGCTCGTATATATAGGAGCCTTAGGGAAGATTTGGCATTTTCAATTTTTGACTATTGTCATATATCCGCTTGGTTTCAGTTTTGGTCTGTGACAGGTTTAAAATGAAGATGAGATGATATGAGATAAATATGATAAAACTACTCAAAACTCAATGAAATATGAATAATACTTTAATTTAAATATATACATACATGTTCTACGTGAATTTTACGTTTAGTCAATTAATATATAATTTTTTATCAAACGGTTATGCTCATTAAAAGGCACGGACTTTTAAATTTGTTTTCTCAAGATCGAGCACTAGCGCCACTAGACGGGAAAAACTAAAAGTGCACAAGTTCAATGTATTACGGTGTATAACCTGTAGTAGAAGTAATCTTAGTGATACAGTAAACGAGTCACACAAGAAATTAAAAATTGATACAAAAATGTAGTAAGTAAGTAAAAAATTCTTACCAATCTAAAGATGTTGTCCACACTTTGAAGATGCAACAGAGAAATTTTTTCCATCTAATGGCGTTGATCCATATATTTTTTTTTATCGTTGCATGCTTTGAAATTATTTCAACGTCTGTGTCTAGCATGTTAGTAAGTACAGCCGATTGTGTATCAGTTTGTCACTATATTTACTATAAAAAATTATTTGATAGGAAAAAATAACGAAGAAATATTATTAATTTTTTTGAAATAAGGCGAATGATTTAAAAAAACCCACAAATATAGCGAAAATAATAGCATATGATAAAACCAGAATCGTCGATTGAAAACAATTGTGGGCGCAAGAAAGTCGAGCTTTTCTACCAACCGCCAGGGTGCCCTTTAATTATTGACATTACAAGGATCTGTTCTATTGAACACGCTCATGAGAAGAATGCTTAGCTAAGCTTTTCTCACATCCTAGATTTAAAAAGATATGTGTACTTCTACTGTAGAAAAGTCATATGAGTTACTTTATGAGTATGAAGTATAGTTTAGAAGCGATTTTCAGACATCTACACATATAAATTCACATCTATGCATTTATTGATAATAACTGAGTATTTTTGGCGTACATTTAAAGTTAATATTATTTAACAGACAATATGAATCTACAGATAAATAGGTATGAAAAGCCATACGTTTGTAAAGAATGCTCTCAAGGATTTTCTCAAAAAGACAGTCTTAGAAAACATCTTCGCATTCATACAGGAGAAAGACCATACGTGTGTGAAGAATGCTCCAAAAGGTTTTCTCAAAAAAGTAATCTAATTGTACATCTTCGAATTCATACAGGAGAAAAACCATTTGTGTGTAACGAATGTTCTAAAGTATTTTCTCAAAAGATACATTTAAGTGCACATCTACGCATTCATAAAGGTGAAAAGCCACATGTGTGCGAAGAATGTTCCAAACGATTTTCTGAAGTAAGTAATTTAAAAAATCATCTTCGGATTCATACTGGAGAAAGACCATATGTGTGTGAAGAATGTGCTAAAGGATTTTCTAGACGTAGCAGTCTTAAAAAACATCTTCGAATTCATACACGGGTATGTGAGGAGTGTTCCTAAACTTTTCTGACAAAAACACTCTTAGAAAACACCTTCGCATTCATACGGAATAAAAGCCATACATGTGTGAATTTTTTTTTTTTTTTTTTTTTTAAGATTATTTAAATATATATGCATTCATACAGGAGAAAAGCCGTACATATCCCATACAACCAAATTAATCCAGCGATCATCCGGAGATTTTCACATGCAGGATAATACCTTATCCGCTGGCTGTTCTGAAATATACCGTCACCAACCGGTGGATGTTCAGTGGTTTCCAGAAGGAGAAAACACTGAATGTCCTTCGGATGTCTTTTATCTGATAATTTCAGGATGGAGTTGTTATTCAGAGGAGATCCTGTGACAAGTAGAAAAATACATCGCTGCGCGCCCTCCGGATGTCTTTTTGAGATAGCTACAGGATGCTTTCAGGATATTATGACACAGGTCTACATTAAAGATTTTGATTTAATAATTTTAGCTGATCTTTATATTTTTTGGCGAGTTGAAACCAAAAATGAAGCCAGTTTTTCTCTATCACATATAGATTTTTGGTAATACAGGGTGCCTGCCGGTATAATTTCTTTCATTACTCCTCCACCACTGTAACTATATGGTAAGTTTTATAGTATGTTTCCATGATTAATTAGTCATGAGTACCTATTGTTATTGTGCAGCGCTAGTGCGACACAAAACCCTATCAACCAACCTATTGTAGTGATGGTATATGTAAGACATTATGTCACTAAACACCTTGTATTGACAAAAATCTTTATGTGATAGAGAAAAACTAACTGCATTTTCAGTTTCAGCACATCAAAAAACGTCAACTAAAATGATCAAATCAATTTTTTTCAACATCATTTTTGTAGACCTATGTCATTATCAGTACTTATTATCATGTTTTTATTAACTTCTATTCTTGTTTGTTTGTTTGTTTGTGTGTCCAGTACAAATCTTGCAATCGATTTTTACAAACTTCCCGACTAGCTAGACATTTGAAACTTTCAGAAGAGTTCAGAACATGGTGACAATGCATTTCTTCAGTACTTTTAGCTTACTGTTTCGGGTCCCCGATGCCGTCGGCAGCGTTTATAAGATTCAGCAGAAAACTTATTTAACTAACTTCCCGACTAGCTAGGCATTTAAAACTTTCAGAAGAATTCAGAACACGGTGACAATGCATTTTTTTAGTACTTTTTGCCTACTGTTTCGGGTCCCCGCTGCCTTCGGCAGTGTTTATATGATTCAGCAGGAGATTTATTTCAATAACTTCCCGACTAGCTAGACATTTGAAACTTTCAGAAGCGTTCAGAACATGGTGACAATGCATTTTTTTGTACTTTTAGCCTACTGTTTCGGGTCCCCCCGCGGCCGTCAGTAGTGTTTATATGATTCAACAGAAAATTAATATAAATAACTTTCCGATTAGCTAGATATTTGAAACTTCTAGAAAGGCTCAAAACATGATAACAATGCATTTTTGAAGTGAAAACTTCTTTAGGCACGTTGAGCACTTTTGGGTGAACAAAAATCATTGAACTCCCGTCATCGTCGGCTAACGCTTTCCATTTGAAGTGAAAACTTTTGGGTGAACAAAAACCATTGAATTCGCGTCATCGTCAGCAAACGCTTTCCATCCTTGTATGATACAAATAATGTATCACACAATTAACTTGCTAATGTGAAGTGTTAATAATTTTTTCTGTATATTGTTTTAAAATCTGGTGCGGCTCTACACGACTTCTCTCATCTAAGGCGCCGTCTCTATTGCAGTTAGACCTCACAAAACCGTGAGAAAGCCCAAAGCTGCCATTTTTCTCACGTTTTTACAATCTGGTGCGGCTCTACACGACTTCTCTCATCTCCGGACACTGTCACTTAAAGATTGCAGCCGGAAACGTGGCAGTTAGACCTCACAGAACCGTGATAAAAGCCAAAGCCTCAATTTTTCTCACGTTTTTACAATCTGGTGCGGCTCTACACGACTTCTCTCATATCCGGACAATGTCTCTATTGCAGTTAGACCTTACAAAACAGTGCAAAAGGTCAAAGCCGCCATTTTTCTCACGTTTTCACAATCTGGTGCGGCTCTACACGACTTCTCTCATCTCCGGACACTGTCTCTATTGCAGTTAGACCTCACAAAACAGTGCGAAAGGTCAAAGCCGCCATTTTTCTCACGGTTTTACAATCTGGTGCGGTTCTACACGACTTCTCTCATCTCCAGACACTGTCTCTTAAAGATTGCAGCCAGAAACGTTGCAGTTAGACCTCACAAAACCATGATAAAGGCCAAAGCCGCCATTTTCCTCACGTTTTTACAATCTGGTGCGGCTCTACACGACTTCTCTCATCTCCGGACACTGTCTGTATTGCAGTTAGCGCATTAAATAAAACTGTAATATAATTTTTGTAGTAGTAGTTTATATTAATGAATAAAAAAACACTTCATTTAAAAGTATTCCCTACACAATAAAATATTTCCTGGCGATTCAAGAAATACACACGTAATTGTTCACGTTTTCACTTCTGTCGGCACTCCCGGAGTGCAAAGTTTTTTTTTTTTTTTTTTTTGCCTTTTTACCATTTTTAGCCTACTGTTTCGGTGCCGTCGGCAGTGTTTATAAGATTCAGTAGAAAACTTATTTAACTAACTTCCCGACTAGCTAGGCTTTTGAAACTTTCAGGAGAATTCAGAACAAGGTGACAATGCATTTTTTAAAATACTTTTAGCCAACTGTTTTGGGTCCTTACTGCCATTGGCAGCGTTTATATGATTCAACAGAAAACATATTTAAATAACTTCCCGATTAGCTAGACATTTGAAACTTGCAGAAAAGCTCAAAACATGATAAAAATGCATTTTTTTTACCATTTTTAGCCAACATTTTCGGGTCCCTGTTGCCTTTGGCAGCGTTTATATGATTTAACACAGAATTTATTTAGCTCGATTAGCTAGACATTTGTAAGTTGTAGAAAAGCTCAAAACATGATAATCATTTTTTTTTCACTTTTAGCCGACATTTTCGGGTCCCTGCTGCCTTTGGCAGCGTTTATATGATTCAACACAAAATTTATTTAAATAACTTTCTGATTTGCTAGACGTTTGAAACTTTCAGAAGAGTTCAGAACATGGTGACAATGCATTTTTTTTAGTACTTTTAGCCTACTGTTTCGGGTCCCCGCTGCCTTCGGCAGCGTTTATAAAATTTAGAGTTATATAATTAATAAATATAATAAACCTTAAAACATTCTTCATGCTTGGCCGTGAATATTTTCGGCTGGTCGCCCAGCTCTTTTCAAAGACTTCATCTGTGCCGGATTTCTCAGAATTGTGAAATCAACTATAAAAGACTACCATTCTGAGAAATAATGAAATCAACTATAAAAGACCACCATTCTGAGAAATCCGGCACAGATGAAGTCATTTGAAAAGATTTGGGCGCCCAGCCGAAAATATTCACGGCCAAGCATGACGTATGTTTTAAGGTTTATTATATTTATTAATTATATATAAAGTATTTCATTATAATTTAATTTTATTAAGTGTTCAACATTATATTTATTTAAATAACTTTCCGACTAGCTAGACATTTGAAACTTTCAGACGAATGCAGAATACGGTGGCAATGCATTTTTTAATAGTTTTTGCTTACTGTTTCGGGTCCCCGATGCCGTCGGCAGCGTTTAAATGATTCAACAAAATAACTATTTAACTAACTTCCCGACTAGCTAGAATTTTAAACTTTTAGAAAGCTCAAAACACGATAACAGTGCATTTTATAAATGCTTTTAGCCAATTGTTTCGGGTCCCCGCTGTCTTCGGTAGCGTTTATATGATTCAACAATCATTTATCATTTATTTTTTTGACTAGCTAGACATTTGAAACTTTTAGAATAAATCAAAACACAATGACAATGCATTTTTTAAATACTTACAGTCAATTGTTTCGGGTCCCCGCTGCCTTCAGTATTGTTTATATGATTCAACAATCATATAATTTCCCGACTAGCTAGACATTTGAAAATTTTAGAATAGCTTAGAACTTGGTGACAATGCATTTTTTAATACTTTTAGCCAATTATTTCGGGTCCCTGCTGCCTTTGGTAAGATTTATATGATTCAACAGAAAATTTATAAAAACATGGTACATGAAAAATCCTTTTTTTCTTGTAATTATTTTATAGATATATATCTGACAAGAGCATATCTTGAAATTAGTATTTATTTGAGTGACTGAAGAACATTATTAAAAATATTCATAAATTTTAATTTGTTAAATCTATATACATATAAAATCGTTTGTCCTGAATGAGTGAGTAATTCATCATCGCCCAGCCCAAACCCTTGGACCTAGAAGCATGGAATTGGGAGAAAACATTCCTTCTGTGACATAAACATCCACTAAGAAGCGACTTTACAAATTTCGCCCCCTCTCCCACAAGAAGGGGGGGGGCGTGATTCCACAAAAACTTTTATAACAGATATCCATAAAAATTTTTATTTAAAATATAGTTAACCTAAATTTTTGGAATTTTAGAATATCGTTCCAGGATCGGTGGGAAGGGGGGGTGAGCTGAGGGGTAAAAAAATAGAAATATAGTTAGACTATTCAAAATTGGTACATAAAGGTTTTTCAGGCCTCAAAATCAGATGAAGATATTTTCAAACTTGATTATTAAGAGGGTGAGTAGGGGCGCAAAGGGAAAAAAAATAGAAATAGAGTTAAGGTACTCAAAATTAATTTTGGGGGACCTACAAATTAAATATTTTTGAAAATGTTAAATTATTAGGAGATGTAGAAAAGGGTGGGGTGGGAAAAAAAAAAAAAAAAGAAAGAAAATAAATAAAAATAGACTGTTCAAAATTGGTATATATAGGTTTTTGGTGGCCTACAAATAAAATTCAAATATTTTCAAAAATTAAAAATTATTAGGAGAGACAGGAAAGGGGGGAGGCAATGAGACCAAAATATAAAAATATGAGTTAGAAGTGTTGTAAATTGTTATTATTAGTTTTTAATGCCTGATAAATCGATTGCAGATATTTTCAAAAGCGTAGAATTATTACGAGGGGCGGGAAGGGGAAGGCATTGGGGCAAAAATAAAGAAATTCAGTTAGAACTTAAGAAATCTGTATCATTACCTTTAACAGCCACAGAAAACAATTGCGGATATTTTTGAAAGTGTAAAATAATTAGGAGTCATGGAAAGGCTGGGCGAAGGAATATGCTGCCACAGGCAGTAGGGACCCGAACCAATTATTCCAGAGATGAAAGATTTTTTTTTTTTTTATATATTTGTTTTTTCCCTTACAATAATATAGTGATTCCTTAAGAATGTCGAATATAAACGTACTCAAGCAGCACACAATAGCCTGCACTGACAAAGGCAGTAGGGAACTGGTACGACATTTTTCTCGATGAGAAATTATTTTTTTTCTCTTTTTTTCACCTGACAAATATTATTACAATTTTGAGAATTCATTAATTACAGTAATTCAGTTAAAAACAGTGATGTGCTAGCAGGCGAAGCTCACTATTATTTTATTAAAAGAGTACTTACATAATCAACTGCTTAGATTACTCTTAAAAAGTATAAAAATTATTTTATAACCTATGTTTTCATAAATTTTCTCCCTTTTAGTATTTTAAATTAATTATTTATAATTTTTAATTCACTAGAAGATTAGTAGACTAAAAATTCATAAACACGCACATTATTTCTTTTATAAAACACTTAATAAATTAATGACTTTATTAAAAAAACATTTTATAACAATATATTCTTACCTTTTCCTCTTTCAGCTCCACATTGCGCATTCTTATTTTCTACTACAGGGCATACTGTATTCATGTTAAGGCCAATTATCTCACACAGTCACAAACTGAAATGCCCCACCCATTAGGTTCCATCACTTCAATACACTTATCTTATTGCACTTTTTTATATTTAATTATGCTCAATTGTGTATTTTTGTTTTTATGCAATTTCTCATTAATTCCAAGGCAATAATCCTCATAGTATATATTTATAAGAGATATTGTTCTATTCTGCCAAGTTATGTAAATAATTATTAGAAATTTGTTTGACAGAATTTTTCATAATTTAAGGAATTTTAGTTTAATATACTTCCAGATTTAAGGATTTTTTTCAAATTTTTAGTGACTGTCAAGAGAAAACTTATATAGTAGAAATTTAAGGGTACATTTTGTAAATTACTAACACTTGTTTAGATTTACAAAAACTTTACTTACAATTTATTGGTTACAATAATAATAAAAAAAAATGTTCATCACAACTATCCACTTCTTTTTCATGTACTTTTAAGATTATAAAAGTAGGGTTTCAATCTGGCCTTTAATTTTCATTAACTTAAAAAGCTTGTTAAACAGAATGTCTATTCTTTAATGGTTTGGCAAGTATATTTTTAAAAATTCCAACTTGGGATAAATGCACATTTGGGTAAAATTCTGACATTCATTCATGTTAACGAAATCAAATTTATAATAACTTAAATTTTTTTTTAAACAGAATATACATTATCATTGATGTTCATGCTAGAATCATACATATTTTTAAACTGGTCGGACATCTGTACAATGAAAACAACACTTACAATGCATATTTATGTGAAATCTTGTCCTTTTTCACCCTTGATAAGAAAAAAAAAAATCTGAATAACTTAAAAAATTAGAAGATAGCTGAAAATCATTAATGTTCTTGCCAGCATTTTAATTGACAGTTAAAAAAAAAAAAAAGGAAAAGGGTTTCATAAATGCTTATGTTTCCTAAATCTGCAGGATAATGAAGCAAGTCAAACACGGTGGTAGTCTTCTATAAGGAAATTTGAAATTAGAATTATCAAATACTTGATATATATATATTTAAATTTTAAATTAACCTTTCATATTAAAAAAAACTCCATTGTTACATTATTCCATGTTTAACAAAACTGATTTTTAATATTTTGTTTTTAAATTATAGAGCATCAAAAAACGTACTTTTAAACTGTATGCAGGAATTTCACAGTTGCAAGTTTTCTTGAGCATATTTTATTAAAAATTTCCTCATAGTATCACATGTTGAGCTCTGGGTAGTGATAGGTGATGTCTGTTCTTAAAAAGAAGATGTGTAGAGTTTATTATTATTATTTTTTTCTTTTCTTTTTTTAAGCATAAACACAGTATCGATATTAGATGTTTATATAACATTTGTTAAAACAATAGACTTGAAGTAATCATATTTCTTACAATATTTTTGAATATTTATTGTAATATGTGATTTGGTTCATAATTTTTAAATTACACCTTAACATGAAAATCTATTCTAATAGAAAAGTTCAAAATATCGAATAAAAATCACAATATATACACACACACACATCTGCCAACATTCTAATTAGCCTTTCACACGCCAATGTTCCATAAACGGAGCATGGAATTAAAAATTCATTTAAAAATTAAAAATCATGAACACTGACTTGAAAAAAATATCAGATATAATAGGAAGATTACTTGATTTTTTGAAATAGAAATTACAGTTCAATCATAAAAAGGTAAATGTACAGAAAATTATAAAATTGATCTATTTTACAATTTTCCCTTTTATCCCACTGTTTAAAAATTCACATAATTTGGAAAAATAAGCAAATTCTTCTAAAAATAGGCTGACATGTTTAAAATAGCTTACATAATTAAATTAGATTAAAATAAAATAAAATATAATAATATTAAACTAATAATATTAAATAGAATAATAGTGAATTAATAATATTGAATAGAATAATATTAAATTATATATATATAATTTAATACACATTTATATGATAAAGTTCTTATCATTATAAATAAGTATATATAAATAAGATACTTTATCATTATTTAATTACTTTATCATTATTATTTTTTTATACTTATAAATAAGATACTTTATCATTATAAATACACATTTTAATGATAAAGTTCTTTAAACTAAAGCATTAGAAGGCAAAATATGTAAAAAACAAATTTAAATTACACCCGGATCTGAATTCGGCGTGTCAAACGTTAATATTCTGTATTATTGTTAGTACCTACTTCTTTATTCACATCTTGGAGAAGTCGGCAAACACTCATACCTCTCATGATGTGAAGGACACTCTTCTGCTAGAAGATTAGTCGCAGGGGGAAAAAAATCTGATGCCAGCAACCTTTTTTTTTTAAGTATCAGTTTAAGTTAACCTCACTGCTGAATTATTACTATCTTATTTGTTAATTACTTGTTTTATTTACCTTTTGATATTGAAAATCTTAATTTGTGAAATTTACAAGTATGGAGTATTTTAATAATACCAACTCCAAAACACATAAAAAAATTTAATGCACTTTTATTTTATTTTATATTAACACATTTTTGATTTTCTGACATAAAATTTTCTCGCTTTAGCATGTCGCAACCATAATATCTTCAATCTATGCCCTTGTCACACTGTTATATTCCTTTTCAGCTGCATCTGAAACAAACAGTTTGTAAAGTTTAAAACTTATGTATTAAAAAATAAATAACAAAAAAAAAAAATTATGGATATATATATATATATATATATATATAATATATATTAATGTTTAACATAGCTAAAAACTGATCTAGATTTTTGGGAAGAGACTTTAAAATAAGCCTTATTTTGTTAGATTGCTCTTTTCATCAACTGCTATGATTAAAGTAATCAATAACTAATTTTCTTTAATGTTACTTTAGAAGGCATATAAAACAATTGCTTTCATTTAAATATAAATTATTATTTCTGAATAATTCTGGATAATCTCAATTTAATGATAATTAAAAATAACAATTACGTAAGAAATTTCTCAAATAATTTAAAATTTTAAAAATTGAATTTTTATAGATTCAGTTAACTGTATTTTAATATTTGACAAAAAAAAAAAAAAAAAAAAATTCAGATTTAACAAAATTGAATATTCAGTAATATGTCTGAAACATCAAATGTTCAGCACATTTGTACGTGTAACAGTGATTCTGCTAGTCTTTCAAAATCATAATGCCATGCTCTTGTACTCATGTTCGTTCATCTGTTTCATTTCTTTCAATGAACTTAGACCGCAGCATAAAAGATCACTGCTAGCTTTGTATAGAGCATCCATTGGTGATTTCTTATGCAGTAATATTGTATCAACCCTTTTTCTTTGCAACCTTTTTGTAATGGAACTTCATTTTTGCATATCAGAACTTTGTTTTTGAAGCTGTTAATGTGTGTTTATTGTAGTGGAGATAAATGTTTTTATTATTATTAAATTTTTTAAGAATGGTTTTGTGACCCTTTTGCGAATTTCATAATTGCACTAAGCTTTAGTATAAAGCATTCATTGGTGATTCGCTGCACGGCGATGTGGTTTGGTTTATTGACACTTTTTACTCATATTTCATATTGGAACTTCGTTTTTAATGTTGCTTCGCTGGCTGTTTGACTGTAATTGTTAACATAGAGCTAAATTAAACTATTAGTATTGAACACAGAATCTACAGTTGGAAGCAGTCATTTGTTTGAATGTTATATATGTTTTAGGCAGTAAAAGACTAAAAGTTTTGAACAAATCAACTTTTATTAAAAATATTTTAGCCTATAAAATTTAACAATAATAATAGTATATGTAAAAAATGTAAACAATAGTATTTAACAAAAATTTGCTGGGTTAAAATAGATAACAAATAAATATCAATGAAAAACTTAATTATTTTGGCATATCTCAATAATTACTGCCAAAATAGCAACTATCCAATAGTTTTAATTTAGTAATCTTAAATAGTATCTTATTAAGAACAATTCACACATTAACTTTACCAATGTTCCTAATTTTACTTTAATTTACCCAAGAAGGACTAACTTAATGCATTCTAATGATTAAAAAAAAAAAAAAAAAAAATTCTACTGTCTACATTATTTCAGCCCCTGAATTTTGAATGGCATCAATACTTCCTTGAAACATATCACAAATCGTAATAATAATAATTATTACTATTATAATACTTTATAAATTTTTCAAATACTATTTGAGTAATTTTGATAAAATATAATTCTATTCAAAAGTATAGTTTTAGACAGTTTAAAACAGTAGGGTTTTGGACAGTATGGTAAAAACCATGGTTAATACCACCATAGTGTCCGAAACCTTGCTAACCCTGAGATAAAGCACAATTGAGATTTTTAAACATTTCACTAACCTACTGCAATACAACAGATCTTTCGATTAGAAAACTTTAGTTTTTCATTGGCCCCAATCCAGCTATAGCACACAGCTACATCTTCGGTAAATAGATATCTCATAATACGTCACGTATGGTTTTGGAACATAGTTCCATCGAATCTTCTTAATTTTCTCATCTAAATAAGAAAAATATGCACCTGTTAAACAATTGAACAAATTGAAAACTATGCATTAATTAAACAATGAAAGATATATTAAATATGATTAATTCATATTTTTATTTATTTTTTTTTTTTTTTAAGTTTCTTTAATTGTTGTTAGGGGAAATTTTCTCGTTAATTCAATTTGTCTGGAATCCTTTGATTCGGATATGGATAGGAAGGGGGGAGGGAACTATAGTTTACTTAAGTAAATTAACAAAAGAAACTAGCACATAGTGTGTAATGTCAATCAAAAAACTTTTTTCTACAACATTTAAATATATTAAATAGCCTAAACATTTTATATATAAGGAAGATAGTAACAGCAGAAATGTTTAGGTTTTCACAAGAATCCACTTTTTTCATACTTTCTAAAATTCCCAGTGGCAGAAAGTTTTGTAGCTGTCTGCAACAGGCTTTTAAAATTTCATAACCTCTCTGCAAAATTTGCGTATAATCAGGGGTGAAAATGGCTTACACTCAAAAAGCCTGAAAGCTGATTGGGGGAGTGGGGGGGGGGGGGCTTAACATCAGCGGGGATCTCGTGCAACAATACACGAATACAATTTTACTGCAGAACAATATAGTATAAAAAATTGTGTGTATTCATTCAATTCATCTCATTCAATTATATATTTTATAGCAATGTTTGACACAACACAATATAAATAATTATAAATAATAAAAGTATTAGTTTTAGTTTTGATACAGAAATTTTAAGTGAATTGTTATTAGAAAGTTGCAGACAAATTTTTTTATCAGTGCGGACAAAAACTGTCCACAAGCCGTTTTTCTGTGTACTTTTGCGTAAGTTTTTGAACATTGCTACCAACCAGTTAAAATTCAGAAAGAAATAATATTGTTTACCACAAGAAACATTTTACAAATGCATTTTGGTGGAATTTAAACAAACAGATGCTCATAATGAAAAATCAAAATTCATTTCCCTTTAAAATAGTTCACTGTGAGAACTTTCACCACTTTCCCCAGAGGCATCAAGATTAATTTCATTCTTTCTTCTAAGACTCAAAAACTATCTACAACTGCATTACAAAATTCAATTTAAATTTATTTAAAAAAAAAAAAAAAAAAAAAAAAAAAAAAAAAAAACTTTACCGAGAATTGAGATTAGCGTAAGCAGATTTTAATAAAGACTTCAGAAAAGATGTTACAAATGATAAAAAAAAAAAAAAAAAAAAAAAAAAAACCCTTAAAAATCATGTTATTTTTAACACTAAGTGAAATTTGTGCACTCTTCTGAGACCAATTATTATTACTGGGGGGGGGGGATGAAAACAGGTTATTCAGAAAAATTGAACAATCTTGAAATTAAAGAACTTTTACAAAATTCAACAAATTTTAGAAGTTTTAAAAAAATTTGAGTATTGAAAATTACTCATTTTGCTAGTCAGCTGCAAAAATAAAATACATTACATTTCTACAATGAAACACCAGAAAAAAAAAAAAATTACTTTTAGGCAAAATACTAGCTAAGTCAAAAAAATAAGTTTCATCAAATTTTAGTGCAATAATTGCCTATTCTATTGAACAGCAGTTTCAAAAAAAAAAAAAAAAAAAGACAGATTTAAGCAATTAAATATAATGAAGAATTATTTATATATATATATATATATATATATATATATAAACAAATATATATATATATAAGTACACAAATATATATATATATATATTTGTTTTTTTTGAGAAATCTCACTTTGTTCCTCAGCAAGTATGAGAAATTTGCACCAAGTTTTATCCCCGATAGGAACACTGTAAAATATTAAAAAAAATAAAATAAAATAAAATAAAAAATAAATAAATAAATAAAATAATTAATTGTACTTATGTAAGTTTAATGTCCCCCACAATATATAACCAATGATTCTTGCAAACTATGTTTAAATGGCTAGCAGCCCTGACTATTTATATTTCCATAAGATACAAGTTATCTTTCTTGAATTCTACATTTCTTAATACGTCACTGCTATATATTGCACAATTTTAATATTTATATAGTACATAACTCATTTTTCATTATATCAAACATATTTCAATACTATTAAATCTAGACAAAGATACTGAAATTAAAAATATATATTGCAATTACATACACACATTTATTACTCAGACATTATGCAAACTTACATAATATATTAATTTACACGTGTTTCAGTTTTATTATATGCATACATATTTATATTTATAAATACTTAAGAACAATGTTTTTTTTTCCCCCTTTATAAAGCAATACTTTTACTTTTTGATTATAGATAGATTCATTTCTAGAATCTTGAAATGGTATCAATCTGGCACATTTATGAGAATATGACATTTAATAATCATAAATAAAACTATAAATCTTTACCATAAAGCAAAAGTAATGTAGGCAAATATTTATTTCTCAATGAAAAAAATATATATACACACATACATACAAGAAAAATCCATTTATGAACTCACAAATCTTAAAAGTTGCTCAATATATCTAAATTTCAACCAATGCAATAAAATTTTTTCTATCTCACACACATGCTCAGTAAATCAATATTTACTAATTTAAAATATAAATGCTCATACTTCAGTGAATATTACACGTGGGAAAACTGTTTCAAAATAATGTTTCTCAAATGTTTTATCAAATTTTCTGTAAATTTTGATGGAAATCCGTTATAAGCAAAAAAAGATAAAAAAAAATTAACTTTTGAAAAGAAATTATATCTGCTTAAATAATCGCACAATTTCCCCCATCAAAACAAACAAATATTGTACATTGTATGCACAACAATGTGTTAAAGTTACAAGTTATTTGTAGCTTTTTATGTTACAGGGTGATCTAAAGTATGTGCACTCTTCTTTAACTTGTGGTTGGTCCCCTAATTGCACTCTGAATTAAATCGATAGTGGAAAATGTGAATTTTTAATGTTCTTTGCATGTCTGAAGTCATGCGCTATTTTGTTCAATATTTTTTTAGAAAATCCAAAAAGTGTAAAAAAAAAAAAAAAAAAAAAATTCTAAAAATCTGAACACCCACTGTATAATCCTCTAAGTAAAACATTTACATTTTCTTTGCATGCAAAAGGAGAAGTGTATAACAGCAGAATTAGTGTAACAGAAAAATAAAATTATAACAAATAAATAACAATACACCCACAGGAAATTACTTTAAAGAAAAATTAGATATAGGAAGAAAGGCAGAGCATTCACAAGCATTTTTAGAAATACAACTTGCACAAAAGAATGCTAGAATATAAGAAACTGAGAGATAGAAAGAAGAATCAGAGGTGTAGATCGAGGGTCAGAATATAAGACATATATAATGGAAAAAAAAAAAAAAAACATGCCAATAATAGGAAAATAAAAATTATTTTTTAGAAAATTTCAATACCTCCTTCATAACTGAATATGTTGAACGAGCTTACCATAACAATTGTTTTTGGAACTGTTCTTGTATGGCTGGGGCTAAGTCTAAAACAAGTGTGCTTCCTAGGCACTGTATTCAGTTCATATGTTGCCGCAGAAGAAAACTAAATGACTGTCATCTGGTAATGTGGAGCAATCAAAACTCACAAGTACCAAACAACAATTATTTAGTCACTGATAAAATCAAAACCTAAGGTAAAAGAAAAAAAAAAAAAAATGACCGTATATAATGAGGGGTTGAAACAAATACTTTTACCACAAATTGGCAAAAAGTAAAATTGTTTGGTAATTGGATATATTATAAAATCACTGTACATAAGAAAGATACAGCACATATCACTTTCAAAAGAATATTAAAAAATCATCTTTTCGTATAGGGAAACAATTTTATTCTTTAAATATGCGAGGAGCTTGGTTGAATAGTTTAAAAAAATCATTAAATTCAAATAAATCTTGATTTAAATAAAAAGAATCGATTTTTTTGAAAAAAAATCAACAACCTTGTATAATAGGGATTACAATAGGGTATATGAGTATTTTTCTCCACTGTTTAATTTTACGCTATTGCACTTCTAATAATTTGAGTCCATAGATCATAATAATATAGAACTTTTTGGTGTGTCCCTGTAAAAATCTAGATTCACCGAAATCCACACAATTTCTGCAATAGTAACCAATAATATGTGTATAAATTTGCAGCTCAATCAAATAAGGCTTATAGACGTTATTGCATTTTAAAAATTTGGGCCCCTAGGCCATAAGGGATAATAAATATTTCTTTGTCTTTGTAAAAAAAATAAGGGATAGATTTACCAAAATTTACACAGCTCGTGAAGTTGTGACCTATAACGTGTATAAATTTGGTCACTTATATAACTAATGACTATGGTCATTTATAACATGCATACCAACTTTCAGCTCATTTGAACAAAGCGTTTAGGCGCTATCACATTCACTCACATGCATCATTGTTTTAAAAGTAGCAGAAATGAACTCAGGGCACCTCAAAACATATAGAAACACCAAAATCTCAAAGTTTGATTTTTGACATGAATACAGCACTTTCTTTACATAACCATGCCTGGAAAGTAAAAAACTTAAAACTTTGTATTCTTCAGGCTCATTAGACTACTAAGTTTACATTCAGAAAAATCTGATACCAACAGCTACAAAAATTAAGAAAATAATGAGTAATAATTAAAAAAAATTATAAAATAAAAACTTATGTAACTCAGTTAAATTTTGTAATTTGTTGTCCTAAACACTGTAGTAGAAAAAAGACAAAATTGCTCAAAAAATCAGACAATGCATGGAAATAATCTAACTACCGTAATTTCGTGTATATAACCCGCAGGTAATCTATTAAAAAATCTTGACTTTGTATGCCCTGCGGGGTGTCTTTCGCGAATAAGAAAAAAATCAAAGCATTTCTAGTGAAAGTAATGGAATGGGTAATAAATGCTTGAAACTCCATTACTATAAAAATAATAAAATCTGGATTAAAAAAGTCTGGATTATTAACACTCATGACCGGCATACTTTTTACTTTTCTTAAACTGATTACCGGGGAATATTGAAGTAAACTCAATCTATTTGCTAGTGCTACAAACTTTTTATGTTTAAACGTGCATAAAAAATTAGATAAAATGTTTTGAAATGTTATTTTTGTAATTATCTGAAGTTGATTAGTCATACAATATTAGAACGAACCTATAATACTATCAAAGAATTAATACCCTAATAACACCATCGAAATAATGCTAAAGTATCGTTTCCATAAAAATTCTTGAAATTACATAAATTCCAGGGTTGGTTTTTTGACGTCAAAAACTGGTTTTTGACGTGACAAGTGTCAAAAACTGGTTTAAATCGTCAAAAACTGTCGAAAACCATATGTCATGTGAAAATTGTTATGTAAAATAATTGTATTCATATTTTTAAGTTGCAATGTACTAAGTATATAAGTTAACATTGGTTATATATAAAGTTTCTGAAAAAGGTAAATGTTTATGCAGAGTTGCCAACATTTTAATTTATTCCGGAGCATTTTTAGGCCCACCTTTATTTCGCGCCATTTTTTTTTTTATAGAAATTTTTCTCCAATGTATAATTATGATAAAATAAGAAAAAAAGTGGTGCAAAATAAAGGTGGGTCTAAATATGCTTCAGAATAAATTAAAATGTTGGCAACTCTGCTTTATGTTAGGAAACATATTTATGCATTGTATTAAGAGTAGGGTGAATGTTTATAATTTTTTTTTGTAAATTTCAATAGAGCTACGAAAAATTGCATATGCATATGGTAAATTATAGTAATACTATTAAAGCATATTAAAAATTCTTTAAAACTAACTAAATTTTACCCCCCCCCTCAAGAAAAAAAGAAAAAAGAAAAAAAAAAAACTTAATTTTAAATGCTTTTTGTTATCCCCCCCCCCCCCCTTCTCACTTTGACATCATGATTTAAAAATATATTATGTTATTACTTAGTTTGGGAATTCAATGATAGGTTAACTTTTAAAATTATGCTGAATGCTGAAATTTCAATGAAAATTTTTAGCATTTAAATATATATATATATATATATATATATTATATTAAATCATATCAATGAATCCACAAAATAATATCCAGATATTTTAGAATATATTGTTAAACTTATAATAATGTGAAATCAAGATATAAAATTAAAAATTAATTAGATGCGAGCAATTTTAAAAAGTGAAGGATACTTACTTATTTTTTACATAGAGTTTGAGAAATTTTAATGTATTATTTAATATTGGGTTTCAATGTATTTAATATTACATTTCAATGCATATAAATGCAAATTTTCATACGTTTAAGCCATTAATTCACAAAAGAGAGATATACTTTACATAAACCTCTTCATTAAAAATTTAATACAACTAATCATGCAATACCTCAAAAATTTTTAATCATAATCTTAAAACATGTTATTGAATGATTATAACCTAAAATGAAAAAAACATGATGCAATATTGCACAGTAATTTTATTCATTAGGATGAAATACTTACAGCACCTTTTAATTATCAGTCGGTATATATTTAGAAGAGTATACTTTTGAAAAGTAAGACTTAGTAAAATTTTTGATAACTTAAAGTGCAATAAGTAGTTCACCTTAGAACAGACAAATTTCTATTTTCAAATTTTTGTATTTTGTAAAGGTAATAAATATCATTTTTTTTTTTATTATTTGAGGTTTTTGACAGTTTTTGACATAAGGTTTTTGACAAAGGGTTTTTGACGTGACAGTTTAAACTGTGGTTTAAACCGTCAAAAACTGTCATGCGTCAAAAACCTGCCAACCCTGATAAATTCACGTCATCAGTAATCAGGAACATAATCTGAAAAGACGTGAATTTACGTCAGCGGCAACTATAGCTAGAGAAATTAAAATGGCGTGAATTCACGTCAGCAGTCGCTATTGTGTTAGAACATATAATGACGATGAAATTGAGGACAGTGAAAAGGAATTTGATGAAGAGGATAATAAAGATGATGAAGACGAACTGTCCTAAACAATATTACCACATTTTAATTCTGATACGGAAGAATCCGAATTCGATGGATTTGAATAAATTTTGTAAATAAATTTATTATTCATTTATAATTTTCTTATAAATTGAATAAAGGTGTTGATCATTAGAAGTTACTCCAGTTTATAGTAATTTATATAGAGAGAAAGATTAATAATAAGTTATAATTATTTGCTTTTCGTGATAGGTAAGTAAATTTGTTTGTTTATTATTTGTATGTTTTCCTACTTATTATTATAATAGCAATTAGTAATGAAATTACAAAAGGCGATTGCCGACCATGTGATTTTAGAAGTGCGGGGTATCTTCTAGTTCGGGATATCTTTCGGTTATAATTATTTTTAGATAAATTTTTTATGCTGCGGGTTATATACGCGAAATTACGGTATATTAAAAACTGCACTTAAAGGGAGGTAAGTTTATATATATAATTAACTTTCCTGGAATTTGCTAAACTAGCTATTAAATATTTTTAATAATGTGTATGTAATATTTTAAACAAACCATAAACATAACATAGGTATATATAAGCAATATGAGACTGACAATATAATTTCATACATTTATAATTTAAATTGGTGACTTTGCTTTATCTCTGCATCCAACAGAATTATTATAAATTCCCAGAGAGAAATTTTGAGCATTATGCTTTGAAATTATTTTCGTGTAACTCATTTAATTTATTTGAATGCATACAAAATCAACAAATTCCAAGATACAGATGCAGACACAAGTTGTAATAATTATTAATGAGCTAATGATAAAATACTTGTAAAAGAAAAATTATCTATTAAATATACTTGTGAAAGAAAAATTACATTTTAGAAGGTAGCTACAGCAAGGGCGTAAAATCTAGATACAAGTTGAGCTATTCCCTATGCCACAAAAGCCAACATCAGATCAAAAGTTTCGTGAAGTGCACATTTTGCAGCATGTTCAAAATATAATTTATTTTAAATATTTAGAAGCATATTATTATTAAAAGTAATTTACTAATAAGGTCTAGTGTACTAACTTTGAATAATTGAAATTAAAATTAACCAACACAAAAAATATTTCAAAATATAAATAACCAAAATTTTACAGTAGAGTGAAGTAAATTTTCCATTGCCCCAGCAGTCTGGAACTCACCAAGGATAAGGCTCCTATATATACGAGCTGGCGCATCAGGCATTTTGTTGCCTTAGGGTTGCCACATGTACCCAGCGCGTTTCTCTGATAAAGAAACCAGAAACATTTTTTTTTATCGCCTTACGTTACTTTAAAGTAACTTATTTCATTATATTTCATAATTTAAGCTAAGTAAACTATGATATGGAAGTTTGTTTAGCGATAAACTGCTATAATCATTTAAGAAGTGAATATAAAGTGTTCACAGACTTTCTATTACCGTGTATTTGCGTTTTGGCGACATTTTGTAAAAGAAACAGAAACCGCCCAAACAACACATCGTACATCCATAGAATATTCTCAGAATAAAATGACATCCTGAGAATGTACTGTGAAAAAAATGTGTTTTTTGCAATATTATTGTTGCTTATTGCTCTTATCTTGACCGGATTAGCTTCAGATCAAGATTTCTTAAAATCATTAGGGAAGCGATAAGGACGCCAAGCAGGCATGCTAACCTCTTCGGAGGCAAAAAAATGGCGGTGATGCGCCGGCCTATTATTTTATTTAGGGGCTCTAACCAAGGATGGTCTGGAGACATGACATCATAATTTTTATCTTCCGTGGTAGAGCCCCTAAATAAAATAATAGGCCGGCGCATCAACGCCATTTTTTTGCCTCCGAAGAGGACAGCATTCCCGCTTGGCGAGCTTATCGTTTTCCTAATGATTTCTAGAAATCATAATCTGAAGCTAATGTGGTCAAGATAAGAGCAATAAGCAACAATACTATTCCTAAAAACACATTTTTTTCACAGTACATTCTCAGGATGTCATTTTATTCTAAGGATATCCTATGGATGTACGATGTGTTGTTAGGGCGGTTTCTGTTTCTTTTACAAAATGTCGCCAAAACTCAAATACACAGTAATAGAAGGTCTGTGAACACTTTATATTCACTTCCTGAATTATCATAGCAGTTTATCGCTAAAGAAACTTCCATATCATAGCTTACTTAGCTAAAACTATGAAATATAATAAAATAAGTTACTCTAAAGTAAAGTAAGACGATAAAAAAATTGTTTGTGGTTTGCTTATCAGAGAAACGCGCTGGGTACATGTGGCAACCCTAAGGCAACAAAATGCCTGATGCGCCAGCTCATATATATAGGAGCCTTACTCCGTGGTAGAAACCAAAATTTTAAAGAAATATCTTCAAATATAACATCGGCATGTAAAATCAAAAATATTGTTTTTTTTTTTTTTTTTTTTTTTTTTTTTCCCAAAAATTTTTCTTTAAATTAAAGAATGTTGATGTAAACTACTAATAAGTAACAAACTTATAAATAAAACAAATAAATATAAAATTTTTGCTAAATTTTATGTAAAACAAATCTAAAATTTCGATTAAAAATTTTTCAATGAATTTAAAAATTTCAGAACTTTAGGTAATTTTGTTTAAAAATATTTATTTTGTACACTAAAACAGCACTATGTTTACGGTCCTCACGATAAATCATGAAAATGATTGTTGAAAACGACCAGCAGCTATCCATAAATAAATGTTGGTAAAAACAAATACACTTTTTAACATTCATATCCGCACAAACATTAAAATATACTACACACGTATTTTTTTACAGATATTTATGCAACACATACACGCGCACATGTTACATACATTTAATATGCACACAAAAAAACATTACACATATGTTAATAAAAATACACACACACATTCATTTTAATGTATTATACTACTACTTAACATTTAATTCTACTTTGTAGTACATTATCAATCATTTCATGGTTTTCTGATACGGCAACAGCATTCATACTAAGGATTTTAAACTTATGGATGTACCATTAAATCTTTCATAAAAAGTTACTTAACAAAAGTGAATAGAAAGGTATGTTATTTTTTAAAAACCTTTAGTAATAACTTATTTTTGTGCACACGCCACACGGTCTAACATCTTAACAAGAACAGAACACATGAAGTACAATAAAGCAAGTTGTAAACTTCAGAATAATTAATTTCATATTAAATAATAAAGATGGTTACTTACTTATAATACTCAAGATAACCTAAAAAAAAGAAAAATAAGTAATAAAATAGTTACAACATATTAAAACATATCTGTAATCACTATCTGAGCTAAACAACAATAACATAAACATAGAACTCCATCGAGTTCGTTTGCTAAAGAAAGATTTATTAGAATAGAATTTAGATTTCTGCGCATGTGCTGTAATAATTCAGCTTGTGGATGTCCTCTGTATTACCTATGCACTTGAAACACCCAGGATCCTACGAGTATCTTGCATTAGGCATTCTCTGGTTGCTGTTTTATGACAATTACCGGATATGTCAGTTGTAGGATCTGTATGATGTTTGTAGGGCATCCACTGGATCCTTTTGGTTGTATGGGTGGTTGTCATCTGTTATGGTGCGATGATTCTCTACTGACTCTAATACTTAGCTTAAATTAGTAATAGTCTACAATATTCCTCTCGTTTTATGGGAATGAATGAATATGAATAATTGAAAGAAATTTCTAGCTGTATTTTGAAAACAAAATTTTCTTCTGAGTAATTTAAATTATTTATTTTACCATATTAAATTTATGACAGATAAAATTACTTTAATAAAGTAATTCTGAATAAGAAAAATAGTGGAGCGATCTGTATTTTTCATTGATTTTTAATTATTATATAACCTTTTCATCTTATTTTATGTTTTAATTCCCCTCATTTTCCTAACTGATTTATGATAGAAGTTCGTATAAATTTCACGCAAATTCCTTAAACATTCCTTAAACAATTCCTTAACAGTAATTTTATTTAAAAATAAAAAAGGAAAAGTGGAACTTACTTACTTATTTATTTTTTATCTTAAGAAAAAAGTAAAATAATTTTTTATTTATTTAAATTTATTTTTTTTCTTTATTATTCATTTAAATAATTATAATTTTTATTTATTTATGAATCTATTTTTAACCTCCCAAAAATATTTTTTACTTTTGTTCTTTTATAATCATGAAAATATCAAATTTTATGAGGAAATCTAATTTCAAAACTAAATAAGTACATGTAATACCTTGTTAGTATTTTAAATATTTTATGAATTAAAAGAAGAAAAGGAAACGAAAAAATAAAAGAAAGTTTTTTTTTTTTTTTTTTTTTTTCCGAACTTAAAAATTAAAATTAAAATTAAATAAATAATCATTTTAATCGTTCTATTTATTTACTCATTTACTTTTGACTTAAAAAAAAAAAAAAAAAAACACTTGGTGTACAGCTGAATATAAATCTCATTTGTATCCTTATAAATTATAATTTAAAATATTTTATAAAATCTATTAATACAAAATACTTAGCTAAAATAAATTAAAATAAATACATAATAATATTTTATGTGCATTAACTAAAATCCGACCCTACGGATGGCGCCACTTTTATACATATTTTCAAGATATTTTAAATATATTTGTGCTTTGCAGAGAATTAAACGTAATAAAATGCAATCGTAACTTTATAACTTTAGCAAACTAATGCAGTTTTGCTTCTTAATTAATAATTTCTATGCTTTTATTGAATATAAATTTCTTCTATGATAAAAAGAATAAAAAATAAATAAAAACAGAATACGAAAGGTATTATGGTCATTTTTGTACCATAATTTGATAGTAAAAATAAAGTAAACTAAACTCGCCTATCAATTAAACTTAACAAACAAACTTTAATGCAAAATAAAACATCGTTATTGAAAATATCTGCTTGCCAAAAAACAGCCAAGCAACAAACTTGGTGAATGAAAACAGTGATTCCGTGAATGCCGTGTTGCCAATTCATAAAAAAATAGATTGAAGTGTTTATACTAAAGTCCAGTCTTTACATGCGCAGAAAGGTGCGCAAACAGTTCACAGTCCATGGGGTAAGCTCGAATGGAATGCACCACAGTATTCCCCCCAAGTACCGAAGGTACTGAAATTAAAGATAGCGTGGATTAAATTTCACACGCCGTCCCGAACGAGTTGTCGTACTTGGTGGAACAGAAACAGGAGGTGTCTGACATGTTGGAGAATCTGTGGGAGTAATTGTTGCATCTGGACGGTGAGCTGGAACAGGGAGCACAGAGGAAGGAGCACTGGTTGGAGCATCAGACGAGTCAAAAAATGCAGGCTTCAACCTGTCAATGCTAATGGTAGTCTCTCTGGAGTTCACTAGGAGTTTGTAAAATTTGGGGTTCCTCTCCAAGACTGTCCAAGGACCAGTATAGGGTGGTTGAAGGGGTCGCTTTACACTATCCCGACGAATGAAAACATGAGTACAAGTCTCTAGAGCTGGGTGTATAAATGGTGTTTTGGGGTTGCAATGTGCAGACGTTGGTACAGGAGACAAGTTGTGCATGTTGTTACGCAAACGTTGTAACATTTCGGATGGGTGCTCTGCAAAAGATTGTGAAGGTGCAATGAATTCATTAGGTAACTTTAATGTGCACCCGTACACCAATTCAGCAACAGTACAACCTAAATCTTCTTTGAAAGAAGTTCTAAGGCCTAAAAGAACTATGGGAAGAGTGTCAGACCATCGTGGATCATTGTGGCACATAAGAGCTTGTTTCAAAGATCTGTGGAATCGCTCTACTAATCCATTACTCTTAGGATGGTATGGGGTCGTGCGAATTCGCTTGGTGCCAAGAAGAGCTGTTAAAGATGTGAAAAGGGTAGACTGAAACTGAGGACCCTGATCAGTTGTAATGAATGATGGCACACCAAAGCGTGAAACCCAATGTTCCACAAATACCTGCGATACAGTTTCTGCAGTAGAGTCATGGATTGGAATTGCTTCAGGCCATCTAGTGTACCTGTCAATAAAGGTACATATATATGTATATCCATGGGATGGAGGTACCGGACCTACAAGGTCGACATGGACATGTTCAAATCTTGCAGAAGGTAGATTGAACTGTTGAGGTGCACTCAAGGTATGACGAGATATTTTAGATTTCTGACAGTCTATACAGGATCGTGTCCACTCAACAATATCTTTGGCAGCTGATGGCCAAACAAAACGGTCTAGAATGAATTTTTTGGAAGCACGTATTCCAGGGTGAGAAAGTCCAAGCAATGAGTGGAAAATTTGTTTCCTAAACTCTGCTGGTACATATGGTCGAATCTTATTGTCACTGGAATCACACATGATATGGAAGTCATCACTTAGTTGTAATGGTTGAAAATTCAAAGAACAGTTTGGATCATTAAGAAGCAATTTAAGTTCACTATCATCTTTCTGGGCTTCAGCCAAAGCGAGGAAGTCAATAGGTGGATTATCTTTGATTTCACTGATATGAGAAAGAGCATCAGCAACAACATTCCTGTTGCCTGGTGTATGACGTATATCTGTGCTAAACTGAGCAATGTAACTGGGGTGCCTTATTTGCCTAGGAGAAGCAGAATTTGAATTTTTTTCGAACAAAAATGTGAGAGGACGATGGTCGGTGAATATTGTAAAATTTGTACCTTCTAAACTATACCGAAAATATTTAACTGAACAATATATAGCAAGAAGTTCTCTATCATAAGTACTGTATTTTTGCTCGGCCACAGAAAGCTTACGGGAGAAAAATCCTAATGGTCGAGGACCTGTGGGAGTGTCTGCATTTAGAACAGCTCCGAGAGCAATGTCGGAAGCATCTGTCATCAAAGACAGCTGTTGTCCAGGAGCATGGTAGCAAAGGGTTGCTGCGTTTGCCAAATCAGTTTTGCAATTTTCAAAAGCGCTAGAGGAATCATCAGTCCATGGTACAGGACGTTTATCATTTTTTTTAGAGTCCTTCAAAAATTCATGAAGTGGAGCTTGAGTATGGGCAGCGTTTGGTAAAAAACGTCGATAAAAATTGAGCATTGCTAAAAAACGTATAAGCTCAGAGACAGTTGTGGGTTTTCGGGAAATCTACAATAGCTTTAGTTTTTTCAGGTAGCGGCTTGACGCCATCAGGTGTGATTAGACAACCTAGGAATGGGACGGATGATTTTCCTAAAAGGCATTTTGATGGGTTAAGTTTAAGGCCATATTGCCGAAGTCTATCAAATACTTCATGAAGATGTAGTAAATGCTCATCTTCATCGTGGGAAGCAACGAGGATGTCATCATAATATGGGATGCAGAAATCTAGGCCAGACAGGACTCTGTGTATAAACCTTTGAAATGTCTGACCAGCATTTCGCAAACCGAATGGCATTGATACGAATTCAAAAAGTCCAAATGGAGTGGTTACAGCGGTTTTAGGAACATCATCCGGGTTCACAGGAATTTGATGGTAAGCTCGGGTCAATTCTAATGTTGAAAAAATATTTTTTCCTGAGAAAATTTGCGTGCAATCTTGAATGTGTGGCACAGGATACCGATCGGGAATTGTAACTGCATTCAACCGACGGTAATCCCCACAAGGACGCCAATCACCATTAGATTTACGCACCATATGCAAAGGACTGGCCCATGGGCATTTTGAAGGTCTAATAATCCCTTGGGACATAAGAAATTCAAATTCCTGACGTGCAGCTTTTAATAATTCAGGAGATAATCGTCGAGGTTTACAGTAAACAGGGGGACCTTTTGTCTCGATATGATGAAAAACATTAAATGATGAAGTATTATTTACAGGATTATGTACAATTTGGGAAGGACTGATAAGTTCTGGGTACTGGCTAAGTAACTTATTGTATTTAGTATCGCCCAACAAAATGGAAATTGTTGTATCTAGGAAACAAATATTAGGAAATTTTCCTCGAGATGACAATTTAGTTTGGGAATCAATTAGGCAATTGTTTTTTACATCAATAAGCAGATTGAAATGCTTCAGGAAATCAACACCAATAATGGGTTGTTGTACATCTGCAATAACAAATGACCAAGTGAAGGAACGTCTCAGATTTAAATCTAAAGTTAAGCGTTTAGTGCCATATGTGTGAATTTTTGAACCATTCGCTGCATATAACACTAAATTTTCCTGAACTCTAGGAGATAAAACTTTGTTTTTTGGCAGAACCGACACGTCAGCCCCAGTGTCAATCAGGAATTGAATTTTAGAAGAACGGTCGGCCAATAAAATGCGATTTACGTGGCGGCGGTCGCCATCATGGCCAGTGAGCGATCGCCGATCTAGTTTCCCGTAAAATATTTACAGCCAGTCTTGCATTTTTTAGCTTTTGAACCAAAGTTTGTGGTAAAAGCACATGTCATCCTGAGGATCTTTGAAGCGTCTACCCCGAGAATGACTACGAACGCGACTACGAGAATTTTCGTAGCGATCACGAGAACGTGAACGATCATTAACAATTTTTGCTAATTCCTCCACCTGTTTCGTCAAAGCAGAAATCTGCAGCTCAAGAGGTGACTGGGAAATACTAACCGGTTGCATGGCAGTAGCATTAATTGCATAGCATGGTGTCAATTCATGTATTTTGTCTGCAGTGGTGGCTAACTGAGTTAAATTTTCATTTAGAGCAGCCAGTATACTTTGAACTTGCGTAGGCAGTCGGGCTAACCAGAGGGATTTAAGCAAGGTATCGCCAACTGATGCGCCAGCCAAGCTGCGCATACGATTCAGCAATTGTGATGGGCGTTGGTCGCCAAGCTCGATGCCCTGCAAAAGCCTTCTAATCTGCGACTCCTCACTTTCAGCATGTTGCTCAATGAGTCGTTTTTTTAAGGTGGCATATTTATCACTAGGAGGAGGGTTTAAAATTATATCCCGAACAGCATGCAAAATTTCAGGTTCTATCGCGGAAGTTACACAATAAAATTTTGTTTCATCCTGTGTGATGGAAGAAATCGCAAATTGCGCTTCTAATTGGGCAAACCAAAGCGTTGGATCGGAAAAGAAAAACATATACAGGAATTAACACAAATAATAATACTGAACCGTTAATAAATATCATATTTAGCGGTGAAACTAACCATGTGCAATAAAACCGACTTTAAAAGGCACTCCATAACTCTCACAATTTCAGAAAATGAATTAAAACAGGTGCTTACCTTCGAAGTAGAAAAAATACACAAAAATAATGAAAATTTTCCTATACTGAAGAAATATTGCTCAGAGTAGCACGATGTAGGAAGTGGGTAATCTTGTCGACGTGTTGCAAATCAAACATATTCATTTTCACAAAATATAGGCTTAATTGAACTTTATACCCATATTAAAATAATATTGCTGCGTTTCCTTAGCGCCAGAGTAATTATTTAACACGATGTTGAAAGATAGACTGCATCAGATGGTTACGTCCATTAAAACTAAGGTCACCATTATGGTCATTTTTGTACCATAATTTGATAGTAAAAATAAAGTAAACTAAACTCGCCTATCAATTAAACTTAACAAACAAACTTTAATGCAAAATAAAACATCGTTATTGAAAATATCTGCTTGCCAAAAAACAGCCAAGCAACAAACTTGGTGAATGAAAACAGTGATTCCGTGAATGCCGTGTTGCCAATTCATACAAAAATAGATTGAAGTGTTTATACTAAAGTCCAGTCTTTACATGCGCAGAAAGGTGCGCAAACAGTTCGCAGTCCATGGGGTAAGCTCGAATGGAATGCACCACAGTATTATTTTATCTATCTATTTATTATTATTATTTACATTACGGTTTTTTCTTTAAACTACGATATATATAAAATTAAAATGGAACGAAAAAAAGTCTTTTAATACTTAAGAGCAAGCAAATCTTTCAGCTGCTGACTTTGATGATCTTTTATTCCACTTCAAGTTTGTTAACTCGCCAAACTCTACTATCCATTTTTTACATTCATCGAATTTCTTCGAATTGTAATTACATTTTCAGAAGTTGATTCTATTTCATGAATAAATGATGAAGGAAGCTTTGACTCCGGGAAAACGTAACGTCAAATGTGACACGTGAAACTAAAGCCAATCAGTAACATCGAATTGCACCCACAGAATAATAATAAAGAAGAAGGAGCGTATATGTTTTGGTTTCGTTTTGTAAAATGCAGGAATGCCGGGTATATGGTTGTAAAAATGCTTCAATCTGATTGGTTGGCGACTTGTTGGCGAGATTTTTGAATCGTCTCATCTCTCTGTCAATCAGTCAGCGAGGCAGCACCCGCAACAAACAGCGATAAATGTGCCGAGCATGGGTGCCCTACTTTAAGGCTTTGGGTAGCAAAAATAGCTTTCGCTGGCAATTCACTAGAAGTGGTTTGTAAGCGTCAGCGTATTGACGTGCTCCTTCTTCCTTTATTATTATTCTATGATTGCACCCCTGTTTGAGTTCGAGTAAAAGAAGTAAATATGTGCCCGGACTGTGTATCGTGAACTCAACCAATAATAGACAAAACAATACGTGGTACACCTCCGACTGGAATGTATATATGTTCTAATGTTCTTCCGTAATTATGTATGGTTGTTTGCAACCATACATAATTACGTGAAGTAGCAACTAAACACAATTTTAATATGGATCTCCATATTCATTCGGGAGAGAAACCCCATAAATGTTTAAAATCATTTTAACAAGTTGCACATTTAAAAAAACATCTTTTGTGTCATACTGGAGAGAAACCTCATAAATGTGAAATGTGTTCAAAATCATTTTCAGAAGTTGGGTCTCTAAAAAGACATCTTTTCTGTCATACTGCAGAGAAACCTCATAAATGTGAAATGTGTTCAAAATCATTTTCACAAGTTGGAAATCTTCAAAGACATCTTTTGTGTCATACTGGAGAGAAACTTTATAAATGTAATATGTGTGCAAAATCATTTTCACAATTTGGAAGTCTAAAAACACATCTTCTGTGTCATACTGGAGAGAAACCTCATAAATGTGAAATGTGTGCAAAATCATTTTCACAATTTGGAAGTCTAAAAACACATCTTCTGTGTCATACTGGAGAGAAACCTCATAAATGTGAAATGTGTTCAAAGTCGTTTTCTCAATTTGGATCTCTAAAAGCACATCTTCTGAGTCACACTGGAGAGAATCTTCATAAATGTGAAACGTGTTTAAAATCATTTTCGCGAAATGCAGATCTAAAAAGACATCTTTTGTGTCATACTGGAGAGAAAACTCATAAATGTGAAATGTGTTCAAAATCATTTTCACGTCTTGGAAGTCTAAAAACACATCTGTGTCATACTGGAGAGAAACCTCATAAATGTGAAATGTGTTCAAAATCATATTCACAATTTAGAAGTCTAAAAACACATCTTCTGTGTCATACTGGAGAGAAACCTCATAAATGTGAAATATGTTATAAGTCGTTTTCTCAATTTGGATCTCTAAAAGCACATCTTCTGAGTCACACTGGAGAGAAGCTTCATAAATGTGAAATGTGTTTAAAATCATTTTCGCGAAATGCAGATCTAAAAAGACATCTTTTGTGTCATACTGGAGAGAAGCCTCATAAATGTGAATTGTGTTCTAAATCGTTTTCACAATTTGTGTCTCTAAAAAGGCATCTTTTGTGTCATACTGGAGAGAAGCCTCATAAATGAGAAATGTGTGCAAAATCATTTTCACAATTTGGAAGTCTAAAAACACATCTTTTGTGTCATACTGGAAAGAAACCTCATAAATGTGAAATGTGTTCAAAATCATTTTCACGAGTTCGACATCTAAAATGTCATCTTTTGTCTCATACTGCAGAGAAACTTCATTAATGTGGAATCTGTTTAAAATCATTATCGCTAGTTGGAAATTTGAAAATACATATTTTTTTTTTTTTTAACCATGTGCTTGTCTGAATATGAAAAATGATTTTCAACTAAGCAATGTTTAAACACACATTTCCTTTCCCATGCAGAAAACTCATTCTAATGTGAAGTATGTTTAAAAGGATAACCAGAGGTAAAACTTTTCAAAGAATGCTGTTTTACACACACAAACAACAACAACAGAAATAGAACTCGTCTCCTCAATGTAGATAAGAATCAACACAAAATCCCTTAATGAGATAATATTTTGTGATGCAGCTCTACAATTTATGGTTATTTGATTTTTAAATGTGGGTTTTAAAAATATCCAATTTTGAGTGACGTTGTATATAAAAACTGGATTTTCCCCCTTCCTGTCAGCTCTCATGAATTTAGGTAAAAATGGCAACGAAAATAATGGCAACCGGAAAATATGGCAACAGGAAAAAATGACAACGATAAATATATAAAAAAGGGTAATAAAATAAAGTAAAAAACGAAAAAGGATAATTTGAGAAATCTTACTTGCGAATTATATGCTAAAATATCTCAAGAGTAAAATGTATTTCATCTTTGGTATTGATAACATTTTTCGCCATCTATAATATTAAAACGCAAGGGTATTTCTTTAAGACCAAAATCGCCCGATCTGCGCGTGCGCGAGTAAATTATGAACGAATGCGGAATGAGAAAATTCCTTCCCCTTGATGCAGTGCAATATGAACATCAATGATAGAACTCGAGCAGACGACAATGATACTTTGCAGACCCAGACGCTTCATTAAAGCTCAATAATAAAAACAATTCACACGATTAATTCATTGATTCATATTTTCCATGGAAGTATATTAAAAATAAAGCAATTCGCGAATATTACTTACAAACTTTGAATAAACACCATAAAATGCAATAAACTCGCAACAATTGTTTCGGGTCGAAAAAACACACGACCCTTCATCAGGCGAATAAAGTAAGCACGAGTGCTGCAGTCAAAGCGGCAACGCACAAAATCGTTTAAAATGAAAAGAAAACCTTTATAAAGTAGAAAATAAATAGAGCTACTGGTGTGAGTAGGATTGTACAAGAAAACAAGAAAATAAATAAATGAGTGAGATTAAATATAAGGATAACAAAAATTAAACGAAAATCTAAGTTACGTGAGTAATTTCCAAGCATCAGAGAAGAAAGGAGTGGAAGAAATATCATTAACAAGATTTTTCGAATTTTTAAATATGTAAAATGCTTCATGAATATCCAAATGGGAGGAACAGACAGGAGATGAGATTATGTTAGTTTTGGAAAAATCAAAACGATGGCCTTGAGACCAGCAGTGGGAAGCAACAGAAGATTTGGTAATCTCTTCATTACGAACATTCCGACGGTGCTCATTTATTCTGTGTTTCAAACGCCTCCTAGTTTGACCAATATAACTAAGGTTGCAGGACGAACACGGAATTAAATAAATTCCAGAACGGTTTTCGGTGGGAATGGGATCCTTAAGAGAAGATAATTTAATTTTATTGACGGGTTTGTAAATAACTTTGAAACCAAACGGTGAAAGAATTTTAGAGATTTTAAAAGAGAGTGAAGAATAAAAAGGTAAAACAACTGGGATGAGACTGCGATCGTTTAATTTGGGAGCAGAACGTTTAGGATTCTTAAATTTATGTAGAGCTTTATCGATGATAGATGGGTTATAGCCACGAGAGAGAGCAAGAGATTTTAAATAATTAATTTCTTTCGAAAGATTAGACGGATCAGAACAAATGTGTAAGGCCCGATAAACATAAGTGTAAAAAGCAGACATTTTTTGTTGAGGGGCGTGGTAAGAGAGAGCATGCGGCGGCAAGGAGACTGGTCAATTCGATTGACCCATGCATTCAATTCACTTTTGAGGTTGAACAGGATTGCACTTTGCCTTTCCTTGACGTTCTTGTGAATAAAGAAAAGGATTGTTTCTCAACTACTGTTTTTAGAAAACCATTCTCAGTTTCCTTGCCGCCGCATGCTCTCTCTTACCACGCCCCTCAACAAAAAATGTCTGCTTTTTACACTTATGTTTACCGGGCCTTACACATTTGTTCTGATCCGTCTAATCTTTCGAAAGAAATTAATTATTTAAAATCTCTTGCTCTCTCTCGTGGCTATAACCCATCTATCATCGATAAAGCTCTACATAAATTTAAGAATCCTAAACGTTCTGCTCCCAAATTAAACGATCGCAGTCTCATCCCAGTTGTTTTACCTTTTTATTCTTCACTCTCTTTTAAAATCTCTAAAATTCTTTCACCGTTTGGTTTCAAAGTTATTTACAAACCCGTCAATAAAATTAAATTAAGGATCCCATTCCCACCGAAAACCGTTCTGGAATTTATTTAATTCCGTGTTCGTCCTGCAACCTTAGTTATATTGGTCAAACTAGGAGGCGTTTGAAACACAGAATAAATGAGCACCGTCGGAATGTTCGTAATGAAGAGATTACCAAATCTTCTGTTGCTTCCCACTGCTGGTCTCAAGGTCATCGTTTTGATTTTTCCAAAACAAACATAATCTCATCTCCGGTCTGTTCCTCCCATTTGGATATTCATGAAGCATTTTACATATTTAAAAATTCGAAAAATCTTGTTAATGATATTTCTTCCACTCCTTTCTTCTCTGATGCTTGGAAATTACTCACGTAACTTAGATTTTCGTTTAATTTTTGTTATCCTTATATTTAATCTCACTCATTTATTTATTTTCTTGTTTTCTTGTACAATCCTACTCACACCAGTAGCTCTATTTATTTTCTACTTTATAAAGGTTTTCTTTTCATTTTAAACGATTTTGTGCGTTGCCGCTTTGACTGCAGCAATCATGCTTACTTTATTCGCCTGATGAAGGGTCGTGTGTTTTTTCGACCCGAAACAATTGTTGCGAGTTTATTGCATTTTATGGTGTTTATTCAAAGTTTGTAAGTAATATTTTTACAACGCCAGTTTATTGATGCTTCTTTATCAATTCGCGAATACTTATCGACTATCGCTGTATGCATTTTCATTTCACCGAAAATTTCCCTTCACAGGATAATATTTTAAGAGTTTTTGTGGCGCCATCTTTTATCATTTAAACATACCATACCATATTCCTAATATTATTTTTTTTCAGTTTCTTAAGAGAAAAAAAAATCTTTTAAAATTAATAAATTGTTGGTGTTTATTGTTCTTTAAAAGTTAACTTTTATCAATTAAAAACTTTGTTTAGAAAAAATGAAGGAAGATGTTTAAGATCAAAGGAAGTTTTATTTTATTTTATTTATTTATTTATTTTTTAATCTAATTTTAAATTGATCTCTTATATTTCATTTCTGTACTATATTACAGAAAAAAATAATTTAAAAAGAATAACATTAAAAATATTGATATTTTATACGAGTAAAAATATGAATGGAATAACTTATTATTACAAATATAATGAGCAAATTAACTTGCTATAGTATTAAATGCGTTCTTACTTATTCGGGCCCTGAGTAGTATATTCTATTTCAAAGGGAAAATAAATTGTAATTATAAAATGTAAAGAAAATACAAAACACTTTTAAAATTTATTTTAAATTAAATTATTTTGCCTTATAAATTTATGTGATTTTAAAAGTATTTTTATTAAAAAAAAGAAAAACCTGAGAATTTTTATTTTTTTATTTTTATTATTGACAGATATATAATATTGATGGCGCCACTGTTATATTGTAACTGAAATGGAATATTATGGATGCGAGCAAATTAAAATAATATGTATGAAAAACATTAAATATTGATGTGTGCTTTCTTTCTCCATTCTTACCATAATTTATAAATTCTGTCTCTCCTTTAATTGTTCCAAACATTCTTTTGGTCATATTTAGAGTAAAATTAGAAAAAAATCTTCGGATTTTAATTTTATTATATGGATTACGCTTAAATTTTGCATATTGAAATTTCATGAAATTTATTCCCCCTTCCCCTTCAACCAAAAAATAATTGATTACAGCAGTGGATTTTACACTGGTTAAGAGCAATGCGGATTATTAAAACAGGGATGTTTAAAACTTTATGCCGTGAAAAGATTTAAGATGAACATGATCCGTCAAATTTTGACGGGTATTAACTAGTCAGATATAAATGCGTATATATATTCCTTTAGGGGCTCTAAATATTAGAATAATTCCTTTTCCAGCTTTTTTCGGTCTTAAAGAAGAAATTTTAGCCTTTATTAATATATTTATTCACGTATTTAATATTTGTGCGATTTTATATCAATGTTAGTTATTTAAAAAAAAGATTAAAATTAAACTAAAAAATTAATGGTAAAAAAAATAATAATAGTAATAAATAGTTGTGGAGATTGGAGGCTAATTTTACTTTTTGAGCATAGATAAATAGAAAGGCTTTCTTTGTGTAGATAGTGAGGGAATTAGGAAGGAAATATTTTTCCGGGGGCTTACTTTATTCTCATCGAGATCATCTCGAGATCGAGAGTGACGTCTTTCGTTATTTTCTGGAAACGATACTTCAATAACGAAGTGTGCAGGAATTGGTACTTTATTCCTCTCGTCCGATAAGTGAAATCGAGATGATATGGACAGTAAGTCCCTTCCTTCGAAATGACATAACAGCGAAGCTTCGTCTTCGCATTTTTTAACCAATGAAAAATAGAAAATTATTTTCTGAGATTCATAGCGAACGTTAACTGTAATCGGCTTCGGATCGCACATGCGTGCTGTTTGTTTGTTGTCGAATTGTTTACAAATTACATGCGTTATTTATTTTAATAATAATAGTGTTCTCCTTCTGAAAAAAGGAAAACATTCATGTAATGGGATTGGTGGTTTCTAGATGTACAAATTATGGAATAGATGCAACCGAACTTCAAACCTTTTTAGATACACTTTTTCTTTGTATTTAACATATTAAAGTATTTATATTTTTAATATAAGATGTAATTTTTTGTGTGTGAGTGTGTTCAGTCTTTATTACATTTTAGCAATGCCATTGAGCCTATTTTAAAGCATGAATCATGCAATTTTTCTTTCATTTAAATGCAAGAAGCAAATGTATTTAAACTGACTGCAAGAAGAAAATGTATTTAAACTTTGTCAGTCTCAATAGAAACAATAAATTGTAAACAGGAATTCTTTTTCTAATACTTTTTTTTAATGATCATTAGTTGATTATGAATGTATCGTTAAGTTATCTTAATTTACATATTGCACTTTTATTACGTAGAAGTTGCTTAATAACATTAACAACTTTAAATTTGCCATACTAAAGAAAATTGAAAACTTAAGAAGGAATGGAGATAAGTTTTAAGAATTAATTAAAAAATTAAATTTATTAGAGCTAGTAAATTTAATTGTTCTTATAATTGAACTTAAGGCCCTACGCGAGTCAAAATATTTTTTCATTCTAGAGAGCGCTTTTTGAAGTCTATAGATTTCGCAAGACGGGGGGAGGAAATCTCCTCACAGCTGACTTTCCGAGAATCACGAGAATGGAAAATTTTGCACTTCAGTAATTGATAGCTTTCTACTCCCCTTGCTGTTAATTGACATTTTTCTTGCCAGAGGCATCAGGGGGGAGATAAGCTTTATCTGTAAAGGCTAAAAAAGAATGCGAAAAGGGAATATCTGTTTTTGAATTATTGGAGAAGGCAAATAATATTCAGAAATTTCAGCTTCAATTGGATAAAATTAAAAAATACTTGCATTAAACGAGGAAGGAAAAAAATATTATTTAAATGTAATAATTATACTGAAATTGATAAAAATTTTTACTCCGATAAATATTCTAATTTAAATTAATTACAAAAATATTTACGCATATGAATTGTATTTTTTTATCAGGTTCAGAAACTACTCTGGGTAATGTTGTTGTCATATACATATTCCTGTACAATAGGGGAGACCCGTGTACCTAGGGCCGCTTTTTTTCAATGTCCAAAAACAGAGCCCTTGACCTGTTTAAAATTATCAAACTGATATGTACATATCTTTAGGACTAATTACTATAAATACCTAAAATAATAAATTCCGACAAATAGAAGGTTTTTAAAAAAACTTCACTCGTGGCCCTAGGTACAACACCCTCATTGTACTTGGGGCCAGACCTCATTGTACCTAGGGCCATTCTCTCAAATTTAGATTTCACTTTGTAATGGATAAAAAATAAGCATATAAACATGTATTTTATAAAAGAAACAATATCAAGTAATACATTTATTTATCATATAATAGTTATGTTGTTGCCTTAAGTTAAAACCCGAAATTTTTCACTTTTTTTTTTCCTTTGAGATATTCTAACAGAAAGTTTTTTTTTTTTTTTTTTCTTTTCGGATATTCTAACAGAATGTTTATTTTTCTTTTTTATTTATTTATTTATTTATTTTGTTTCTGGAGTGTCTCTTGGATTTCTAGATCTCTCTGGTTTTCGGTCACATCTTTTCTCTGATGTAGGAGGTTTTGCTTTAGGTAAAGGTTTTCCTTAGGTTCGTACATGTTAAAGCATAACACACGAAAAGATGTTAGATGTTGAAGGTTTCGAAATTTTAACAGGACTCGAAACAGAGACATCCAATTCTATCACTGTTGGTCCTTCTTGGAAAATCTTTATTATTATTATTATTATCTTTATTAATTTATGGAGGGGTCTTGTCTTTCAGTCACATTTCAATTTAAATATTCATCCGCAGTAAATGTGTTTTCATTCATTGGCTATATGCGGGATACACGAAAGCCTGATAGAATGTTTAAAGGAGTAAAGGCCGACGGATAGGACATGCCAACACTTTCAGCAACGTCATATATAGTGATTGGTTTACCATAGAGTCCCTAAATAAAATGATAGGCCGGCGCATCACCGCCATTTTTTTGCCTCCGAAGAGGACAGCATACCCGCTTGGCGTCCTTATCGCTTCCCTAATGATTTTAAGAAATCTTGATCTTAAGCTTATCCGGTCAAGATAAGAGCAATAAACAACAATAATATTCCTAGAAACACATTTTTTTCACAGTACATTCTCAGGATGTCATTTTATTCTGAGGATATCCTATGGAGGAACTTGGGTAAGATGTGTTGTTAAGGCGATTTCTGTTTCTTTCACAAAATGTCGCCAAAACTCAAATACACAGTAATAGAAGGTCTGTGAACACTTTATATTCACTTCTTGAATGATTATAGCAGTTTATCGCTAAACAAACTTCCATATCACTGTTTACTTAGCTAAAATTATGAAATATAATAAAACAAGTTACTTTAAAGGAACGTAAGACGATAAAAAAAATGTTTGTCGTTTGTTTATCAGAGAAACACGCTGGGTACACGTGGCAACCCTAAGGCAACAAAATGCCTGATGCGCCAGCTCATATATATAGGAGCCTTAGTTTACCAGGGTTTGCCAGCATCCAATTACTATAGGCTGTACAGTGCTTCTTAACATTTTCTCGACCGCTGATGTAGATTTACGTCACTTGAAAATATGAAACTCCACCAGTGGGCGTTTCTTTTACAATTTGTATGTTATTTGTTTCTAAAACATATACACAATATTCATATTTGTACAATCAGTATACTATAGATGCAAATACTTTAATTAGAGAGAGAGAGTATGATTATAATGCATATCCATTTGTAATATAAATGCGAATACGGAAAATTTTGTTTTGAAAAATTGTAACTTATGAGAAAAACGCCCACAGACGGACCTTACTGTCAAAAAGACAAAAGCATGCGGTCGCGAAAGTGTTAAATGGTCCAAACACACCGGTCCTAGGTACAAGGCAACTATGTGGCCCTAGGTACAAGTTTTGGTAACTCCATTCAAAATGCCCTCCACTAAAAAATCCACATGCAGAGAGGACTAAGTAAATATCTCATTTATTACTCAATATAACAAGCAACATTATACACTAAAAACGAACGAAAAATATTTGATTTGCCTTTGTAAAATAGCAAAAGAGATGAGCTGCAAAACTTTACTTCAAACTATGTAAATTCGTTTTCTACATGTAACTTCTCAAAACTTTCTCCTTAAAAGTTCCAAAGTAGTTGTGAAAGTAGCAATTGGTGGTGTTACTCGCCCAATTGAGTATTAAAACTTAAAATTAAATATTATTCAAATAAAGTGGGGTGGCCCTAGGTACATGATGGCCCTAGGTACACGGGTTTCCCCTATAGTACAGTCTGTCAAAAAATTAAATGAACACTAAACCTTTCTCAGAATTCATAAAGAATAATTCTAATTTTTAAGGTTTTTTTAATATTGACTCATTCTTTGGCATTCTGAGAAAGGTTTCATGTACAGTTAATTATTTGACTGACTGTATATAGTTCAATGATTTTGAAAACTATCAGCACATATATTCAGAAAAAGCGACTTCAACCAAAGATTCTGTTCAGCCTATGTTACACAGCAAATCAGACGCTTCTTTTAAGTGTAATTATTTAAAATTAATTTTGTTAAAAATTATTCGGTATTATGTTTTTATTTCCGCTAAATAAAAAATCAAAGAATTTACTGCATGAAACTGATCATGTTACTTATTTGTTTATATATATATATATATATATATATATATATATATATATATATATATATATATATATATATATACATATAAAACTGGTATTTATTATTAAAAATTGCAAAGACTAACTTTTTTTTTTTTTTTACGTGTGTGTAAAGAAATTTTTAAAATGCTATATTTTATTTTTATTAATCTAAAAATTAATTTGGTTACTACAATAATTTCCGTACGATCTATTGGGAGTACAAATTAATTCGGTCCGTTTTCAATAGATGGCTCTGGCTGATTTGTTTACTGAATAATGATAGATGTTTTTGGCATTGTTAGAAAGGTTTGACCTTTGTCAACCATATTCAGTCAACGAAGCTTCGAGTTTTATACAACAACATTGGTTTTTTGAGCATTCAATATGTCGAGTTTTGTGCTAAAGAAACAACATTTGAGGGAAGTTTTGATTTTCTTTTTTAATTGGAAGAAAAGTGCCGCTGAAGCGCATCGATCGCTTGTGGAAGTTTATGGTGAATCTGCGCCATCTGATAAATCATGTAGAGAGTGGTTTCGACGCTTCAAAAATGGTGATTTTAGTGTCGAAGACAATGAGCGCCCGGGCCAGCCGAAAAAGTTCGAAGACGCCGAATTGGAGGAATTGCTCGATCAAGATCCGTGCCAAACGCAACAAGAGCTTGCAGGATCGTTGGGAGTCACTCAGCAAGCAATTTCCGTGCGCTTAAAAAAAATGGGAATGGTTCAAAAGCAAGGAAATTGGGTCCCATACGAGTTGAAACCGCGCGACGTTGAAAAGCGATTTTTCATTTGTCGTTAAAAATTACTTGGAAACGTTGAAATGGGAGGTCCTACCCCACCCGCCGTATTCGCCAGACCTTGCTCCTTCTGATTATTGGTTGTTCCGACGGATGCATCACGATTTGGCTGGACACCGCTTCACTTCTTTCGAAGAAATTCAAGAATGGCTCGATTCTTGGTTTGCGTCCAGAGAAGACTCATTTTTCAGAGATGGAATCCGAAAATTGCCAGAAAGGTGGACAAAAGTTGTGGCTACCGATGGACAATACTTTGAATAACATGTTTTTTCATTTTGATAATAAATAAAATGTTTTTTTTAACGAAAAAAAACGGACCGAATTAATTTGTACTCCCAATAGTATTGTTTTACTGAATTAAAATTTGATACTATTCAAATACCATTCCTATGATTGATCCTAAAATCTATATATATAAAAGAGCAGAGTCAGTCTGTGTGTCTGTCTGTCCGCCATACAATCCTAGGCCGTTTCACCGATCGGGACCAAACTCGGCACGGTTAATGTTTACGACCCCAGAAACTGAACGCCGCAAGCGATTTTACAAAATTCGCCCCCCAAGGGGGGAAGAGGGAGGCAAAACGTGATTTCACAAAATCCTTCATATCTCAAACAAAAAAAACAGATATCCGAAAAATTTTTGCTTTAAAATGTAGCTAATACAAATGTCTAAAAATCGATTTCTGGAATTTTTGAAATTCGGTCCCCAGGGGGGGGAGGGGGCGAAACGTGATTACACATAATCCTATATATCTCAAACAAACAAACAAAAAAAGATATACGTGAAATTTTTGCTCTAAAATATAGCTAATGCAAATATCTAAAAACCAATTTCAGAAATTTTAGAAATTCAGCCCCCAGGTGGGGCAGCAGGGGGGGGAGGGTAGGGGCAAAAACAAATAGAAATACAGTTAGGCAGTTCAAAATTGGTACAGATAGGTTTTTGTAGGCCTGCAAGTCGAATGGGGATATTTTCGAAAGTGTAAAGTTATTAGGAGGGGCGAGGGGGGAGGGTAAAAAATAAAATAGAGTTAGATCGTTCAAAATTGGTTTATAGAGGTTTTCGATACTTACAAATCGATTGCGGATATTTTTGAATTTGTTAAATTATTAGCAGGGGCGGTAAGGATGGCTATGGGCAAAAACAAATAGAAATACAGTTAGGCCGTTGAAAATTGGTTCAGATAGGTTTTAGAGGCCTGCAAGTCGAATGGGGGTATTTTCGAAAGTGTAGATGGGCCGGGAAGGGGGGGGGCGAAGGGGCAAAAAAAAAAAAATAAAGTTAGATCATTCAAAATTGGTACATAGAGGTTTTCGATACCTACAAATCGATTGCGGATATTTTTGAATTTTTAAAATTATTGGGAGGGGCGACAAGGGGTAGGGAGCGGAGGGGCAAAAAAATAATAATAGAGATAGATCGTTCACAACTGGTGCATAGAGGTTTTTGATACTTACAAATCGATTGCGGATGTTTTCGAATTTGTAAAATTATCAGGACAGAAGGGACCATAAGAATAGTAAAATTAATATAAAACGTATGAAACACACGTTAAAAGAAAAAAAAAAAAAAACGAAAAATTAAACTCTCATAACTTTTATCATAATTATTAGACTGTATAAAACATATCAATGAAAATTTAATTTATACTATCGATTAATTAAAAAGGTAAATTAATATACACAGTGAAGCATCGATAATCCGGCATCGACGGGAAACAGACATTGGGGATTTTTCCGGAAAAATAGGTGCCCACCAGCGGCCAAGCGGTTCTGCGCTCGAAGCTGGTAGACGTGAGGTGCGATCCCAGGTCGCGCTCGTCGGCCTAGCCGTTCGGAGTTCCTTCCGAAACTTGCGTAGATACGGGCTAGGATCCCTTAGAAAGACCCCCCCCCAACGGATGGCACTCTCCCTCAAGCCTAGGACTTACAGCAGCTCTTTTACTTCCATAACCTAACTACCATAGGTAATGGAAGTATTGTATTCGGTCCAAAAATTAGATATCGAGATTTCACCTGATTTACGGGTTTGAAAGTCTCATGGGTCGAAAAGAGTGGTTTTTGGCAATTGGTCAGTGTGTATGCGTGTGTGTAATCTTCCGGTTATTATATCTCGGAAACTAATAAAGATAGAACAACAAAACTTTATATTTGAAATAGGTCTGGTGTACAGACGAATTTTCCAAATTTTTGTGAAAAATGGAAAAACAGAAGTGGAACATCGGAAACCGTAAGTGAAACCGTAAGCCGTATCTCAAAAACGGCTCTAACGATTCTCTTCAAAGTTGCTGTATAAACACTCTATTAGATGTCCTTTCCAATGATATAGTTGGTTAGTTCAGGAAAATTGATAGGCGTCCTTTACAAATAGCTGAATTCCATGTCTTGCAAGCGTGTTACTTTCAAAACGGCTGTATGATTTTTTTTTTCAAACTTGCCATATAAACCCTCTTTTAAATATCCTTTTGCATGTAATTGTTCTTTTCTGGTCAACAGTTAATTATGCAAAGATTTGGTAAAAGTCGGTATCTCAAAATCGGTTCTAACGATTTTCTTGAAAATTTTTACATATACCCATTATAGATATCCTTTCACATGCTTTACTTGGTTATCACAGGAAAATTAATAGTCATTCTGATCAGACAGATCCGTTTTAGATCTCAGAAATTGGTGTTAAAAAAAAAAAAAAAACACGTGTGTTAACTTTCTCTTTCCGGAAAATTTTTAGGTGTCTCTTTCATTAGGTGAATTCTATATTTTCTAATAACATCATCTCCAAAAAGTGCATATAATACGTACAGTATTGGGTAATGCAAATCGTGTGGTTGTTTCACACCAGATTTTTACTTCCATTACCCGACTACAGTAGGTAATGGAAGTTTTGTATTCGGTCCGAAAATTCGATATCCAGTTTTCACCGTATTTACACGTTTTAAGGTCTCCTGAGTCCAAAAAATTAGTTTTTGGCAATTGGTCAGTGTGTGTGTGTATGTATGTGGAGAATCTTCTGGCTATTATATCTCGGAAACTAATAAAGATAGAACTACGAGACTTTAGAATTGAAACAGGTCTGGTGTACAGATAAATTTTCCAAATTTTGGTGACAATTGGAAAACCGGAAGTGGAACATCGGAAACCGAAAGTGGTATTCTAAGTCTGTATCTCAAAAACGGCTCTAACGATTTTCTTGTAAGTTGCTATGTAAACACTCTGTTAGTTGTCCTTTCGAATGATATATTTGGTTAGTTCAGGAATGTTGAAGGCGTCCTGTATAAATAGCTCAATTTCAGGCATCGCAAGTGCGTTCCTTTAAAAACGGATGCAAGGATTTTTTTCAAACTTACCATATTAACTGCCTTTTAAATATCATTTTATATGTAATTATTGCTTTCCGGTCAATAATTAAATTTGCCAAGTTTTGGCAAAAGTCGGTATCTCAAAAACAGCTCTAATGATTTTATTGAAAATTGTTACACTTTAGATATCTTTTTTTGTGTATTATGTGGTTATTAAAAGGAAATTTACAGTCATCCTGATCAGGTAGATCAGTTTTAGATGTCGGAAATTAATGTTACGAAAAATGGCTAAACTGATTTTTTTCTTCTTACTATTTTTAAATTCGCTATGTAAATCTATTTTATATATTTTTACATGTGTATAAGCATTCTCTTACCAGAAAATTTTTAATATCTAATTTGTTAGGTCAATTTTATGTCTTCTGATCATATTATCTCCAAAAAATGCATATAATACATGTAATAAGTAAGTAATGGACGTCGTATGGTTGTTTCACACCAGACTTTTTTTATTTGTTTTGCAACAACAATCTAGCCATTTCTCAAAAGAAAAAATAAATAAATAAATAAATAAACTGTCTTAACATTTAGAAAAAAGAACGAAGTCAATGACGCATGTATAATATTAATATGCAAGTTAAAGAATAAAAACTTTGATATACACCTTCATATACAATTTAAAAAAATATTATAATGTGAAAATGTACAAGAATATTTTTAGAATTCAATTATTAGCCATACAATTAGCAAAATTAATATGAAGCGTGTAAAGCATATGATCTAACAAAAAAAAAAAAAATAAAAAAAAAAAAAAAAGAAGAAGGAGAAGAAGAAAGAAAAGAAACTGATGTGAAATAACCACACGAGACTTCCATTACCACTATTACATGTACTATATGCATTTTTGGGAGATAATGTAATCAGAAGACATAAAAGTTACCTAAAGAAGTAGAAACCTAAAATTTTTCCGGTAAGAGAAACTTTATACACATATAAAGACATATAAAACGAAGCTTACAATATAGCGAGGTAAAAAATAAGAGAAAAAAATGGTCGCGTTATTTTTTGAAACAAATTTTCGATATCTGAATATGACCTACCTAATCAGCATGACTGTTAATTTTTTTCTAATAACCACGTAATGCATGAGAAAGAAATGGATTTATATAACAATTTTCAAGAAAATCGTTAGAGCCGTTTCTGAGATGCCAACATTTACAAAAAATCAATTATTGAACGGAAAACAATAATTACATACAAAAGGATATTTAAAAGGGAGTTAAATATGGCGAGTTTTAATAAAAAATTCGTATACAACCATTTAAAAAAAAAACGCGCTTGCGAGACCTGAAATTGAGCTATTTATACAGGACGCCTATCAATTTTCCGGAACTAGTCAATTATATCATTCTAAAGGAAATCTAATAGAGTGTTTATAGAGCAAATTTGAAGAAAATCGTTAGAGCTGTTTTTGAGATAAAGACTTACGGTCACACTTCAATTTTCCGGTGTCCCACTTTCTGTTTTTAATTTTCACCAAAATATGGATACCTTTTACAAGAAAATCTATTTTTCATTTTATTTGAGTTAAGTACATAGTCAGACTCAGAAAAAAATTCTCTATCGATTGGTATAAAGGATTTAGGTCTATGTCATTTAGTCTTTGAGAAAATCCATTGGTAAAAAAAGGTTCAAGTCAGAAATTTAGCATTCATGTATGGTATAAAATATTTAATTCAAAAATTTCCCGTTATTAAATGAAGGTTGACAATCACTGAATGGTATAAAGGGTATAAGTCAACGAAATCCCTTTTTCCTAATCGGATCTTCTGATTTCTTTTTAGTTAGTTTAACTTTATTTTTCGTCTCCTGAAAAATCAAGAATATGGACTTAAATCCTTTATACATATCAGTACAGATGTAATACTTCCATTACCTACGGTAGTGGGGTGATGGAAGTAAAAAAAAAGTTTCAAGACTCTCATAATAATTTTTTTCGTGAATTTTAGACTGTATAAAACATATACCAATGAAAATTTAATTTACAATGTCGAATAATTAAAAAAGTAAATTAATATACACAGTGAAGCATCGATAATCCAGCATGGACGGGAAACAGGCATTACGGGTTTGTGGATATATTTTTTAATGGTTTTGGGATAAAGTAATAACAAAAAAGAATTTCATTTAAATTTAATTAAAACAATTATTGATACATCATGTAAAAAGACATTTTGCTGAAGCTGGAATATTCTACAGAAACTGAGATTGTCATTTCTTGTAGGTCATTCCAAGACGAATCAACCAGTCACCTAACCAGAACATTTCAGATTACAATGAAACTTTCTGGAATCATTTTTTTTTTTTTGATGATATAAGTGAAAATATACTTTTGGAAATTTTTCATTTAATTGAATATTAATTTTATAAATTTCTTAAATTTTGTAAAATCACCATTTTAGCTCACATAAACACTTTCAAATTTCTCAAAGTCTATAAAAGATACAGAAGTTTTTGACTCCTCATCTTAAAAAGAAGTTTATATGGTTTAATTTGATATACAGCTTGGTTATATAACGCAAAAGAGTTTTTTTTTTAATTAATTAATTAATTTATTTTTTTTTAAATGAAATATTTAAATTTTAAATAATTTTTAAATATGTTTTCCTTTCTTTCTTTTTTCTTGAAAAAATAAATAAATAAATAAATAAAAATAAAATAAAATAAAATAAAAAATAAAAACAAATAAATAAATAAAATAATAATAATAATCTTTTATTATTAGTATTTACAGAATTTATCGGGGAAAATAAAGGGTGGTATATAATAGAAAAGATAAAGCTGATTAAAATTTAAGCTTAATTAACATTTATTTGTATTTTATTTATGTAATTCCTTTTACAAGAAAATCTATTTTTTTTTTAAATTATGTTAGCCGGAATCACATGATAATATAGTGTAAAAAACAAGGTCTATAAAATACATGGTTCAAAAACTAAAATATTTAATAGATGCTGAGATACAGTAATCTTCAAAATCGTAGCTCTTAAATAATAGCAGATCCACCTGTCCAGGAAAGGACTTATCTGAAGGCAGTGGGAACCTGGACCAGACACAATGCCAGCAGAAAAGAGATGCCGTAGATAGCGGGTACCTGAAGCGAGGTTTAGAGCACTTAACAAATTTAGGCCCATAGACCATAATAAAAAAGAATTTTTCTTTGTGTCTCTGTGAAAAAAAAAAAAAAAGAAAAGAAAAACCATAAACGATACATTCACCAAAATTTATATAGTTTGTGCCACGGGGATCCATAATATGTGTATAAATTTTCAGTTCATTCCAGTGAGGCATTTAGACGCTTTTGCGCTTTAAAAAAATTAGGCCCATAGACCATAATGATAAAGATTTTTCTTTGTGTAAAGAAAAGAAAAAAAAAAAAAAAAAAAAAAAAAAACTAAGTGCTAGATTCACCAAAATCAATAGGGTTCGTGCTATGGTAACTTATAACATGTGTACCAACTTTGAGCTCGTTCAAAAAAAAGCGTTTAGGCGCTATTGTGTTCACTCACATACATACGCACATACATCTTCGTAAAAATAGTAATTATGTATTCAGGTGACCTCAAAATACGTAGAAACACCAAAATCTGAAACTCGGATTTTTGACATGATTGCAATACTTTTCTCACTGTAGTGTTCGGAAAGTAAAAATTATGTTGTTTGGTAAAGTTACAAAAAATATACGTATTAAACAGTATGACATACCTAGCTAATTAAATTGATTTTTTTAATTTAAATTTTCGGTCATCTTCAACTGAAAATTTCGTTATAAAAAAAAAAAAAAAAGAAAGAAAGAAAGAAAGAAAATAAAAGAAGAGACCTTAAAAATTTCCAAATCTGAATTTGCAGCAAAAAGCTTTTTTTTAAGGGGGGGGGGGGGGAGGGAGGTGAACTTCAGATATTAATAACTTTGTATATAAATATCATAAAAATCAAAAGAATGGAATAATTATTTAGTGTTACAATCATCAGAAAATTAAATAAAGAAAACGAAAGAAAGAAAAGGAAAAGTAGGCACAAATGTAGCGTGAAAGCGATAAGTCCGAAACAATATTTTGTGTTCTTTGAATTTTTATGTTGTTTCTATACAAAGATCTCTGCATCGACCAAATTCAAATGCTTTAGCTAAGTTCTTTTTCTTTTTTTTAATTAATTTATTAATTAATTTATTTTTAATGTCCCCATGCAATTGTTTAGTAAGAAGAAATACAGTCGAATTTCCCTAATGAGCAATATTTTAAATATTTTTATGCACTTAGTATTAGCTCACTTTAAAAATATTGAGAACATAATATGGATTTTTTTAATAATCAGTTAAAACTGTGTCCTGGACAGTTGAAACTTGTTGCAATGCGCAAAAGAATGCTGAAGATAAAATTATTATTTCCCCTTCAATTCCGCCAGAAGAATTTAAATTTATAAAGATTAGGTAAATATATTAGGATAAAAATTTATTAATTAATGGGGAGTAGGGGATCTTTATATTTATTTTAAAAATCTATTTAAAAATTATATATATATATATATATATATATATATATATATATATATATATATATATATATATATATATATATATAATAGATAACGTAATAAAATTTAATCTTAAAATTTAGCAATTAATAGAACTAAAACAATAACAGCACACTAAAATATAGAACTGAATTTAACATAGAGGAAAGAATGACACAAAAAGTTGCGATATAGATAAGGAACCAATGAGTTACCATATTAACTTAAAATACTTACGCCGACCTGAAGGATAATAAAAAAGGACCATTAAACTTGTGAAAGAGAAAAAAGATAATAAACCACATAATCAATTGGATATAAATGCTTAAAATTAGAAGCATACATTTCAAGGGGCGCATACTTAATAAAGCAGAGAAAGCTGCAACGATTTCGTAAAACGATATTGCTAATCATAGCAATTTATATCATCTCACGCCCCGATCAATGCAGCAAAAAAACCATAAAGAATGAGAAAAAAGTGAAAAATTAAATTAAAACAAAGAATAAATAAATATTAATTAAAATCTTAAAGCAAACCAAAGTAATAACATGAAATAATCAGAGTAACCACATGGAAAACAGTTAACACAAACTGGAAAAATGGTTGATGCCAAAACCTAAATTGAAGTTAAAATAATAGCTCGACAGATATCGATTAATCGAAAATACTTCAGAACAATTACATTAAAGATAAAATACACAGAGTAAATATTAAATGATAATGTTAAAATTAATACTAGTAGAGTTAAATTAAATCGTACCAAAAATATTAATAATTAAATCGTTTGAGATAAGGACTGAAGAATGAAGGTATAAGACTACTGAGTATAAGCGCCATCTTTCGGTTAGCTATAAAAACATTAAGTCAGTTAAATAAGATGTATTGACTGAAAGATTAAGATAATTTAGAAGCATTAACAGCAAGATTAAGATAATTTTTAAGATTTTTATTTTGAAGTCAAATTATTAAGTGTAAAGTTTAAGATAATTTAGAAGTATTAACAGCAAGATTAAGATAATTTTTAAGATTTTTATTTTGAAGTCAAGTTATTAAGTGTTAAGTTTTAAGAAGACATAATTACAAGCAATAATGCCAAAGAGCACACATATAAGGATAAGCATTATAATGCGGTCATCAATAATAATTAAAATAAAAAATTAAAATAAAATAATTTTTATTTTGAAGTCAAAGTATTAAATGTTAAGTTTTAAGAAGAGTCAATTACAAGCAATAATGCCAAAGAGCACACATATAAGGATAAGCATTATAATGCAGTCATCATAAATTAAAATTAAAATTTAAAATTTAAAAGATTTTTTTTTATTATTAATATTTATAAGATTTTATTTTTGTTATGCAAATAGAGGGATTGTTCAAACTTAACAAGGGAAGCCTCAAGTAGCCAGAAGCACATAGTAAAATTTAATGATAAAAGAGTTCAAAATTCATAGTATCAACCAGAAAAAATAAGAATGTAACTTACAGCAATCCCCCCACTTTTTTTTTTTATTTTTTTTTTTTTTATAAATTTTATTCAGCATCAAACCCTCCCAGCCAACCAGCCAAACAACACCACCCTTCCTCCTTAATCAAACATCTGCCCACCCATCCACCTGATTTTCTTTTTTTTTTTTAATTAAACCTTAGTTTTTTTTTTGTGTGTGTGTGTGTTAGACAGAGACCCTTTTTGATAAACAAGTGAATAAATAAATTTTTTAGGATAACCCATTTTTGTAGCAACATTAATTATGTGAGAGATATTTTTGTTTTTAAAACTATCTGAACAAAGATTATGTATACGAAAGAGGTGATTGAAAATAATATTTCTGTAGACAGAGATATGAAGACAAGAGGTAAATTGTGTAAATAAATTTACTTTGAAACTAAAATCTTGTCTTTTGTCATACAGATCGGTATAAATTTTACTACCATCAAGTTTAAAGTTTTAAATCTAAGAAACTAATACAGTTATTGTTGAGATGATTATAAGTTAAGGTAAGGTGAGAAGGATATTCAAATTTAAATAAATTAGGCGAAAAATTATTGACATAAAAATTATAATGTCATCAATGTATCGGTAAAAATAGACATTTTCAATACATAATCCCTGTTCATAATGGTAAAGGTATAAGTCAGCTAACATACTCGAGCTACATCCTACTTGTGGAATACCGACCGTTTGAATATAGATCTTATTACAGTGTAGAATGTAATTGTTATGAATAATAAAATTTAAAAGTGTCTTAAATGAAGTTGCCGAAAAGCATTTTGGTAAAGAAATTGACTTTTAAATTTTTCAAAAAGGTTAAAGATGATAGGATGAAGATGTGTTAAATTAATATTATTAAATAGGTCAGCAAAATCATAAGTCATGATATCAGTCACATTATTCATAGCTAAGACATTGGCTTTAAGTTGATAACTATTTTTAAGGCAAAAGAAATTTTTTGATTTACTAAGTCATAGATTTGTTTGAGAATATCAAGGAGAATTTTGTTAGCATTGTTGTTGTAAGTATTACACCCTACAGTGACAGTTGTAAATTTAATAGGATTTTTGTGAAATTTAGGGATAAGTACAATATAAGGATATTTAAAATTATTAAATGGAAGCTTTAGCAATTTATAAAAGCAGTGAATTTTGCGGTTATTGATTTTAAGATCATTATTTGTAGTATGAAAGTTAGTACTATTAGATATAGATGAACTGAGTAAAGAAAGATAATAATGTTTACAGATTATTGCATAATTATTAGGAGATTTATCGACATAAGTAATAACAAAGTTTTGTTGCAATTCTTTGATAGATTTAAAGAGATTTGATTTATTGTAATGTGTGAGATTTGATCTCTGGTTTAGAAAAAAAAAAAAATTGATTAAAATCGTTTTTAACTCAACACCAATGCACAATTTTTAGCATAGAATAGGAAAAAACAGTAGTGGCCGCAATGTTCTCCATGTTTACATCCAGTTTATACCTACCTACCAAGCGGTTTATACCTACCTACCTAGCATACACAATAATATTGAAAATATACATTTTTCCAGTCATAAGCTTTTTATTACATTGGTTGGAAAAAATGTATTTAAAAACTTTCTCAATTTTATGAAATAAATAAATAATAACTATGTTAAGTTTGAGTAAATTTAACATAAACAAATACATTTTTTTAGTATAATTTGTATGACTATAATAATAGTGAAAGCACCCTATAAAATCCTTCCTGAAACAAAACCGGCAACATGTAGCGTCGAGTGCCCTGTTGTGAGATTAAAATGATGATATAAGAACTATTCTTATAAATATTTTTACATTTTTTTTCCATAAATTCATTTTTCCGCGCTTTTTAAAGGAATGATGATACTTTAAAGTACCGTCGGTCGATGATAAAGGGTTGAAACAATGCATATTATTAAGTTTTTCAAAAAAAAAAAAAAATAAATTTGTGTTTTGTTATTTGTAAATTTATGTATTTGTTTTGTTTTAGTATTAGCAAAACTTTACACATTACAAATTCATCATTTAATCAAAGTTTATTGAACACTCATATACATGTCTGTAGCGAAATACTTAACACGCTGAGCGAAACACGAATTCTTAAGGAAATCCCCGTCAGGCCACGCGCACTGCTTAGAAGCGCTTGTATTGCGATATAGCAATGCGTTTTTATGTTTACCGTGTTTCAATAAAATCCATTAAAATGCTTCAATGATATGATCCTGTAATAAATAAAAAATAAGTAAATTTTTTATAAATTTACAGTGGTTACTTAAAACAGTGTAAATTATTCAGTTTTATATCATATTTCACACTGTCAGCCACCGGCAGTTGATGCGGCCTAAACGGAAAGTTCAGCGTCAGCCACCGATGGCTGACGTGGCGCTCAACGTGTTAAGAAAGCAAGATTTTGCACTTGAAGGTTACTTTATTATTTAACAATAGATAACCATAACACACATTTTAATCAGAAAACAAATGGGTGGAAACATTTTCTTTTCGCGACACAAAGCATGTTGACATGTCATGAATTACACTCAATACATTTAATTTGACATCAAAGTACATACCCTAACAGCACAGTTAGGCTTAACTTATCCACAGTACATCTTACGGACGTTTCTGGGATGTCTTTTCATCCAGAAGACATCTTGAAGATATCCTGGGGAGGTGATGTGCTGTCTGGGTAGCTTGCGAATAACCAATGTAGTAGTGAAGTGTAGTAAAAGCTACAATTTTAAAACGGTATAATTATTGTTAGTTCTGCAGCGAAACAACGAGCATATTCATATATCAATTTCAAAACTTTAAAGTGCGTATTTTCCAATTCCTTTTATACATTCTCTGGAATACATAATTATTATAGGTGTACACTTCTAAAGTATATTTATGCCAGTATTTCCTACCAGGAAACATTTGCAATTCATTCCGGGATACTATTAGACCCGCCCTTTTCTCACACCAGTATGCTTTTAGAAAAAAAAAAAATTCCAATATAAATTACAATGAAATAAGAAGAAAACTGTATTAGAAACATGCTGGTATGAGAAAAAGGTGGGGCTAACAGTACTTCGAATTAAATTATAAATGTTATCAGGTATGTTGTTTCTTTGCAAAAAACTTTATGATGTTTAATCACAGAGGACTGCTGAAAATCTTGTTAAAAATTTCTATTAAAAATTTCCGGTAGCATTAAAACGTACATGTTGGCAGCTATACATCATGATAATATATATATATATATATATATATATATATATATATATATATATTATATATACATATTTTCACTACAGGAGAAAAGGGAGAAATTATTATCCGCTAATTGAAGTATGCATAGCTGCCAACCTAATCTGGAGTTCTGTTAGTAACCGCCCCTTTTCCACACAACTTAATTTGCATAGTAATTCTCTTTAAATGCATTTACGATGAAATAAGAAGAGAAGTTCTCTAAAAAGAAACTTCTGGTGTGAAAAAAAGGCGGACACAAACAATCTTTCGGATTATTAGTTGGGTTGTTGGCAGCTCTCAGATTGTGACATCAGATTCCGTGTCTGTGTGAGTATCTGTGTCTTTATATAGAATAAAAGTGTTAAGAAAAATGTTCGTATGTGAAACAGTACTGCTTAAACCCAATCTGTGAATCGAGAGCCATGAGGTTAATCCCCCCCCCCTCATCCTATTCATTTCAATGCAAAACATAATAAATGAATAATTGAAGTTAAGATTTGTATAAACTTCTGTTTTTAGAACTTTATTTAAAAAATGTTTGACAAAAACTAATATTTACCGAACTTTTTTCAAAAAGTATTTTAATATAAATTCTTGGGGAACATTATATCTACAAGCTATTTTGATAAAAAATATTTTACCTACAAAGTATTTTGATCTTGTGTAATTTTTTTGTTACATTTTTCAATATCACGTGACGGAGCAGAGCAAGACGACTCTGGGAAAAGCCCATTGAAACAACTGTTGTGAGCTTTCGCCAATTTACAGTATTTATGTGCACCTGTATTTATTTACTAAATTAATTCTTATTTGATTTGAAACTGGTGAACAAATAGATGATTCGGTACAAAAACGTACCGAAAATTAAAACTGCTAGTTTTTTAATTTAGAGTTATTTATAATGAGCTAAGTGTCTAATAACAATTTTTAAAAATTAATTTAGCAAATTTCAATATACATATATATATGGAGTGAACTTATAAAAGAGTTAATCTGTTGAACTATTGCGCAAATGATCGAGAATAAATTTGTCATTTTTCTGACTTTCATGCACACGAAAAAATAGTTTCACCATGCATACGAGAAATTTATTGCAACGAACTTGGTCTTTTGGTCCACTGCGCAGATAATGGAGGGAGGGGGGGGATTATTTTTGTGATCTTGTTAGTTCATGCACGTGAATAAATTATGACAATAAAATTTACCAGAAAGATAAATCGCGATACAGTGAGTGATATGTGTTGTCTGTTAGACATGACAGAATTCACTAGGAATTTACTGAACTGCAAATGCGTCATTCTAGAATCGAAACTATTTTCCTTGAAATATAATGAAGAGGAGGTGTTACAAAGTTACAAAGGAAAGTATTTTTAGAAACTTTATATTTTTAATATATAATGAATATTAAAGAATTCTTTAAATTGATTAATAAATTAATGAAAAATAAAAAATCTTTAGTTTGATTTCTAAATGTTCATTATAAAGATATATACAGCATGTATATATATATTGTATTAATGAATAATTGAACAAGTTATAATTCAGGAAAAAATCATTATCGTAATGTTTTAACAGCAATTAAAAAAAAAAATCAGAATTTTACTATAGAAGTTATTTTCCACATATTTCTTCTCTTTTTCTTTTTAATTTTCTTGCAACCTAAATACTGTTCTCCAAGAAGAACCATAAATGATATAAAATAGCCAAACAAGAGGAACATGAACGCTGGAGCAACGTCCGTGAGAGTCAACTTTCGGTTAGAGGCTTCTGACTCCGAGCTATAAGACAAAATAACAAGATGAAGCGAAAACATAATTTCTTCAATTAGTTTGAAGTAAATACCTGAAGCCATTATTCGATGTATGAAAGTATCTATCAGCTCTCTGCAGCAAAAGCCTTTTCGAACCATCATTGTGGGCAAAGTTTTGTCGAAACGATCTTCTGAGATGAAGTATTCTGCAGTTAAAGCTTCCAAGTAAATCGTTTCAATGAATAAAGCAAGATTTTGTTTCTTACTCTCAAGAATGAAATTTATAACGGGAGACCCGTAGCTTAAGTTATTCTTCAGGATGTCTCTTGCAATAGTTCTTAAGTGTCTCTGCTTTGTATCCCACAAATAGTGAACGACACCATGATTTAAGGTTGCTGTGTACCCGTCATCTTGAATATTCAAGGTTCCATGTTAACCTATGGGGAAATTTTGTCCCTTAATAATTAATTAAAAAACCAATAGATTTGCAAAATATTTGTCAGTATTGTAGAGGACAACTTTTCACACCTTTCTATAGTTTTATTTTTTTGAAGAAATGATTTTTAACCCACTTAAATTAAATTTATTCTGGGCGAATTTGCATATGTTTTACTTTAAACATCGATAACTTTAGTTCAATTAGGAAAATTTAAAAAGAAAAACTCTTCAGAGATGTAAAAATTTTTTTTGTTTAGTGTCATACCACTTTTATTTACTTTTATGCATTTAATTTTTTGTAAAACGGCCGAAAAATTAAAAAAATATTGCGATCTTCTTTAATTTTCAATCTCTGTAGAGGGGGGAAATGATGGATCGTGATAAATTACTTCCTGTGTCGCTAACTTTTACTCGTGTACCCTTCGGCTATAAATGACAATTGGAAGAGGACGTAAGCACTTTTCACTCGTATTTCTTGTAGAAAAAGATGTTTCTCCAGATATAGTGTAATAATTCATATTACGTATTTGTACTATAAGCAGAATAGTGTGTTTGGTTCAATGGCGTAAACAGAGAAAAATAGTTTTTCACTCATCCTTTATATTAAAATAATAATAATAATAATACATCCATTAAATTCTATTTTTGAAATGCAAAATGCGAATTTATAAAATCAATTTCAGGATATTTCGTAATTCGCCCTCTAAAGTTAAAGGGGAGGGGTGTAGCAAAGCGTGATTTTTAACACGTCTATTCCCTCTAAGAAGTTTTTTTTTTTTTTTTTTTTAATGATATGCATAATAATCTTCGTTTAAAATGTAACAAATGCTATTACAGAATTAAAATTTATAAATTTCAAGAATTTTCTAAATTAAAATAATAGGATATGGAGCACTTTTCATATAAGCTTTTAGATGTCAAGAAAAATAAATAAAAGAAAAAGAAAGAAAGAAATATATATAGTTTTTTTTTTTTTTTTTTTTTTTTTTATATATATTATAGGCATGAATACCTAAATTACCGATTTCAGAGTTACAAATCATTCCTTCTTTCCCCTCACCCCGAATTTCGAAAGAAGGTAAGGAATAAAGTGTCTTTTTCGTATATTCATTTCCATCTCCAGGGGAAAATATATATATATATATATATATATATACATATACAGTTCTATAAAAATGTTCATATGATTCTTATTTTAAAAAGTTACTCATGAATATTTAACAATAAAAATCCTATTTTTATTTATATATTTTTCTTTTTTTTTTCCATTTTCCAAAGGAGTTAGGAGATGTTTTGGTGTTAGGATTAAGGTCAATAAATTTCACGGCTAATTTAGGTTCCTAAGCGTAGTTGGTACCACCCTACCATGTTTGTACGGGGTACCAGCCCGTATTTACGCGATTTTTGGAGAAAACCAAGGAAAACTCCGAACGGCTATATCGTAGAGCGTGACCTGGTATCGAACCCAGTACTTCTCTTTTACAAGTTTTGAGCGCAAAACTGCTGGGCCACTGGTGAGGCGGGTAGTGGCAGAAATGGGAAGGTGGGGGGGTAAAACTTGTTTTCATGTAATCCATCATATGTCAAAAGAAAAAAAATTTCATTAAAATCATTTCATTAAAATGTGTTAAATACGAATTGCAAACACTTTAAATTGCTCCCCCACCCTATAAATAAATAAATGAATAAAAAATCACTAGAGAAGAAAAACAAGATATTTAATATGTCTTTTCATAAATCAAAGGAGAAAATATACCCATAGAACTTTGATTTTATATGTAACTATATATACCTAAGAATCATATTTAAGATTAAAACCCTTCCCCCTCTATCAGGGAAAGATGGGGCATAACATGTTTTACAGTATCACTTTCAAAAGTCTGTAGTGATTTTGTTGAAACTGGATATGAAATGGCAATATTATTTATTGAGCATTTCCGAACTATCATTTTGTAACAGAACTGTCTTTGAATAAGTTTCCACTGCAACGCTAGATTCTTACAAACACATTGAAATGAAAAAATAAATAAATAAATAAATAAATAAATAAAAAATCAAATCAAATCAAATAATAGTTTTTAAATGATAACTTTGACAATATATATTACACACTTTTATGGTATAAAGGTCAAAATAATTTCAGCAATGCTAGAAAAAGTTATCCCACGTTTCGAACCTGCGTTTTCTTAGCATAAGTGCTCATAAACTAAGCTCCCCAGTGCCTACCTAATCTACACTAATCGCTCTCACAAGAGACGGAATTTTCCCTTCTGTTTCTGTGAATAGAGACGCAGTCTTTTGAATGAAATTTATTTTGTCTTATTTAACTCCATGTCCATTATTAATTTCCGACCAAAAACGAGATATGTCAGGCATTGTAACTCCAAAACGAATAGGCCGCTCTCAGTGTGATATTTTTATTAGAAAGCTTGTTACTGGTGTATTTCTTAGGTATGTGCAATGAAAATCTGTTCGACAAATATTTTAATATAATTAAAATGTGTGTGTGTGTGTTTTTCTTTTCTTTTCTTTTTCGGGGCACTTAGTACTGATATTTGAAAATTTGCAAGCAATTTCCAGCTCATGTTGAGTGATAAATTAAACGGTTTTTAGATAGAAGTAATAAAATTAAATAAAGCATACCAATAGTATTACAAATTTTTATTTAGTATTTCTGCTAAAAATAAAATTTTTAGTTGAAGTTTGCTTCACAATGAGTAAAGAAGAAAAAACATTTTTTCTAAAGTATGCGTAGTTGTAATTACATTAAAAAGGATAAATAACAGTATAATTATAAATAATATATTAGAATGGTATTCTGATTTCTAATGTACTGTCATTTGATTTTAATAAATATAATCTACTTAAATGAAGAGACCTGATTGTATAGACTTGAGCCGACATAACACGAGAGAGAAAGATGCTGCTAAACGCAGCGGGTACGCGAACTAATGCTCAAAGGGATTCATTTCAATGGGATTTATTGTATATTTTTATGTATATAAAGTGTTTAAAAAAAACAGTGTTCAATTTTGAGAATTCATTTAAATACAGTGACCAGCAAATCTAGCAAAACCTGCTAGTAAATAAATAAATAAAAAACATTTCGCTTTCAATTAAATGAACTAAATAAATATTGTAAAATATGTTGCTGTGATACACATACGATTGCAATGCAAGAAAAAAAAAATATTTCGCATTTACGTGAATGAATTAAATAAATAAATAAATAAACAGTCTAAAATGCGTTGTATTATACGCAGACGACTAAAGTGAAAGAATAAATTTTAGAAAATGAATCAGAAAAGCCAATGGATAAAAACGGAAAAAATCTAATAAAAAAAAAAAAAAAAAAAAAAAAAAAAAAAAAAGTCGATGAAGTACACACCTGCAATGCCCCAACAAACACTCTGCTAAGTTGTGTAGCTCTGAGATTAGTAGTCTGAGCTCCAGAGCGCAGACAGAGAGACACACACACACTTCTCTTTATTTATATAATACTAGTTAGCTATAGAGCGACTAAGGCTGTTATTCACCAATAACTTCAACTCCCGGTTGAACACAAAAGTTTGAAATGCTCATAAAGGCGGGGTGCAAAATTTCAGCAAATTTTGACGCGTTGTTTCTGCCATCTAGCGGTATAGATACTTTCAGATTTTTTACGTGAAAATAACCAATCAACGATTTTATGAAATCCTTGACGCTAGATGGCAGAAACAGTGTGCCAAATTTTGCTGGAAAGCTGTACCCTGCCTTTATATGCTTTTCAAGTTTTTGCGTTGAACCGGGAGTCGAAGTTAATGGTGAATACGGCCATAAGGCGCCCGTTGGAAAATGATCACTTCATTTTATTTATTTCTCACTTCAAATAACTCGTTTGCTAGCAAGCCCGTGCGAGATTTTCGTACTTTATTTATCTCTTCGTTACTTTTAAAATTTAAAATTATTATTATTATTTTTATAGACGTCATTTTTTCATATGCATGAGCAAATTTAATATTTTATTTATTTGTTTATGTATTATTATTATTATTATTTATTTATTTTTATTTTTTTTTTTTCACGTGAAAGCATATTTCATTTTATGCTGAAAAAAAAGGCAACAATTAAAAATTTAAATGCCTATTTTAAAGCTATTTCTATATTTATATTTTTGTTAATTTTAAAATATCTAATCAAAAATTTGTTACAAATAAGGTACCAAAAGAAAGGGGCGATTTTTCTGAATCCGTCGGATTAAACAGCTTATCGATTTAGATTTTTTAAAATTACATAAAGTATGAAAATTAGGTGGCGGTTCAAACACAGATAATGTCCAAGGAAATCTCTTAGCCTTGACAGAGTCGGTCAGTAAGTGATGAGCGTAAGTATATATGCTGATAGAACATGTGCAAAAATTAATTTGGAGTAAGAAATTGCAAAAAATACTGTTATATTAAAAAAAGAAAAGAAAAAAAAAAAAGAAAGAAATTTATACAATAACTGAAAAAGTAAAGATTTATTTTATGAGGAATATAAACTAACCACATAATATGCGACGACAACGCTAATTATATATATTACTAAATTCAGTAAAACATATTTACATTTTACTAGTGATTCAAATTTATGATTGTATATAGAACATTATTAAAAGTAGAAAAATAAATTTGTAGGAAGAAATAACAATGAATAATGTTGTAAATAAAATTTAAATTATAAGAAAAAAAGAAAAAAAAATGGAAAAGAATTTATATATATATATATATATATGTATGTATATATATATAATCAGAAATACACTGTCTACCTTACAGTATTTGGATACTTTCAAATTTAGACGTTTTGTCAAATATCTGGGAAAATTCTTTAGGAATTATCTCGAAACTTTAAGAGTATAAAGAATACATACAAAATATTCTAATGTTCTAAAATAATGCCTTATATATATCAGTTATTATTCAGTTCAGTTATTCCTTATATATAAACTAATGCCTACCTTATATGTTATACCTCATACATTTTAGCAAAAGTTTTGTCCTGAAGAGGAAAAGAGGACTAGTAAAAATTAAACAAAAATCAAAATGTTTTGTGTCACCCTGTAAAAAATAATGTTTCAAATGCGTTTTAGCTACAGTATAGGATTCTTCAAATTATCTGTATAAAATTTTATGAGGCTGCCATATATTTTCATGGCGAGATAAGAGTTTCTTTAAATAAATATTTAAAAAAAAACTTTCTATCATAACACGTAGGGTGTTAGATTCAGCGCTAAGCCATTTTTAGGAAACTTGGCATACAAAATTAGACCTAGTGTATTGCAACCAGAATTTAAAAATGTTACATATTTTACAAAATATGAGCATTTTTACTAAATAATTTTAACTTCATGAGAGATAGAATGAATAGAATTCCAGCCCCCCCGCTCCCCCAAATAAATACTTAAAAAAAAATAAAAAAAAAGAAGATGAAGGAAGAAAGAAAGGTGATAAGGGGTTTAATCAATATTTATTTATACTCAGCAAATACTGTATTGTCATTGGACCCTGACTGAATAAAAATAAAAATTTGAATAAAATCCCCCTCATAATATATAGCTTTTATTTTGAGAGGAACTAAAATTCTGTTTATTCTGTCGCTCACAACCTGATTGCTCTTTCATATAAGTAGTTCAATAGGTTTGGCTATTAAATAACACCGATGAAATTTTTCAAAAACTTCCGCATGCGTAGTTACAAATAATTTAGTAAAAATGCTCATGTGTCGTAAGATATTTAGCATTTAAGCATTCTATTTGCTGCATGCTGTTTCTAATGTAGTAAATAAAGTTTCCTAAAAATGGCTAATGCGTTGGGTCTAATACCCTACGTGTTAAATTAAAAATGTGTCCTCTCCCCTTTCCCCCCCAATTTTTCAAAGAAACTGTTATACTTCTATGAATATAAATGGCAGACATAAAAATTTATACAGGTAATTAAAAGCATCCGCATAATCACATACTACAGTGAAAACGCATTTCAAGCCTTACTTTTAAAGGGTAATCTAAAAAACTCATTTGCTGAAATATATGAGGTTTTCTCTTACACAAACCATTTGCTTGAACTCAACGAAAAGTTTAGTGTAGCATCCCTATATGATACACATTTATAATACCAAGTTCGAACTTTCTGCTATAATTTGTTTTTGAGATATGCTGATAACAGACAGACACACAGGCCAACCGCTAAAAACATTATTTTTGGATTTAGGTGACCTCAAGACGTCTAAATATAACAAAAACTCATTTCGAAAATTAGCCCCCCCCCCCCCAAAAAAAAAAAAAAAAAAAAAAAAAAACTTTCTCTACCTTACGAGTATGAAAAAGTAAAAAAAAAAAAAACGGGGGGGGGGGGGGGCATGCTTTATAGGGATATATAATGATCGATATTTTGGAAAGTCTTCCAGTCACATAAAATATTTCGTCTCTCTCTCTCTCTCTCTCTCTCTCTCTCTCCGTTTTTTTTTTTTTTTTTTTTTTAATATCAATTTTATTATTTTTGAATTCTGATATTTAATACGTATTTTAATATACAAAAACTTATAAATGAATAAATAAATACATAAAAAACTATGATAAGCAAAGCTTCTCTCAGTAAAGGTTTTACATATGTAGTTTTGGGGCAAACTGAACCAATTGATGCTAAGATGTAGCCATAAGGAAAATCTCAGGAGGTGAGTAATGGAGATGTCCTCTTTCAGACAATATTCATAAAGTCAGCATTTTTTTTTTTTTTTCCTCCCGCAATCAATTATCTCATATATCAAGTTTAGTGCATTTATGCGCTATAGAAGCTCAGATATTCACTTTCCAAGGTAAAATTGCAATATTACAGCATCACAAATTAATTAAACATTCTTTTTTATAATGGCCATTTTTTTTATAAAATTTGGTGTATTTATACGCGACAGAAACTAAGAAATTGTTTTCCGTGAACGGAGAAAATTGCAGCATAGCACCCAACCTGTCAGCTGATATGCACCCAAAGTGAATCGACATATTTTTTATGGCCTTTTATATCTTATATTTTGTGCAGTAATACACCATAAATTCTGACATATAGCTTTCCCATAAATGGGCACACAGCACATATAAACACACATGTAAGTAGCCTAGTAGCGCCACCTGTGGAATAATATGTACCAAAAGTTAATAGATAGCAATTTATGTCAAAGTTCAACGAAATATAAGTTTCAACAAAGGAATAATAAACGTCTTGAACGACAAATTAAATAATAAACTAATAATTACTAATACTACTATTAATAGTAATATTTCATTTTGTGTTTAAGACGTTTATTATTCCTGTGTTTATCTAGCGCTAAGTTCTCTGCCAATGTTAAATATAAAGTTTTAGAAAATTCTGTGCAGGTTAAAATGATTAAGAATTAATAACTTTTCACAACACTGGCGCGAAGGATCAGCGATTTGAAAGAGAGATGTCACGTTCGAACCCACACGTGCATCGGCTTAGCCATTGGGAATGTTCCGTGGTTTTCTAAGAAACTCGTCTAAATACAGACTAGAAACACTCGAGGGAAAAAAAAAATCCTTGGAGGGTATTTTTTTCATGTATTGATGCTGCAGGTACACAAAAAGGATTGCAATTCTTTAATTGCTACCAGTTTGGGGAATAAAATACTACCATTGTTTCAAAAGATTTATAAACTGTTTACTGTTGAATATTCTTAAAAATATTGTTTCTTCATCAATTCAGCTAATTAAAAAACAATAAAATAATTTAACTCTTTTTTTCCTTTTTATTATAAATAAATTTTATTCATTACTTAAAAAAAAAAAAAAAATCTCGTTTTTCTATTATAGTAAAATCTATATTTCCATCGCATACCAACCTTTAATAATAATAATAATAAGCGCATTTTACAATATGCAAGCTGAATTATTTATACATGATTATTTGAATTTTGCAATCGAACAGTCGCTTAGAAATATTTAATTCTGTTCATATTCTGAGAAGTAAAAAAAAAAAAAAAAAAAAAGAGGAAGAAAGAAAATCTCCAAATCTTCAAAATATGACCAACAGTACGAAATAGCCGATAAGGAACATCTTTTGCAAACGTCTCGAGAAACTAGTTCTTTCAGGTTTCAATTAGTAATAAGAGAGAGGGGGGGAACTGTCAAACTGTCGCAAACTAGACTGTATGCTCATTTCTCCTTCTTTGAATTGAAGTGATGATTAGGAATGACTTTTTTTTCTCACTACACAGCAACCTGCCATACAACGGATATCTCCTTTCTCAGCGGCCGATGCCAAGTCCGATAAATCTTTTATTTTAACCACTGGAGGGAATAATAGGAAAGGAGTCGTACACGGTGTCGTAAGACAGGCAGAGGATCATGGCTCCGATTTCCCATGAATACATGAGGAGTTTTTCTGCAAACGACAACGGTGTTATCAGAGCACTCTGCTTCATCAATATTGCAAAAACATGAAGCAAGATTTGGTCAATATATTGTTTCCATCTCAAGACGATGCAATGTATCAGCATCATCACAACCAAGACTGATATGATTGCCATCCAAACTGACAGTGAAAACGTTTGAAAGATGCCGAACACTTCTGGCTTATATTCTGGCTTCCTGGTTACAAAAGTAAAATCATTCATCATGTATGGGTAGCAGAAATCAGCTGATTGCATCCTATTTTCATTCATAACCAGTTGTATAACATATATGTCAATTCCAGAATGAGTTACGTTATGAAACGGTTCTGAATATATACCATTAAATGGGGGTCCAAAAACAAAATCAACTCTGTCAAACATTTCTGTGTGTTGTTCGAGGTATATTTAAAGTGCAAGAAGCAACTGACCTTGCATATTTAATCTGCGTGACAAATATCGAATTTGTGTGTCATAACTTTCACTTGCAATATATTCGTCCCATTGATAAAGTGGAAAACCAAGTTTTACAATTTTCTGAATTTTCATATCACTCAGATATTAAAGCGATATTTCAGTATATGAATTTGTCATAAAAGAAATTGGAATTCTAAATTTTTGAGTCAAGTAGGAGGGCTTCCTTCTAAAACTATAAACCTTCTATTTCGTAGATTTTTGTATTTTAATTTCTAAGCATGTATGTACTGATCTTAATACATTCTTTGTCAAAAAATTGCACATCTTATAGTTTTTTTTTTTTATTTATAGTATTTATTTATAATTTTAGAGAAATTATATTCTATTATATTATTATTATTTAGACGCCTAAACTTGTATCTACAAAGTGATATGTAATTATATATTTTTCATTTAACTTTTTTTATTTTAAACGTTAACCACAACCAACCTATTTGAAAATGTTTCAGTAAAATAGTACGTAATATATTTGGGGCTTCTTTGAATGTTTTTCTTCCTTTCTTTTTCTTTCTTTTTTTTTTTTTTTTTTTTTTTTTTTTTCAGTGACAATAGAAGAGATTATATTATTCACAAATATTCATGTAATATTTCACAAATATTCATGTATCTTATTTTATTTAAAATTTCGTGATTTGTAACTCCGGCTAAAGATTTCATCTAAAAATTAAGATATAATATTGCTTCGAAATTATTCTAAATTTGAATTGTTCATCGAAATAAATTTAGCGGAAACAATTCGGGCAGTAAAGAGTTAAAAGTCTCTAACTGAAAATAGTTCTGTTTCGTTAATATGTTCGTTTGAATGGCTGACAAAACAGTAAATTACTCCATACCTGTCGAGATCACGGCTTTTTATACAGCAGAAAATAGACAATTCACAAAAGAGACATTAATTTTTCTTACCTCAGAATAAGAACCAAATATACGTTAGTATTTTCCCAGATGTTAAAACAGAATTTCTACGCATACTAATACACGGTACAATGTAGAACACGATTGATATTTTCGGCTTAGTTTTCAAAAAGGTACAATAACAATTCAAGCGTGACTGAACGCTTTTAGCAATTTGATTGTTCTTTATAAAGTGTGTATTATAAATACAATTGTAGTAAATAGAGTAATATTCCTTTAATCTAAAATATATGCTGTTACATTATTTACCTGTATCTTATATTAGTTCATATACTTTGCTCATCATTTCCAGCTCTTCTTTCAGAGAGCGGTGTGAAACATTATACTCTGCGTAATAGTGTTTCCCCCGTATCTCTTGAAATCATGCTTTTTTTTTTTTTTTTTTTTTTTTATTGTCCATATTCGTAATCAAGTTTCGATTTTTCAAAATGCATTTTCGTGCAATCACGACATTACCAATGCGTCTTTCATTCCATTGTAAAATATTCATCTTTCTCTCGTTTGAAATAAATATTTTCAAAGTTATTTAAGAAGAAATATCATTCACGTTGCTTTAAGGACACACGTTGTGAAGTATAGGAAAATTTATACTTACCTCTAATTTAAAATGAAAAATATAACTGTTGCAATTGTTCTGATCATGAATATTCATCGAACGTTAATGTAGGTTAATTAAAATTCCATTAAAAAAAAATAAATAATATATATATATATATATATATATGAAATATTTGATTAAGATTAAGCAATGATTTAAATTTCAAATTGCATGTTTCCTTATTTAAAATTATTTCAGATTTAAACACAGAAATTTTTGGTACATTCTTTTTTCTTCTAGAAAAAATAATTAAATAAATAAATGACTCAGCTAATCTATTCAATAGTCTTACGTTATTGTTCATATTGTTCATTGTCATCTAGACTTAAATAAATAAAAATTTGATCATTAGAAATGAATCTGTATTCCCAGAACTTAGAGCAGGTCGGTTTTAAGACCCTGACACGCACTAAGATAAGATTTCGCGAAATCCCCCCCCCCCCAATAGGGCAGAAGGCAAAAACACCTTTATAAGCATAACACGGCTCCAAATCACTTCACGGTGAAGAAATGGCAGTGGGGGAGACTAGACTTGAGTACAAAAAAAAAAAAAAAAAAAAAAATCTGCGATTTTGAAATTTTGGATTTTTAAGGGGGGGGGGAGGGAAGGGTAAGAACGATTTCGGAGGCAAATTTAACAAACTACGGATTTTCGAGTACCAATGACAACTCTACCAATGACAGTACAAAGATATATAAAACCGCCAAGCATCTTCTTGAGGATATTTCCAAAATCTCATTTTTGGTTTTTTGCGATTTTCGATTTTGGGGGGAGTTACGAGGGACAAATTCGAACCCCCCTTTTTAGATTTAAATTCGTCTGGGGAAATCTGCATGAGCTGAGGTCACAAATTTTCGTGTGTGGTTTATTTACGTCTGTCCAACACCTACTGTAACGGGATTTTTCGAAAGTCCCCACCTTTACCCCCTCGGTGTATGTGGAGGGGGGAGTAAAATCACTGATTCACTGACTCATCACAGCCGTGGCAATTATATGGTAGATACAGTCACTAATTTTGTGAGAAGATTTGTTTTAGGTCCCCAACCCCCACTTTGGACATTGCGAAATACCTTCCGTTCCGCCCCGGGGCAGGGGGAGGGTGTGAGAAGGCAAAATCACCTTTATAAGCATAACTCGAGTCCAAATTATTTCACAGTGAAGAAATTTCAGATGGAGAGACTAAAGTACAACGAAAATCACTTTTTGCGATTTTAGAATTTTGTATTTTTAAGGGGGGGGGGGGGGTAAAAACAATTTTCGGAGGCAAATTTAGCAAAAACGGATTTTTGAGTAAAATTTTACAAATAATAGCACAAAGATCTATCAGAACCTATCAGCTCTCTGCACCTGAAGCCTTTTCGAACCACCATTTCGTGGAATGATTTGTAGAAACGACCTTCGGCGATGAAGTATTTTCCATTAAGGATTTCTAAGTATTCCGTAGATATGAAAAAAGCAAGATTTTGCTTGCTACTTTCACGAATAAAAAGTGTAAAGGCTTCTCCATAGCTTAAATTATTGTGGAAGATGTCTCTTGCAATCACACTCAAACTCTCATTTGTTTTCCACAAATGATGAGCCACACCAGTCTTTATGTATGCCATACAATGGATGTTTCCTTTTTTAACGGCCGAGGCCAAGTCTGATAAATCTTTTATTTTAGCTACTGGGGGAAATGAGAGGAAAGACAGAAACACGGAGTCATAAGATAGGCGGAGGATTATGGTTCCGATCACCCATGAATACATGAGGAGCTTTTCTGGAAACGACAAAGGGGTTATAAGTTCACTCTGCTTCATTAGTATCGCAAAAACGTGAAGCAAACTTTTGTCTGTGTTTCTTTTCCACTTTAAGATTATGTAATGTATTAGCATCATCGCGATCAAGACTGATATTATTGTCATTCAAAACTGACTTTGAAAACGTTTGAAAGATTCCGAACACTTGTGGCTTATATTCTGGTTTCCGAGTTATAAATGTATAGTCAGTGATTGCGTATGGGTAGCAGAAATCAACTAATTGCGTGAGAGTATCCCTCATAACTGTCGCTTCACCTACTATATCAATTTCAGAGCTGTCCAACTTTTCATACAGATCTGATGGCTTATCATTATATGTTCGTCTGAAAACAAAATCAACTCTGTCAAACATATCTGTGTGCTGTTCCAGGTACATTTTAAGAGCAAGAAGTAACTGACCTTGCTTAAGTAACTTGTGTGACAAATATCGAATCTGAATGTCATAACTTACATTTGCAATGTATTCATGCCCTGGAGGAAACGTAACACCAAGTTTTACAATTTTCTGAATTTCCATATCTGTCAGATGTTTAAACGTTATTTCAGTATAGAATTTTGTTATAAAAGAAGTTGTAGATCTAAATTTTTAAGTCAAGTAGTATGGCTTCCTTTTAAAATTTTACTTTCATAGATTTTTTTTTCTTTTAAATCCTAAGTATATATGTATAAATCAGAACACATTCATTGTCCAAAGTTTGCTTGCCTTATAATAATTTTAAATTTCTTTCTTTATTTAGGAAATTTGGTTTTCATTTACTTTTTACCCTTTGCTTTTTGTTGAAAAACGCTTTAGCAGTTTTGTGTATCATCTGCTCTTAAAAAAATAATTAAAGTGGTTTAGTTTCAACTGCTATGCGAAATTCTTTTCACAAGGTCAAACATAAAATTATGACACAAAATATAATTTATAAAAAGTATTATTGAGCAGCTTTAAATGAATTTCTTAGGTATTTTCTTTTTATTTTAAATAACTGGAAAGTGCACAAGAATGTACTTTTTGCTTGAAGACATTTTTTTTTTTTTTTTCAGTTTTTTAACACAGTAGATTTCCGTATATTTTTTTGGAATCTACATGATATATTTCTTGTATTTAGTTATTTAGAAAAATTATATTGCATTGTATTATTATTATTAATATTCAGACGTCAAAATCTGTCTCTACAAAGTCATAAAATTATTTATTTTCTAATCATTTTTTTTTTAATTTTAAATCATTAACCACAACCAACCTATTTGTAAACGTTTCAAAAAAACAGTACGAAGCATATCTGTGGCTTCTTGAAATGTTTTATTTTCAGTGATAGTAGGAGAAAGTGTATTATAAACAGTTTCACAAATATTCATGTATCTCCTTTTAATTAAAATTTTGTGATTTAAATCGCCGACTAATGATTTAATCTTTAAATTGAGATATAATATTTCTTCCAAAATAATCTAAATTTAAAATGTTCATCAAAATAAATTTAGCGGGAACAATTCAGGCAGTAAAAAGAAGTCTATAATTGTAAAAAATTCTATTCCATTAATTTGTTTCTTTGAATGTATGAGAAAATAGTAAATAAGTCCATACCTTTCGCGGTCTCCGCTTTTAGACAGCAGAATACAGACACCTTTAAAAATACTTCATAATTTTTCTTACCTCAGAATAAGAAACAAATATACGTTAGTGTTTCCCCGATGTTAAAATATAATATCGACGTATACTAACACTATGTACAATGCAGAACACGATTGATATATTTACTTCAGTTTTCAAAATGGTACAGTAATTCAAGCGTGACGTCAGTTCAAGCACTTCTCTCAGAGAGTGGTGCAAATAATCTATGCTGCATACTGGCGTTTCTCACATACATCTTCAAATAATGCACGTTGCATTCATTTTTATTGTTGATATGCGTAATCAAGTTTCGATTTTTAAAATGGATTATCGTTCAATCATGACATTAATAATGCGTCTTTTGTTCTATTATAAAATGCTCCCCTTTTTTAAACATTTCAAAAGAATCTTTTCAAAGTTATAAACAAATATCATTCGCGTTGCTTCAGAAGGACAAACATAGCGAAGTATTGGAAAAACGAAACATATAATTTTTGCAATTCTTATGTACAGAAACAAGCTTCAATATCTAATGTATATTTAAAATTTCATTAAAAAAAAAAAAAAAAAGAAGTATTGATGTAAAATATATGATTATGCTTAACTACCGAGCTGAATTTGCAAATTGCATGTTTCTTTATTTTAAAATATTTTAAATTTAAATAGAGAAATTTTGTGTAGATTTATTTTAGAAATAAATAAATAAATAAATAATTCTGCTAATCTATCTAGTGGTCGACTTTATTTTTCGTAGTGTTCAATGTCATCCAGTAATTATAGGCTTAAATAAATAAAAAATCGGTCATTAGAAAAGCAACTGTATTCACAGAAAATATGCAAAAATGAAAAGCTCCATCTCTCACTTGTACGAATTATATGAGTAAACAACGCAACCTGCGAAAAAAACAAAAAACAAAAAAAAACTAGTTCTGTCGCCAGACAACGCTTTAATATTTTAAAATTTCAGTATCTCCAAATTTATTTATGATTAAATTACTTATAATACATCATTACAAAGCTATTTTAAAGTACTTTTATTGAGGACTTTTAAACTGATATAAGACGGTCAAGTTCCGTACGGGAGTTTCGAAGAAAACAATGAAAAACCTAGAACTCCTTTGTTTTTATATACACTGATGGAAAAAAAATCCCAACACCAGGAAGGAGCTATGCTAGATAAACGAAATTTCGTAAGCGTGTTTATACATCTGAAAGATGACGTCGATTAAAATTTCGAGCTACGCGCATAAGTGTGGCGCTAGTAGCGCCACTATGAACATGGAAATTAGGTTTGCTTTAAATAAGCGCTGTAAGGTTCGTGATCGTTATTTACAGTTGAGATTTGACGTAGTAGGTTAATGTTAGTCAAGGATGCCTCTAAGAAGACGAAGAAGCCATTATCAACAGCTCACTGAGTTTGAACGAGGTCGTGTAGTAGGGCTACGAGAAGGTGGGTTTCCTTTCCGCGATATTGCAGAAAGACTTGGCAGGAATGTATCCACTGCGCATGAGTGTTGGCAGCAGTGGTCAAGGGAAGGTACTGCCTCAAGAAGACCGGGTTCCGGGCGGCCACGTGGCACTACTGAGAGGGAAGACCGCCGTGTTCGGCGTATGGCTGTGGCTAATCGTACTGCGTCTGCAGCTGAAATTCGAGCTGCAGTTGGCACCACAGTGACACAACGAACTGTTACAAATCGGTTACTTCAAGGACAGCTCCGAGCCAGACGCCCTGTAGCGTGCATTCCACTGACTCCAAACCACTGCCGTCTGCGACGTGAGTGGTGTCAAGCTAGAGCTCATTGGAGGACGGAGTGGAGATCTGTTGTGTTTTCTGATGAAAGCCGGTTCTGCCTTGGTCGCAGTGATAGCCGTGTGTTGGTTAGAAGGAGGCCAGGTGAACGCCTGCTAGCAACCTGTCTGCGGCTTAGACACACAGGGCCTACTCCTGGAGTTATGGTTTGGGGAGCAATTTCGTATGACAGCAGGAGCACTCTCGTGGTTATCCCACGCACCCTGACTGCAAATTTGTACGTCAGTCTAGTGATACAACCTGTTGTGCTGCCATTCATGAACAGCATTCAAGGGGGTGTTTTCCAACAGAATAACGCTCGCCCTCATACCGCTGTTGTAACCCAACATGCTCTACAGAGTGTCGACATGTTGCCTTGACCTGCTAGATCACCAGATCTTTCTCCAATCGAGCACGTATGGGACATCATTGGACGACAACTCCAGCGTCATCCACAACCAGCATTAACCTTCCCTGCATTGACCACTCAAGTGCAACAGGCATGGAACTCCATCCCACAAACTGATATCCGACACCTGTACGACACAATGCATGCACGTTTTACATGCTTGCATTCAAAATTCTGGCGGTTACACCTGTTACTAATGTACCAACATTTCACATTTGAAATGGCTCTTCTCGCCAATGGCTCTACCTGTGATCTTGAAACTTTAATCAATTAAATATGTTACCTAGACAAATGTATTGCTGAAATTTCATTACTGCACAATAATTTTTTCTTGGTGTTGTGATTTTTTTTTTCAATCAGTGTATATAGATGCCAACAGTTTAATTTACTCCGGAGTATTTTTAGTTCCGCTTTTATTTCGCACCACTTTATTTATAAAATAAATTTTTTCCACTATATAAATTCACTCTTATAAAAATTCATTCTTATGTAAAAAGGACGGGGCTAAAAATACTCCAGAATAAATTAAAATGTTGGCATTTATGTTATATATTTTGCAGAGTTTCGAATTCCAATACTACGTTCACATTTCCTGCTAAAGATTTTTAACTGTGTTATGCTTGAATTTGCGTAAGTTTCGAATAAAACTACGAAAAAGTCACATATAAATATTTTTATAACAGTTTTTATATTACTTTTGCTTCTCAGCTTCTAAATAGCATAATTTTAAAAGTAATATATCATTTTAAAACTTATTTGAATTGGTTTGAAGACTAGACGTCGCAAATTTCGGTCGCCAGATGACGCTCAATATCTCCAATTCTAAATATGATTAAATTACTTTATATCGGGTATTTTAGATCGTAGTCGCCACCGTGTTGGGGGTCTGCAACAATAATTTTTAAGGGTCATTTTCACGAGGAAAAATCACATGATCAAGGAATGTTCAAGGATGGCTTGCATGGTGAGCGAAGAGGGTGCTTCGATTCTTGAAACGGAAATAAAGCACCACAGGCGCTACTAAGCGGGAATTTTCTACAGTTTGAATTCTCAATAAAGCTTTACTTATTAAAGCTCCGTTTACTTATCAATGGAACGCGCTGGGTACAAGTGGCAACACTAAGGCAACAAAATGACTGATGCGCCAGGTCGTACATATAGGAGCCTTACGTTGAAATGTTCTCACCTGTTACGTCATAAGTACGTCCTTTAGCTGAAAAAATAACGAAAAATAGACGTATAGTGAGCGTAATATAGACATGTCCATTTTACAGCAAGATTCAGTCTATATTTCATCACATTTTGTAGATATTACGTTGAAATGCCCCCCCCCTCGCCGATTTAAGTAATAGGTACGTTTTTTAGCTAACAAAATAACGTAAAATGGACATATGTGAAGATAATATAGACATGTCTATTTTTGTTCATATTACATCCAAAAATTACCCATGTTATTTTTAGATTTGTGTAAACATAGATGCAGGCAGAATGAAATCCTTAGTGAGTATAGTATTTTTTTTTTTTAACCTAATACTAGTGTCACATGTCAATCTAAGCAAAGTCTACATAATGGGCTTTCTGTAAAATCCACAGAAAGATCTCAAAAAATTATTCTAAATCTTTAAACTTTTATATATATATATATATATATAACTTAATAATTAAAAAGCTTTAAAATATTATTTTTAACGTTATCTTGAGAAAGGCTAAAGGACAGAAAAAAAAAAACTTTCCATGTGATTTATTTTTTCGCTCAAAATATTTTATATTTTTACATTTCATTCATTGCCAGCATCCATGTATGTTAATCAGTTTTTCATGGAATCCTTGCTAGGATTCAAACTTATGTCCTTTGTCCCAATGAACTATTATTTCATTAAGTGATGTTCTCATTCAATATTTGACTTGCCTTAGCACTCCTATGAAATAGATTTCATCGAATACATGCGAATTACGAGTGATTATATATATATATATATATAATCACATTATGATAGCAAGGAAAAGGTTAAGGCTGTTCACTCCCTCTTGCGATTTTCCCATCTCTAGTCACCAAATCCCTTGTGAGTATATGGCGAAATTTGTTTATAGAATTGCTCTTTACGTAAAAGAAATTTTTAAATTTTGTTTTCACATTCAGAAAATTTACAATAGTTAAATTAGCACTCGTTCCCAAAAACTGATATTTTAAAATTTTAATATCTTATTTCACGGCTAAAAAAAGAGAAAAATGCATTTAGTGAAACGCATTTTTGAACACAAAATTCAAATTTAATAAAATCATACTTTTAAAAAAATAAAGAACACGCTTTCATTGAAATGTGAATTAATAAAAAATTTTGAATTGACGACTTGACCTTCTGTCGTCATGGTGAAATTTAACCTACAGGAGTCTTAATTTACCCCAAAAATAAAGGTCTATAGCCAATCATAGCGCAGCTTTTCCCCACAAAGAAAAGGAAACTCCGCCTCATTCTAGTCGTCCTTTAACCCTACAAGGCACCCAGTTCCATGTGTGAAACTCCGACTTTAATCGTTTCTATAGCTATAAAACTATTAGCGACATCTCTTGACATCTTGGTGGAAGCTACTGACATTTAGCAATGTGGTAATACGAATCTTTACCTAATGATGTCGTTCGTGTTTTTGTTATAGTGCACTCAATGTGAAATTTGAATGAAAGTGATACGTTAGTCTTTTGTCTGCATTCAAAAATAAAAAAAAGAATAGTTATTGAACAGTTTTGACTCGAAAAAAAAAATACTGTGTGTTATAACGAAGTGTATATTTTGCAGAGGTAAGTTGTTTTTCTTTTATATTACAATAGGAAACGTATTAGTAAATCATATTTTTATGTATGTTGATCTAAAAAGTTGATTTTTCCGTAAAATATGGTTTTATTTTTATAAGTTTTCCTTTTCTTCTGATCACTAATTACAATCTATATATTTTTGTCGCGCACTAAAAAAAAATTGAGCCTTGCAGGGTTAAACAAAAACCATTTTAAAAAATCTCCCCTGACTGGGCTCAAACGTTAGAACTTTGGATTCGTAGCCCGGAGCTTTACCTCACAGCCACAGCGTTCACGTTAAGAAAAGTCTTTTTTTACAATATAGATTTTTTGTTTGCTCCCAGAGCGGTTACAAACATAGGGGAGACTGGGGTAAAATGGTCCACGGGGTAAAATGGACCACCCCCTATTATCTATATAATTACTTTCTTCTAATGTTTCATATTTTGGTACATAGATGGCAGCACTGAAATGATGATAATTACCTTGCAATTGTGTATCTAGGTGACATTTTAGCCATTTTGTTCTAGAAAGTTGATTTGTGGTTGGCAAAAGTAAATATTTTCATCAAAACTTATACTCTTTTCTTCATTCAAGAATTATGATTTGAAAGATATTACTCAGCACAATAAAAAGGTAAGACCATATATTATTATATTCAGTGTAACTAAATTTATTTAATAAAAGATTTGTTATTTTTTTTGGACAATTTTTGTTAGACTTCCACATGGGGTAAAATGGACCACCATGAACTGGGGTGAAATGGACCATGGTCCATTTTACCCCATTTCTATACTTCATGTACTTTTCCTAGTTTATATCATATGTGGAATTAAGAATTGATAAATTATTTATTTTTAATGAGTAATCAATGATTCAATTAATGGATTGGAAATGTTATATGTGTATTATACTTTCAAATTTAATCCTAATTAGACCTCAAAGAAGAGTAAATATACATTTAATTTCAATTCAGGTTTCCTCTGATTTAGATTTCATTCAGTTTATAATAATGACTTATTCAGTTGAATATTTATACTTTTACAAATATTCAATTATAACAAGCTATAATTAAATGATTCTATAAACAATTATACATCTTTTAGTTTATAGTTACGGATATTATATATGAGTTGAGATAAAATTAATTTTAAAGGGTACAACTGCAACACAATAATTTCACAGATAATGTACTTAAAGTAAACAAAGAATATTCAAATGATTTAAATTATATCATAATTAGGTTATTACAAAGAATATATTTTTTATTTTTCATTATTTTATCATATATATTTAAATTAATCTTTTCATTTTTTTAGCTATGCCGAGAAATAACCCTAGGAAAACTGATAGAGGAACTGTGCCCCATGAAGTTATGGAGCAGGCAGTAAAAAGTGTTCTGGATGATAAAAAATCTATTCGTTCAGTTTGCAAAGAGTCAAACATTCCAAAAACAACCCTTCTACGTTATATACAAAAGTATAAAGATTCTAAATTAATGGAATTAGAAAGTGGTAAAAAATCAGCTATTAGATTTGCTCCAAACTATACGCATAAACAGATTTTTTCTAAGGAAGAAGAAGAAATGCTGAAAAACTATCTAATAGATGCTGCTAGAATTCACCATGGACTTTCATTAAAAATGACAAGGAGATTAGCCTACGAATTTGCTTTAATTAATCAAAAGAATTTTCCTGAATCTTGGGATAAGAATTCTGCAGCAGGAGAAGATTGGTTATATGGTTTTAGAAAACGTAACCCAGAAATTTCACTTCGGCAACCAGAATCTACTAGTTTATCAAGAGCAACCAGCTTTAATCGTCATAATGTAGCCATCTTTTTTGAAAACTTGAAAAGTCTCTATTTACGCTTTAAATTTCAGCCACAAGACATATATAATGTTGATGAGACTGGCGTTACAACCTGCCATAAACCATCAAAAATTTTAGCTGAAAAAGGAATTAAACAAGTTGGAGGCATAACATCAGCTGAACGAGGACAACTGGTAACGGTTTGTATGGGAATAAATGCACTAGGAAATACTATTCCACCCTTTTTCATATTTCCTAGAGTTAATTTCAAGGATCACATGCTGAATGGTGCTCCAGAAGGTTCAGCAGGTTCTGCAAGCCCATCTGGTTGGATGAATGCTGAAAACTTTCTTTCTTACATGAAACATTTCATAAAATATGCAAAGTGTGTCAAAGAAAACCCCACATTATTGTTATTAGATAACCATGAGTCACACATATCCATTCCTGTGCTTGATATTGCCAAAAAACATGGGATTCATATGCTGACACTACATCCACATACTAGCCACAAAATGCAGCCCCTTGATCGAACTGTTTTTGGCCCTTTCAAATCGCATTATAACAGTGCTTGTGAGTCTTGGATGTTATGTCATCCTGGAAAAACAATGACAATTTATAACATCTCATCAGTAGTTGGCACGGCATTTCCTCAGGCTTTTACCATAAAAAACATTCAATCAGGATTTAGAGTTACAGGCATATGGCCATTCAATGAAAATGTGTTTGAGGATGTCGAATTTCTCTCAGCATATGTCACTGATCAACCATCACCAGATGTGGACCTAACAAGCACAGCTGATCAACAACCAAGCACAAGCACAGCTGATCAACCACCAAGCACAAGCACAGCTGATCAACAACCAAGCACAAGCACAGCTGATCAACAACCAAGCACAAGCGCAGCTGATCAACAAACAAGCACAAGTGCAGCTGATCAACAACCAAGCACAAGCTCAGCTGATCTGCAATTAAATGCATCACAATTTCTGAGTGAAAGTCATCAGCTGAAAACAGTATCGCCTTTCGAAGTGCGTCCCTTGCCAAAAGCTTGCTTACGCAAGACAATTAAACGAAAGAAAGGCGTATCAAAAATTCTAACTGATACACCAATTAAAAAAGCAATTGAAGAAGAAGCCAAAAAGAAAGAAGAGAAAAAATTTAAACAAAAAAATGCTGCTTTAGTTAGAGCTAAAAAGAATTTTGAAAAACTGTTACTTTCTACTATAGAGAAAAGTGATAAAACTGAGGGCCAGCAACATGTTTCAAAGCAAAAAAAGAAAAATTATATATCAGAAAGTTCAAGTGATTCTGAGAATATGTCTATTTATAGTGATACAGAACATAGTGATGAAGAAGTTATTTTACAGCATGAGGCTAATTTTGATAATGAATTAAAAGTTGGGAAGTATGTTTTGGTCAAATTTTTGACGAAAAAAACAATGGTTCACTTTGTCGGCTTAATAATAGAAAAAAATGACGAAGATTATTTCCTTGTCAGATTCATGCGTCAAAAACCTAGTCAAAATGTATTTATTTTCCCTGATAATGTTGATGAATCTCTTGTACATATTCAAGATATTGTAATGAGTCTTCCAGACCCCAAGGTGTCACAAGAGAACAGTAGACTTTCAGTGACACAAAAATCTTTTGGTGTATCATTTGCTAATTTCAATATTCGTTAATTTTATGTTTTATATCAATAAATTGAAGAAATGAATAAAACAATATAATATTTATTTATGGTTTGTACTACATTAATTTATTTTTTAAAAATTTGCCTGTGGTCCATAGTACCCCGTGCCATGGACCATTTTACCCCGGGTTTGGGGTAAAATGGTCCACTTTCTCACTTTCTATTAAAAAAATTATATTAAAAAAAGTATGTATAATAATTAATTTTGATTGAGTGTATTATATAACCTAATATATAGGTAATGTGCTAGCATATTTTCAGGCTTAAAAAAACATTATTTTGAGTGTAAGCACTCAAAAATGTCAAAAGTGGTCCATTTTACCCCGGTTTCCCCTACATACAGGTAAAGGTAATAAAAGCGTGTTAAAAAAATATATTTTTGGGAATCTAGTACTACTCTAACAGCACAGCTTCTCCAAATGACATCCTCAGAATGTCCTATGGATGAAAAGGACATCCTGTAGACATCTTCAGGATATATTATGGCCAAGTGCGTTGTTAGTGTAATTTAACGGTTGTGTATTTTTAGAATGTGGAAGTGGAATTCAGAAATAATAATAAAATGTGCAATTCTATAAACAGTTTTACCCATAGAAGACCCCTTTGGTTGACCTTGACGATCTGTGATATACTCCCTTCACTTATAACTTTGTTTATATACTTTACAGTGGCGGATTTAAGGGGGGGGGCTAGGGGGCTGAAGCCCCCCCCCCCACAAAAAAAAACAAAAAAACAATGACATTCACAATTGAATATTGCAATTGTAAGTTTTTTATTGGTCTAGAATAACACTTTGAAAAATCTTAGCCCCCTCCCCCCTTCCCAAAGTCAAGTTCTGGATCCGCCACTGATACTTTACTCACGTTTAAATAATGGTCCAAATTTTTACAAAAATGAAAAATAACCAGATGAATTTGCGCTGGCTTTTGTGCTTCATGCCTTTATACTGACCTGCTCACTTTCTACTCTTGATCAGCAAAAATTGACATTAAAGTAGCATATGAAATAATTCATTACGTAATCTTTAATAATGAAGTTAAAAAACATTTCCTCAAAAAAAAACCTCATTTTTTAGGTGTACTTACAGAAGAGAAAGTAGAGTATTAGCATTTTTTTTTTTTTTTTTTTTTTGAACTGTGGTTTAATTTTCTATATTTTACATGTTTCACAGCTTTTTCATGGGAAAATGCGAAATGTTTGCTAGTTTATATGTAGTAATTCATATTCCATTTAAAAATTTTCTGTACATATATTTAATCTGTCGTGTGAATAAATAAACAATTACATTTTACTGAAAAGAAAAATAAATCATCATTTAACCTTCTATTTTCATTCCACAAAGTACCTGAAAGTTTTTTTGCACTCTGGAAACCAATCATACGCAATATTTTATATTCTGTACGTAACATGTTTTTGAATGAGATCATAATTAACACATATATGGTTTAACACGTATATGCGAAGATGATTTTTTAGATGACATAATTGAGAAAATGTGTTAAAAAAATTTCATACACTATGGCTTTTCTTGTGTATGAATTCGAACATGCCTCTTTAGATTACTTATTTGAGAAAATCCTTTAAAACATATATCACACACATATGGTTTTTCTTCTGTATGGATGCGAAGATGAAGTTTTAAACTACATTTATGAGAAACTGCTTTAGAACATTTTTCACACACATATGGCTTTTCTCCAGTGTGAATTCGAAGATGGCTTTTTAAATTACTTATTCGAGAAAATCCTTTAGAACATTCTTTACACACATATGGTTTTTCTCCTGTATGAACGCGAAAATGTGCCACTAAATCGCTGTTATGCGAAAATTCTTTAGAACATTCTTCACACGTATATGGTTTTTCTTTTGTATGAATGCGAAGATGAAGTTTTAAACTATATTTGTGAGAAAATGCTTTAGGACATTTTTCACACACATATGGCTTTTCTCCAGTGTGAATTCGAAGATGACTTTTTAAATTACTTATTCGAGAAAATCCTTTAGAACATTCTTCACACACATATGGTTTTTCTCCTGTATAAACGCGAAGATGTTTCTTCAAATAGCTCATTTCAGAAAATCCTTTACAACATTCTTGACACACATATGGTTTTTCCCCTGTATGAACGCGAAGATGTTTTTTCAAATCGCTGTTACGTGAAAATTCTTTAGAACATGCTTTACACACATAATGTTTTTCTCCTGTATGAATGCGCCGATGTCTCATGAGATTAGCTTTATTAGAAAATCCTTTAAAGCATCCTTTGCATACATACGGCTTTTCTTCCGCATTTATAGGTAAATGTATATTCATATTTTAAAGAATTAAATTAATTATGAAATTTACACAAATAATTTGTATTCCTTTGAGGTGGTTCTTATATGAATGGTTGGTAAATTTTTTGCCTTAAGACTAAGAGATGGCGCTGCTATAAGTCTTGTAGGAATACGTCATTTTAAACTTATCTAAAAGCCACTCTACACTTAGAAAAAATTCAAAAGCGTTCAATCAAGAAATCTATTTTTGGAGTTAAATTTTCGTTTTTGTCAGAAAAAAATAAAAAAGAGAGAGAACATTGGAATTTTTGTTTTAAGAATTCACTATGTATAAATGGAATATTAGTTGTTTTCTTCTTTCAAAAGTTATCGATATTTACCAGAATCAATAAAAGTTAAAAAAGAAAAAAAATATTATTTTGTGAGTAATGCGAATATCATGCATATAAAGATTAAAATGAACTTGATAATATAGACATATATATTCATTATTGCTTTAGTATGAAGAGTTACTTATATATTTATGAGTCTCACTAAGTCTTCTTAAATAGTTTTGAAATTTCACCGTCTTAGATAATGACTTTTAGATTCAGATATTCGTATTTTTAGTTCAGCACTGTAATGTCTTCCTTCGATTACGGGTGGGGAATAAAGTACGTCCGAAGAAATCTAGACTAAAATAAAATAAATTTCACACAAAACATTTTCGAAATGGTTTCTATAACTAAGCTTTGCGTGATGCTATGCTTCATAATGCAGATATATCCCATTTCTTTCTCTACTTCTTCTTGTCTATTTACAATGCTTATAAGAAATCCTCCATTTTGATCCTCCATGGAATGGACTACGATTTTGAAAGAAATACTTGCAGATATTTAAATTTGGGGACATTTAGTATCCCCCAGTAATCAAAGAATTTTTGGGGACAAAAAATAAAAAAGGTCAAAATTCGAGGACAGTCCTCGATTTTCGAGGACGTATGGTCACCTTACTCTATGGGGTAAATATTTTTCAGTCATTCATTTATAAGGTAACCAAATGTCTCCATTTTCCGAGGACTATCGCTATCCCCAATTTCAAAGGAAAATAATTTCAATATGTAATACTTTTACAATTTGTACTGGAATATACAGAAAACAGTTTTGTGATGATCATAACAAACTAATTCTACAATGTTTCAAAAAATCTTTTTAAGTTTTTTTTTTTCACTTTCTTCAAAAGAAGATTAGAAAAAAAATTTCAACTCTTCGTTTTTGACGGATTCACATGTTTTGATAAGTCTCAAGCACGATTTAATTATTTATACTTTCTTCCGTATATCTAAGAAAAAAATTATGAATTCGTGAAAGTTTTTGAACTGTAGTTTTAAATGGATTTACATGTTTTGTGAGGTCCTTAATATCTGGGCCGCGGTAGCCCAGTCGGTAGAGCGCCGGCCTCGTAATTGGAAGATTACGGGTTCGGTACTCGAGCCGGCCAAAGACCGTCGTGTATATCAATTGTGGCTGGTGCACGTAAAATCTGTCATGGCCGCATTGTCCTCCATGTTCCCATCAAAAATTATACCTCTGAGGGTCACCGAAGTGGGAGAGCCATCCCTTTCGTGGTGGATCAAAATTGTGATGGAATGTCTCCGGACCACCTCTAGGGGTGTGTCCCAGACCGTCGCCAATTGCCCATCTGCGCAGCACTAGTGCGACGTAAAATCCAACCATCCATCCTTAATACGATTTGTCCATTTTTAGAAAATATGTGACTGTGTGCTAGAGTGTAGTATAGGACAAAGTTTCGTATAAATATATGTACGTAATGAGAATTACTTTTTATGAAGTGATTGTGAAATTAATAGGAATTACTGATAACTGTAGTTGTAAACTATGAGGAAAAAGTATGTGCATGTTAGAACATCCCCTGGGAGGAAATAGCCCCCATTTGGTATAAATATTCAGTATGGATATCTTTCAAAAGAACTCGTCAGTACCTCTGAAACGAATGGTTGAACCATTGATCTATGTTAATTTAAAACAAGGTTATAGATTTTTTTCGAGTAATATATTTGAGTTCAATATTTGTCACGTCATGATCTTAGCCTTACGTTTTTTTTTATGCTGTAAGCTGATGATAAAAATTAGCAACCAAACTAAATATATATATGAGAAAACTAAGTTTGTGCTTCGATAATTTTTCTGCCAACTGTAAATTTTGAGTTACTAGCGTCATTTCCCCCTCCAATTTATGATAAGGAATACCGTCTGTTGGGGGGGGGGGATAAGATAAAAGAAATATGTTCTTTGGAGGAATACTTCAGAACCTCTAAAAGCATAAGCAAGCACACAATTGTTCTTTATGGTACCTACTTGTCATGAGTGGAAGAAGATTGTGAAGCAAATTAGCACATCTTACTGGCACATAGCACCACATCATGTTGTATCTACATAAGCTGCTTATATAGCATATTATGCTAGCAAGCATTTACAAGAACACGATTGCTCACTCTGGTACCTTTCTCCCCATGATTGGAAGAAGCTTGTGCAGCAAATTAGCACTTCTTATTGGCATATAGCATGCCATGCTATTTCTACTTAATCTGCCTACATAACATATTACGCTGGCAAGCAAAAAAAGCATGTAATAGCTTATTAAGGTACATACCTTGCCATGATTGAAAGAAGCTTGTGCAGCAAGTTAGCATTTCTTACCGGGATATAGCATACCATGCTATTTCTACTTAAGCTGCGTACATAGCACATTATGCTGGCAAGCATAAAAAAGTATATAATAGCTTATTAAGGTACATACCTTGCCATGATTGAAAGAAGCTTGTGCAGCAAGTTAGCATTTCTTACCGGGATATAGCATACCATGCTATTTCTACTTAAGCTGCGTACATAGCACATTATGCTGGCAAGCATAAAAAAGTATATAATAGCTCGTTAAGGTACATACCTTGCCATGATTGGAAGAAGCTTGTGCAGCAAGTTAGCACTTCTTACTGGGATATAGCATGTCATGCTATTTCTACCTAAGCTACCTACATAGCATGTTATGCTGGCAAACATGAAAAAGTATATAATAGCTTATTAAGGTACATAACTTGCCATGGTTGGAAGAAGCTTGTGCAGCGAGTTAGCACTTCTTACTGGGATATAGCATGTCATGCTATTTCTACCTAAGCTACCTACATAGCATGTTATGCTGGCAAGCATGAAAAAGTATATAATAGCTTATTAAGGTACATACCTTGCCATGATTGGAAGAAGCTTGTGCAGCAAGTTAGCACTTCCTACTGGGATATAGCATGTCATGCTATTTTTTTCCTAAGCTACCTACATAGCATGTTATGCTGGCAAGCATGAAAAAGCATATAGTAGCTTGTCAAGGTACATACCTCTCCATGCTTTGGAAGAAGCTTAAACAACAAATAAGCATACAATGCTTGTACATAGCTTGCCATGCTTTTGCCGTGTTAGCTAGCTAATATAGCATTCGATGCTGGCTAGCATTATAAAGCATATAATAGCATGAAAATCTAGCAGACATAGCAATAACTAGCATATTTTTGTTGCTGGTACTAGCATGAATTTTAACTATGGATAAGTGTTACTCGAAGAGGATATAAATCTTTCATTCAAACTCACATCGATTTGGGAAAACAATGCGTGAAAAAATAACTTAAAGCGTACAACAGGTTCATTATCAGGTAACCTGGATCCGTCCGCTGATACAATTTTCACTTTCAGGTACATGTTCGAGGAGGATAAATCTATATATTCTTCCCCATTACCCGTGATGTTAAATTCCACGGGTCCCCCATCGCGAATATTTGCTAGAGGGTGAAATTTAAAAAAATGTCCTTTTTCAATAGCTGTCTGCGTGGGTGGAATCAAAAACAAGTCTAATTCGGATTTGACACAAGCAGGGGAATCTTTATGAATCAGTCCCGACATTATGAAGCAAAAATATCGTGTGTTTTCACTTTCTTCACTTTGCGACGAATGACGGTTTTGTTAGAACGCTTTCTCTTTTTATAGCGTTGTCCTGAATCAATCATTGTTTTCATTTTAGTTGCATCTTTGCCGGTCAAATTTTGACCTGCTTCTTTCAATCGTCGTTTGGCAGCATCTTTAATATCCGCACCACGTGACAAGTCATTTAATACATCCACCCCAGTATGAAATAATTGTTTACCAACCGCTTTCGCACCCGATTTGAAAAGGGGTACCGCTGCACGAAAAAGGGATCTAAACAGTCACCCTAACCCATATCCTTTTTGTAAAGCAGCACCTTGGTAATAGTTCAAACGGCTACCCGACTGGTGACAGTAATAATCTTCAAAAGATTTTGCACAACACTTGTAGGGAACAAACATTATAAGAGATATTTTTGTCTAAAATGAAGTTTCACGATCAACTGTCCACGTTCAAATGACACTAAACGTCCTGTGTGTGTCCTTATAACGGTTTCAATAGTTTGAAAATTCTTTCGCGAGACCGGTAAGTAATGCGGTCTATCAAACATTTCATGAATCATATCACCATCTTGTTCTTTCACGGTAATCACACGTAACAACGGAGCAACCGTATGACCTACAATTTGTGGTTCGACTATATCACTGTGTATGTATAATCAGTAGAAAAACCCTTAACGGGTTAAAAGTTTGTGACGCAGCTACTTTATCACTATAAGAATTTGAAATATGGGTCTTAAAAATAATGATATCAAGTTTTAAGTGACGCTCTTCTATTAGTTAAAATATACATAGATTTTCTTATTTGATCATTCGCTTTTTTCTTTTATTTATATTTACAATGCAAACATAGTATTTTTAACTTCAAGATAAGACAAATATATAAAATATACTCACTGATGCTTTTTCATTTTCATTTCAATTTCAAAATAACAGTTTATAAAGGAATGATATAAAAATTCCAGTCACGCCTCGGTGTCATTTTAAAAGATTTGTTTTTAGATTCCATTAAAATTACCTTTGTTTTGTCTAATAAAGTATATTTACACATTGAAACTGTGCTTTTAATTTTCAAATATACTGTCAAATAATCACACTTTCACTGAGTTTGGATTATAAATTGAAATTATTTATTTCAATAAATTGATTTGTCTTTTGCGTCACGCTATCCAAAACTGTGAGTAAAATTTATGTAAATGTTACTTTGTATCATAGTATCCAACTAAGTCAAAATTTGTTTGTGCAAAGAGATAGTGTGATGCAAAGAAAACATTTGCACAAATTTTACTTGCAGTTTTGGATAGCGTGACGCAAAAGACAAATCAATTTATTGAAATAAATAATTTCAATTTATAATGCAAACTCAGTGAAAGTGTGATTATTTGACAGTATATTTGAAAATTAAAAGCACTGTTTCAATGTGTAAATATACTTTATTAGACAAAACAAAGGTAATTTTAATGGAATCTAAAAACAAATCTTTTAAAATGACACCGAGGCGTGACTGGAATTTTTATATCATTCCTTTATAAACTGTTATTTTGAAATTGAAATGAAAATGAAAAAGCATCAGTGAGTATATTTTATATATTTGTCTTATCTTGAAGTTAAAAATACTATGTTTGCATTGTAAATATAAATAAAAGAAAAAAGCGAATGATCAAATAAGAAAATCTATGTGTATTTTAACTAATAGAAGAGCGTCACTTAAAACTTGATATCATTATTTTTAAGACCCATATTTCAAATTCTTATAGTGATAAAGTAGCTGCGTCACAAACTTTTAACCCGTTAAGGGTTTTTGTACTGATATCATTACTTTTTAGAGGTTATTGATGAAAAAATTAAAACAAGTCGTTCCGGCTCATAGGAAGGTTAGGTTGATTTATCTTTTCTTATGAAGATGCCACCATCTTTTTTCAAAATGGCAGCTACAATTTATTAATGAACTTGGTGGATTTATTAAATAGGGCTATTTACATATGGAGTTTTAAGCAAATCGGTTCAAAAGTTATTGTGATAATTTTCAAGTGGCCACCATTTAGAAACAAAGGACAGGGTGACTGAGATGCCCAGTGAACTTATCAAAGATATTTGAATGATATGTCAACTGTGCAAATGCGATTCAAACTGATTCCATATTACAAAAGTTATTGTAATAAAAAAATTTTAAGTGGCCGCCACTTGGAAACAAAATGGTGGAGCAAGTTGCCTAGCAAACTTTTCCAAGATATTTAAACTTTATTAAATTCACTCCCCAACTTTGATCTGAACCAGTTTAGTATTCTAAAAGTTATCGTTGTGGTATATTTTCAAGTAGCAGCCTGATTTCAAGTGGCTGCAACTTGGAAACTAGATAAATGTTGGAACAAAATTCATCCAAGATATTTGTGTGATAAGTTCAATGTCCAACTTAAATTGATTCAGAATTTCAAAAGATGAGAAAATTGCATATATTTCGGTAATCAGATGCAAAAATTATGTAATCAGAAAACATACGCCAAAAAAAGGCAGAAATCTCGCTGATTTTTGACTCAATATATGTATTTAACATCTGTGATATCACTTTTCAGAAATAGCACGAATTTCGTCCATTATAGCAGTGAAAATATTTGCCTATCTTTATTTAGTGAAAAAGAGAAACAATCGCTATTTGAGCAATTAACCATGATAAAGGTAAATTTTGTTAATAAGACATGAAACGATGGATTTCGACCCAGTGGCAGAAACACCGCGACATAGTTGCGGACACAAAAAAGCGGCTTGCGGACAGTTTTTGTCTGCAACTTTCGAATAACAATTCACTTAAAAAAAACTTCTGTATCAAAACTAAAACTAATACTTTTATTATTTATAATTATCTATATTGTGTTGTGTCAAACATTGCTATAAAATATTTAATTGAATGAGATGAATTGAATGAGTACACACAATTGTTTATACTATATTGTCCTGCAGTAAAATTGTATTCGTGTATTGTTGCACGATATCACCACTGATGTCACCCCCCCCCCCCCAAATCACCTTTCAGGCGTTTTGGGTGTAAGCCATTTTCACCACTGATTAACACAAATTTTGCAGACAGATTATGAAATTTTAAAAGCCTGTCACAGACAGCTACAAAACTTTCTGCCACTGGGGATTTCGATAATTCACTGCAAGAATATTATGTTGTTTTGTAATGAATTAACAGCTTATTTCGTACTTTGAAAGATTAAAAGTAAATGTTATCGGTGAAACGATCCCGTATTGTAGATAGACTTTCGTATTGCGTATTTCTGCAATGTATAAATAATAAAAAAAAGTAATTTTATTATTGTTTTGTGAAATAATCTCATATCTCAGCATTCATTTTTTAAAAACATACAAAATTTAATAATTAGCAGTGAAATTCCAGTGGCAGAAAGTTTTGTAGCTGTGTGCGACAGGCTTTTAAAATTTCAAAATCTGTCTGGGAAATTTGCCTGTAATCAGGGATGAGAATGGCTTACACTCAAAAAGCCTGAAGCTGATAGCAGCAATCTTTGGGGGAGAGAGCTTAACAATAGTGGTGATCTCGTGCAACAATACACAAATGCAATTTTACTACAGAACTATAGTAATAAACAATTATAAAATAATAAGTTGAACTCATTCAATTAAATATTTATAGCAATGTTTGACACAACACAGTATAAATAACAAAAGTATTAGTTTTAGTTTTGATACAGAAATTTTTATAAGTGAATTATGAAGTGGAGGAGAAGTTTTGGAGCAGTTTTAAAAGAAATTAGCACTTTTCTATGTCCCCGTAGAATCTTAGTAACAGGGGAAAAGAATACACGCATATGCTGTCTATCAAGGGAGATATAGGCTCCTTAGGTCGCCGTTGTTAAGTACTGTTTTGTGTGTTCCTACCAAGGCACCTATATGGGGTCTCTGGAGTTCCTACCAGAGAGCATCTAAGACGTCATACATCGGTAGCGCATTGTCGCAGGCAAAAAATGTCCGTAAATTGCAGACAAAGACTGTCTGAAAGTTGTGGGCAATTTTTTTATTAGTACAGAGACAGACAAAGAGTGTTCGAAAGTTACGGACTAATTGTTTTATTAGTGCAGACAAAAACTGTCTGCAAGCATTTATTCTGTGTCCGCGACTATGTCACCGTGTCATGGTGTTTCTGCCACTGGGGTGAAATAATAGTCTGTAATAGCAATTAGTTGCTCTTGCATAATTTTAAAAAATAAGCGGTAAATGATTGATTCCATATTTCAGCAAATTTATTGCATACATAGGATATTGTCTTTGTAAAAAAGGGCGAATTTCATTTATTAGCATAGAGATAAAGCCTATTTCAGCAAACAATTAGGATTAAAATAACCTTATTAAGCAACGGCGAAATGATTGCGTGTTTCAATAATCAGCCACAAAACATCGTGAATTTCAGAAATCACCTTTGAAAAGATTTCAAATTTTATCGATTAACGCCGAAATAATATCGTATTTTAGCAATTAGTTGCACTTAAGCATAAATTTTTGACAGTTAATAGTAAAATGATCCCGTATTTCCAAATTAGGCTGCAAAATTATTGCATATTTCGGGATTCAGCTTTGAGAAAAGCATAAATTTCATAGATTAGCGGCGAAATAATTGAGTATTTGGAGATTAAACTTTATAAAGAATATGAATTTCATCGATTAGGCGCAAAATAATACAAGGTTTCAGCAATCAACCACAAAAATATCGTGAATTTCAGGAACAGCTATAGGAAAAAAAAAAAAAAAATCGTGAATTTTATTAGTTAGCAGAGATATAATAGCGGTATTTGGGAATTAAATGTAAATTTTAACTATAAAAATTGACACCATAGTTAGCGGTGAAAATAATCCCGTATTTCCGAAATCAGCTGCAAAATTATTGTGTATTTCAGCATTCAGCTTTGAGAACAAAGTGCAAATTACGTCTATTATCGACGAAATAATTGAGTATTTGGGAATTTAACTTAAAAAACGCAGAAATTTTATTAATTAGCGATGAAAAAAATTATGCATTTTGGCGATCAATCGTAAAATTATCGCGAATTTTGGAAATCAGTCTTGAAAAATTTGAATTTTATCGATAACTGGTGAAATTCTAGCATATTTTAACAAGTGGTTGTGACTATATGTATAAAAATTGTTAATTTCACATTTATTTTTGCACATGTTGTGCAGTTTTTTTTTTTTTTTTTTTAATAATAATGTATAGACCTTAAAAAAAAAAAAAAAAGATGATACCTATATGTACCAGATTGAGCAAATATCGAGAGAGAAAAATAGATGCCTACCATTCCTTATAGACTGTGTAATTTAATTATTTATGGGGGAAAATTCTTAGGGAATCTACATATTTAAAGCCTGCAATAACTTAAAAATATTATTGTAGATTACAATTTAAAAATTTTAAATAAAATTATCTAAAAAATAAATATTTAGAAATTATTTAAGTAAAAATTCTTAAATTGCAAATTAGAAGTATTATACAACAAATATTTCACTGGCTCCTAATTATTTTAATTATACTTTTATGAAATTTCAGTTCTTTTGGTCAAGTAGATTTTGAGCTACACTTAAAAAACTAATATCACCAAGAGATTTAAGATTGAAAAAAAAAAAAAAAAATTAAAAAACTCAAAAGTCCCAATAAGTATAATTGCTAAGCATATTGACTAAATTACTTCAAATTTAGTATCCAGTTGTAAAATTTTCTCCAGAATCTAAAAGTCAAAATTGTGTATTCGTTGAAAATATAAATTTTAACATCGTTGCACACTATTCGAAAATCTGACTTCAAAACAGGGTTGTTGATTTTTTTTATTTTTTTCAAAAAAAAAAAAAAAATAGATTTTTTTTATGTATTGATTTTTATTATGTATTCATACATTATTGTACAACATTTGTTTTTTATTATGTGTATGTGTATATATATGCACAATATCCACACCATCAATCATTTTACTTAAATTATAAAAATATAAATAATATTCTATTTGTATAGAAAAAATCCATGTAGGCATTTATTACCAACATTTTTATTCAGCATAATATCTTCATAATAAGAAGTAATTGTATAACAATCATAAATGCGGTAGTATGAGCCACTCAACTTCAGACTTTGACTTTGTAGCTACAATAATGTATTGAAATAAAGCAAAATTTTACTCACGCTATTGAACACATAAAATAATTTTGGAAAAGGATAATTTAATAGGAAATATGACATATAACTGAAGCAATGTATTAAGAGAAAAAAATCTTTACTCATAGTTTCTAATCAAAATTAAAAAAAAAAAAAAAAATAAGGAATTAGGGAAGATAAAAAAAAAAAAAAAGATATCCTAAAAAATTTTTACTTAGGTTTAGCAAACATCATTTGAATCAAGAAATTTTTTTCACACTTTACCCATTAACAATATTCATATTTTCATTACCATTTTAATACTTTCACTTATTTTTTTATCTTTTTTTTACATTTAGTGGGTACAATTCATTAAAACAAGCAGTGACAGCAGCCTCGAATTGTATTTAACTGATTATATGTAGTTAAATTAAAATGTTTCTATTATTTTTTAAAAACTTTTTGGAGCCTGCAGGGCTTTTTAAACAGTACAATGTAAACTATGCTATTATTTTTTAAATATCATATGAGCCAATGCTAAATGACATAAACTGGTATAAGAGCTAAATAAACAAGGAAATATTTTCTTTTTTAAATGTTTTTAGAAATTGCAGAAGTAGGAATTTCATAGTAAATATTAAATAATACATTGGGAAATTGAGAACTAAAAACTTTAAAATATATCCTTAAAGTGTGTGAGATAAATGAAGGCGGTAAAAACTGATAAAACCCGTTACACCATTGCACAGTAAGTATTATGCCAACCCTGTGGCAACTCGTACCGCTAAAACGCTCTAGAGTGATCCCTGGCAGCAGGAGTTGTTTATATTTAATGTCTACGGATATTCCACCTCCTTTCATGACTTAGCGGTAAGATATATCTATATAGTTTTATTTTCTTAAAACTTACAATTAGTTTTTCATAAAATGTAATTACATGTTTCGTCTGTTATGAAGAACAAAAATGTTGTCAAATATAAACAAACCAGTGTTTCCACTACAGTCGCTTTTTATGCAAAATGCTAGACAGTTATCCAAAATATGATAATTAAAGAACATGATCACACATTTATACTAAAAAATGACATTAAATTCTATAATAATAATAATAAAAAAAATCTTTCACAAAAAAGTCACAATAGACAATTTGCACGTTTTCGGATTTTATTCTAATAGAAAATGAAAAGGTAAGAAAATAAATACATACATTTTCTTTATTTGAAATCTAATGTCTGATTTATAACAATTTTAACATCGCACTATTTACTGTACAGAGAAAACGCAGTATAATATATCGTGACGTCACTCTTTATGACAACAAACTAAAGTAATCGTTGTTTACATTTGATTTCATGCTTTGCTTTGCTTCTTGAATCAGTGAAATAGGTTTTCTATGATATAATAATGACTGATATTAAAAAATTGTAGTATAAATATTGTATTATTTGTATTGTACCATTTTGCACTAATATAACAGCTAACGCTTCTCAAAAGTTATTCTTTAGCGTTCCACAGGATCCTATGAAACGAAAACATTGGACAACCGCCATGAAAAGAAAACATTTGAAAATGATGATAATGATATTGAATGATTCTAAGATGAAAAAGAAATGCTCAGAAATCACATAAACGATTAATAATTACGAAAGTTAAAACAAATTGCTGCTTACTAACCAGGCTAACAGAATGTAAACATTGAAGCATCATAAACTGTGACGTCAGGCAGCGTTTTGAAGTCACGTGATTTTTGGTTAATTTTAAAGTTATTTTTTTAAATTAATGAGAACTTTTTTTGCATTTTTAATAAACTTTTTGAAATTTATGGGCCTAAAACTACCATAAGAACAGGATTTTGTTCAAATCCCCCATGTGTGCAAATTTTCTCATTCAGGATGAACTTTTTTCAAAAATATTGTGATTTCGGACAAATTGTGAAAATAGTTTTCAGTTGCATAAATTTGGTAAGAAATGAAATTATAAACAAACTGTCACTAAACAGTGTGAGCAATCTATTAATGATAAATAATGCAGACCTTGAAAGTGGGTTTAATTTTTAAGATGCATTTGTACAATTAACTGCTATGGGGGAAAAAAAGAAGAAGAAAAAGAAATCTAAGTAAGAAAGCTTTTGATAAGTTTTATTTAGCTTATTTTTGGAATAGCTTTACTATAAGGCGCCCATCGCTGTTGCTGATGTACATCTCACTGAATGAGTCGATTACTACAAATCGATATTCTGAATCATTACAAAACATCAAAAATACATTTTAAGAAAATAAATTACTGTTTCACTCTAGTGCTTGTTTTGAAATTCACTGAAATAAATTAAGCATATTTTAAAGATTAATAAAATATTTAAAACAGTAATAGAAATTTGAGCTATTTCACCACAAAAAAAAAAAAAAAATTCAGAGAGCTTTCAAGCTTTAACACATAAAATTCCGCATTATAAATGATGTATAATCTAAAATAACTTGAAGATTTGCCCCAAAATTTCAAAATTACAGCCTTGCATGAATCTGAAAATGCATGAAAATCTGTACAGAAGCAATCACAAAACAAACAAAAAATAAATAAAATCACTGGATGCAGCTAATTTGTCATGCACGAATCTGAAAATTCATGCTACAGCGGTCAGTATCCCAATATTAAGACTAAAACAATATCACTGGATACCCCTAAGTCATAGCACATGAATCAGAAAATGCATAAAAAATCTGTACTACAGTGGTCACTATCCCGATATTAAAACAAAAAAAAAAAAACATCACTGGATACTCCTAATTCATGGCACATGAATAAGAAAATGCATGAAAATCTATACTGCATCAATTACTAGAATACACTTTTTCCCTCTAAATAATTCCATTTATTAAAAAGTAAAATAAAATAATAAAATACACTCAAAAAATTAATTTTTATACCTCAAAAACGCATTAAAAAGAAAAATCATTCAGCTGGGCCGCATTACGATAAACACACGCGCGCGGCTGGCACAAAAAGAAAAACAAAGTTCCAAGACAGTTAAATGAAGTACCGATACAAAAAAGTTACTATTAAAAAGTGTCGATACACTGAATCTCATCACAGCATCATGAATCGCCAACAGGTACCCTATAGTAAAGCTTAGCCTTATTTTCTTTATACTGCTTGTGCTGCATTATTATATTTAGAGTAGAGTACAGTATAAGCTTGATACAGGGTTGCCACTCAAACAGGAGAATGAAATTCCCTGACTTTTAAAAGGTTTTCCAGGTATATTCTAAAAAAAATTCCAGTCTAACCGTATATTGAGCATTGACTGTGTTGAGGGCAAAATAATTAACGTCCCACTTGTAAACACAAAATTTACATATGACAAAAGTTGCATATAATGATAGCATTTGTCGCTTATAAGCGAGATAAGAAATTCCTTACATGAGAAAAGAGAAGGGTGGGGGTGTTTAAAAAAAGTAGCAGAAGCTAATGGAGAAAAAAAAAAGGGGGGGGGGGGAACGACCGTGCATTGGCAGATTTTTCTTTTCACTGACTTTTATAGTCAATTTTCAAATTCCCTGACTATTCCAGGTTCTCCAGGTAGCGTGGCAACCCTGTTGATATAAAGTAGTTTTCATACTACCTTAGCTATATCCGTCAAAAGCATTATAAATGATTATTATGATACACAACTAAGACATTCGAATTCATTTAAAATTTAACAATATTGTATTAATACAGTATGTATTGTATTAATACAGTATTAATACAATAATGTATTAATACAGTACATACAACATTTCCCAATTACCCATTACATTAGACTTGTGATGTATCTAATTAAGGCTGTACATCAGTCAGATAGCTCCCTTTCTCCCTTCCCATGTTATCATATATATATAGGATTTTTGTTGCTTCGTTTCACAAGGCTGTATCATTCAAAAATAAAGTTTTTCGTAATCTGTTTTTTGAAAAGAATAATACAGCTATTTTATTCCAATAAATAAATTTTGGACTGTAATCGAAGTATCTCTTAGTATCTCGATTAGTTAGGATCTCTAATCAAAACATTTAAATTTATTTTTCCAAAAATTGCTAAGCTAAAAGGTGACATATTACCAATAATAACAACATAATTAAAGTAATAATAAACATAATAAAGAATTCGAAAACTTGTTTAATTATCATATTACAGAAAACTGAGTAACATTTTGCGAAAATAGCGACTATAAAAAATGTAAACAATGGTTTGTTTACAAATAACAATACTTCCGTGCAATCAGACGAAGCCTATAATTACATATACGTAAAATTATAAGCAAGTTTTAAGAATATGAAATTATAAAACACTTACCACTAAATCATGCAAGTAGGTGGAATTTTTGAATAAATATTTTAATTCCCCATTGAAAATAAAAATGTAAAAAACACTGCTCACACTCTCGCTCTCATATCTCAGTGTTATTTTAATTTCTTTAATAAAAATTATGATTAACACGTGCACGCCGGCGTGGTACACCGGTGGGTCACAGCAAAAGTATTCGAGCACTAGCAATATTTGTCTAAATCATGCAAAATTTCGTATTAATTCCAATTTCCAATCAACAAATTAAACAAAAACACCGCGGCGCGGACGGATACAGGGAAAGCAATTAGCTTAGCGTCTACAGGATGTACGCATCCGTATGATGTACGCATGCGCTCCAAAGACCATGGACCATGGTATAAATTTGTGTGCATGAGGGATTTATTAAACGTTTTCGCTTTAAAAATATTTTTAATTCATTATGAATAATGATGAAATAGAATATCTATAATTAAAAAATTCTTCATTTATTTTAAATATTATCTAAATACTTTTTTGACGAAATGGGAAATCTTAAAATTAAAATTATATTCTTCATAACAAAAATTTATTGACTGCATTCACGTTGGTCAGCCAACCAACGTGTCTTGAAAGTAAGAACCGAATTACGACATTTTTGCCGAATAAAAGCATGCATTTTGGCGGAGTAATATAGTTCTATTTTCAAAGCAACTTTTACAAAAAACAAGAGTTTTCCTGAAAAAAACAAAAACGTTACTAGATTCAGAAAGATCCCATTAACAACATATATTAATTAAATTAAAATCGTTCGTGCGGTTTTAGAGATTAGGTCCATTACATCCTTACAGCGTACACCACTCATTTTCCCTTTTTGGCTTTAAATTGAGATTCAGATCTCAAAACATACTGCATGTAGGAACGTAAAATTTTCAGGATAGATTAAGACCGACGATAAAAGATTATTTTGAAAATATCAGAACAAAATATGGCATATTTGCTGAGATATTAAGTGTCGGCTTTTACAAATCTCTTTGATGTCAGACTAGGCGTATATATGAGTTCGCAGCTTTCCGTCCGTTTGTCCTTCCGCTTGCGTCACTCGAAAAACTGCCGTTTTTCATGATAACTTAAAATCGACATTCGGGTGGGCTACTTAAGGACTTACTGGTAAGCCTAGTATCGGGTGCGGATATTTCGTTTTCACCTACCTCTCCCGGTAGAAATCCTGAACATTTCGCAAGCCCTGAATATAAAATTATTCTTGCTTTCGAGTTTAGAGTAATATCTACTTTTGTAGTATACTTGTTATAGTTAAATACAATATTACCATTAAAATTTTGATAATGAATCCATTTAATAATCTCATTAGGTTTTTCGTAAAATCCAAGAGGTATTCTCGCTTTTTTCATCACACCTGCACCATATTCATATTCATTTCCGTTCTCCATTATATTTTTCCATATATGTGGATAAATCAATTCCACAATCCCTACTTCCCATTCCCATTTCAAGTCGAGGGGAGCAGGTAATCTCGTAATAAAATGTGAAATTTTATTTTCCGGGTAATAATTTAAAGAACTGTCCGAGGGTAACGTCACGTAGAACAACATGATGACAAATGATTCTTAAAATCTACGTCGTCGCAATTTATAAAACGAATAAATTAGAAGCCGGTATCCATTGGTCGAATTTTGAAGGATAACCTTTATTTTTCACTTTATATTCAAATTGTCCTTTTCTCATTCGCTTTTTCATTATTTTTTCGATAGTATAGTTCTTTTTAGGTTGCACTTTTTGAAGCTCTTGTGCATAAAACCTTCCCTTAATCGGTTCGTTCATCAGGTCCTTGATCCGGTAGACAGGCGGGTCTCTCGGCACGCATGCGGTCACTACAAATAACTCTTCCGTCCAGTTGGTTTCATAACCTTTTTCAAAGGTTAATTAATGTTTAGACCCGCGTACAGTATCTCCCGGTTGAAACGTACAAGGCTTTCTCTTTTCATTTTCCATATCCCCGTATAATGTAAACCATAGTCACTTTCGTTTACCGACGTCACTTCGATCGGTGCCCTTTTAATACTCGAATGATAAGTATGATTATAACTATGCAAAAATTGATCTAACACGTCTACGTAACAGTAAGTGTGTCGACTAGTGAAATATTTCCACATTTTAGATTTCAAATTACGATTAAATCGCTCTACTACAGATGTTTTCGTATTGTTAAAAGTTCTGAAAAACCTCACGCCTTCATTCTTTTAAAACTTTTGAAACACCCTGTTGACGAACTCGGTACCACTGTCACTTTGAAGTAATTTAGGCTTCCGTGACGCAAAAATTTTTTGAAAAGCTTTATTAATCTCTTCCCTTTTTTAGTTTTAAATGGTATCGGCCACGCAACTTTAGATAGAACGTCGATATAGGTTAAAATGTAGCGGTGCCATTGATTGTACTTCTGGAAACTGCTTAAATCTACTAAATATGTCTGCCACTACTGATCGATTGTGTACACTATGACACGATTCGTTGGAAATTTTCTCCGAATCGGTTTGTGAAGACTGTAAGCATCTACACCTTCTAACCATTCCTGAATCCTCTTCTAGGCTATTTTTCCTTTTACAGCACGGTATAAAGCATTTACACCACCAAAACTTGCAACATGACCTGGATTTTGATAAGTCTGTTCCATTGCAGCAATTAAATTGATTGTTATTCACATAAATTCGAAAACGCATCATATCGAAAAGGATAAATTTCCCGTTTCGTTTAAATTTAATATAAAATCTACATTAAACTTTGAACCTTCACTAAAAATATAAAGAACGGTGAAAAAAATACACATTAAAAAATGTAAACAGACAACAACTGCTGCTTCCTCACGCGAAGGCATCATGATGAATACTATACGAAATCCACTTAAAAACACCTATTTATATCTTAAATCGATTCTTTGGAGTGTATTCCTCTGGGATAGTGGTTAAGTCGCTTGAAAACTACTATCCCCCGGGAATATTTTGTCTCGGGTTCAATCCCAGGTCTTGCTATAAAAACAAATAAAATTCTCTTTATTTTAACTTTTATCGACTAGTAGATGGCAGCACTACCGATAATTAAAGTTCTCTTTAACAAACCATAATACTTAAATTTTCCATTCTGTAATTTTTTTTTCTGATTACTATAATTAATCACTCAACATCGATAATTAAAGTTCTCTTAAAATAATATTCATTAAAGATAACAACTTCCTTATCTTTCATGGTCACGCGACACCGGAAGGATGCTGATAAGATAACACGCTGATTGGGTAGTAGATGACTCATGTGCACCACAGCACTTGCTCCTGCTGTGGTAGGAGCCCTCTTCTTCATCTACTCGTAACAGAATAGGGCAAAATTTTACACAAACGTCAATCTCGAAGGATAGTTTCATCATAAAGATGTCAGCCCACTTTTGAAATATTATTTAGGATACTGACATGAATACCATAGAGTATGAATTTTCCAATTTAAAAAATTCGTAAGTTATTTGGAATTTACGATTTACTTAAAATAGCAGAATAAGGCAAAATCGAGCAAAAACGTCCATTTTGAGAATCACAAATACATCACACAATTTCAAAATAACATTTATGATACTTGTACGAACATAATTGACTACAAATATTCCAATACGAAAATTTCGTAAGTTATTCGAAATTTAAGATTTTATCAACATAGCAAAATGGGGCGATATTTCATATAAATGCGCATTTTTGGGAAAGTTGCATTGGAAATATTAGCATGAAAATAAACTGCGAAATTGATCCCAATAAAATAAATTAATAGATTAGAATAAGATGTCTAATTGAATAATGGGTAGCCTATTAGGCAAGGATTTCGTTCTGTCACTGTGTAAAGTGTTTGGTAAAATTCATTTCTCTTAATATGTGCATAATATGTTCTGTACAAGAAAATTATGAGAACATACATATGATGGGGAACTGAGCAGAGTCCACCTATGCCAACTAGTTATTCTTTTGTATTACTGCGTGAATTATTAGTTTTTAGTTCCCCATCATACTAGGTATGGGGAACTTAGGTAATCGAGAAAATTTTCGACCTCAGTTTTTTGACTTTTTTACACGTTTTCAGGTGTGAGGAAACCGAAAATAACAAAATTTGTATGGTGTCTGTCTGTTGGGTGTCTGTTAGTTTGTTAGTTTGTTAGTCCGTTAGTTTGCAAGTCTGTTTACACGATATATCACGAACAAATGATCGCAGAGAGGTGAGACCAGTCTTAAAATATTACTTTCTATACTGGCAACATTCAAATTAAAAAACTTCGTAAGCTATTAGAAATTTACGATTTTCTTAACATGGGAAAATAGGACCAAATTTCACTTAAACGTGTATTAAATGGAAACATTTTACTGTAAAAATGTCAGAGCAGTTTTAAAATATCCGTTTTGATGCCGGAAGGAACATAAGTAACTATAAATATGCTACTTTGAAAATTTCGCAAGTTATTGGAAATTTACGAATTTCTTAACATGGCAGTATAGGGCAAAATTTCACATTAACGTCAATTTTGAGAGATATTTTCATCGTAAAAATGTCTGACTACTTTTGAAATATTATTTAGGATACTGGCATGAATATCATAGAGTATGGATTTTCTAATTTAAGAAATTAGTAAATTATTTGGAATTTACGATCCTCTTAAAATGGCAGAATGAGAAATTTAGCATAAACGGCCATTTCGAGGATCATAAATATATCAGACAACTTCAAAATAACATTTATGATACTTGTATTAACATATTACAAATATTCTAATAGGAAAATTTTGTAAGGTATTCGTTATTTAAGATTTTATCAACATAACAAAATTGAAAATTTTCCATATAAATATGCATTTTGAGGATTGTTGCATTGGAAATAGTAGCATGAAAACTAAACTACGAAATTTACCCTAATAAAATAAATTAATAGATTAGAATAAGATAAATATATCGAAGTGAAGGATGGATAGCCTATTAGGCGGGGATTTCATTCTCTCACTGTGTCAATAGTTCTTTTAAATTAATTTCTCTTAACATGATAACTATGTTAAGAGAATGTCCTGTTCTAGAAATTTATGAATATATATCCCAGACAGCACAGAGAACTTGCATTAAGCTATCATCAACATTGACAACTCAAGTCAAGAAACTTGCATTGAGCTTGACATCTCAAGCCTGTAAGTTTAATGCAAGTCAAGATCAAGAATCCTAGTTTACACTTGTCCCACTTGCTTTAGACTTGATAGTTCAAGCATGAATCAAGTTATATGTATCAAGTATGCACTAAGTTTGCCACAGTTCGTAGGAATCAAGTAATACACATCAAGTATGAATTATACTTGCTGCACCAAGTATGAATTATTCTTGATGCACCAAGTATGAATTATACTTGCTGCATCAAGTATCAATTATACTTGTTGCAGCAAACGTGAATCAAATTTTACTTGCCAAACATGTTTTTAACATGATACAGTCGGCAGCAAAAGTATCCGAGCACTAGCAAAAATTCCTATGAAAAAAAGTACACTTAATACTGTTTTGTTAAATAAATTCTCGTCGAATCATGTTCATAGACTGACTAATAACAGAACTCAACAAGGATTTATTTAATAAAACTGTATTAAGTGTAATTTTTTTTACATAGGAATTTTTGCTAGTGCTCGGACACTTTTACTGCCGACTGTACATCAAACGCAAAGGAACTTTCTACTTATCGTCGCCGGAAGCCAGCTGCGGAGAAATAATCGTCTTCTCTATTCTACAGCATACATGAAGCAAATATTGCTTATCAAGCATGCTTTTAACGGCCCTCTTCACTCACCTTCGCCGGATGCCCGAGCCAATGTTATTCTATGGGAAAATTTTCTTTACAAATAACTTATTAACTAATACATATTTTTAAATTCTGTTTTCACATTCAGAAAATTCCCAACTGTTAAATTGGGAACCTTTTAAAAGCACCTTTTTTAAAAATGTAATTTTTTAATTTTTAATATTTTATTTTGAAATTGAAAAATGAAAAAATTTCACACATTGAAAATTCGTATTTTGCAGCTTCGAAATAAAATATAAAAAATTAAAAAAATAATTTTTTAAAAAAGGTCCGTCAATTTCGGAATATTCAGAATGTGAAAACAGAATTTAAAAATATGTATTAGTTAATAAGTTATTTGTAAAGAAAAATTTCCCATTGAATAACATTAGTTTCGGCTTCCGGCGGCGGTGAGTGAAGAGGGCCCTTAATGGCATGCATTTTTCGCCGACAGCTAAAGCTCATGTTAAAACCCGAATAAACTACTACGTCAAAAACGCCAAAGAAAAATATTTGAAAAATATTTTTCTTTGGCGTTTCTGACGTAGTAGTTTGTTTGGGTTTTAATATTCCAACGCCAAGTCTCCTGTTATTATAAAGCTCATGTTATTCTATGCAGAAATTTATTTACAGAATGACTCATAACCCAATGTATTTATTTAAATTCATTTTTCACTTTTGGAAAAACCACAACCATTGAATACGTTCTCGTTTTCCAAAAAATTATCTTTTGAATTTCAATAACACCTCGTACAGAAAAAAGAAGCGAAAAATGCAATTGTTTAATTTTTCGTATTTTTAAAGTCAAAAATAAGAATTTTATGAAACTACTTTTAGAAAACATATACAAATTTAAATATTGTGAATTTTTCCAGTATGAAAATGGTTTAAAAAAATACATAAGGTAATGATTAATTCATAAATAAATTTCCCCTTAGAATAATATGGGTTTTGGCTGTTGGAGAAAATAGTTATTCTACGCTGTTAACCTGATGTAGATAACTTAATACATTCTTATTTCTGGGACGGTCAATCACATTTTATGTAGATTTCTGGTGAGTTATCCAAATTAATTTTTACATGAACAGAAAATGATTTTGTCCAGAATTTGAACTTGGACACTTGTGTTAACTCCCATCCCTCTTTCAACTGAGTTCTATTATGATAACTCACATGGCTCGTTCATGTGAAAGTTAAAAATTTTCAATTTGTCTGTTCTGTGAATATGAACTCAGTCTTAGAAAAAAAATTATTTATTTTAACTCCATAGCTGTTTGATAGCAGTTAGATATTTAGTATAATAATTTCCACCATTTATACAGTAATTTTTTGTTGTATTGAATAAATAAATTTTTACAGGGAGCGAAAAGTGAGACAGCGTTATGACGTTAACTCAGAGGATCTAGGTCTGAACTTGGCCTGATCCCTTTTCGTTGTTGTAAAACATCGACCAATATATTAAAAATTTATTGTATAAATGATCAAATTATTTTCCTAATAACACTGCTCGGCTGGAAAATTGCCTCTGACACCATTTCAGCATATTCTTATATAAAATGACCTCCTGAATCCGAGTAGGACGCCCATTCTGCCCTATCACCCACAATTTTTTAGAAATAGACTCCTATTTTTATCATTTTTGGTGATTTTGTGGCTATAAATTTGATTTTTAGGAGGTGGGGGGATTATTTTAATCGTTAAATATCTTCTGAGGGGCTACAGAGTTGGAAAATTCTAAATCATGGACGTTTGCGACAAGGGATTTTTTTTTTTTTTTTGGGGGGGGGGGGGGGGAAGGATTTGCCACTGAAATTATGCATTACATATCTTATATTTTTTAATCTGTTATTAACGTTATTTTTTAAACTTTATATTTTTTTGTTTTTAGGTGTTAAATTAATTCTTTTTTCAAATCCTAGATTCAAATCCTGACCTAGACGCTATTCATTCCCGTAAATTTTAATTAGATAAATCCATTAAAAATTAATTGCATAAATTGCCGAAGTTATCATAGTAGTTGGACTGGCAACATAAATTTAAGTTGAACTTCTAAATCCCCCCCTCTCTTTCTTTCTAAGTGTGTGTGCATGTAGTCAAACTACTTTTAGCATAGCTACCAACATTTTAATTTATTCCGGAGTATTTTCAGCCCCTCCTTTATTTCGCACTACTTCATAGAATTTTTTTATCCGGTGTGTAACTACAATAAAATAGGAAAAAATTACTCTTAAAAAATAGGGGATATGAAATAAAGGCGGGGCTAAAAATACTTCAAATAAATTAAAGTGCTGGCAGCATTGATTTCATAAAGAAACTTGCCTGAGAATGTTACTTAGTAATGCAAAGCAATATTATTCTCTTATATCTTTTGGAAGGTGATAAAATATTGAGTTAAAAGTTTGAAAGGAGGGGGAAGAATTGCTATACAGATTTTTTTTTTTTTTTTTTTTTTGCCCGGGGGGGGGGGGGCATATTATTACACTGGAACCTACGGTTTAAAGTAGATTTCAAACAAATGCGAATGTCCATGTTTGTACTGGAATTTGAAAGTGTTATGTTCGAATTCTGCTTTAGGCATAGATATTAGTGGTGGTTTGGATTTTCTTTAAAAACCACAGATTTCCGAAATTAAAATATCTAACTATTTTTCTAACAAAAATACTGAGAATCCACTTTTTTTTTCTAAATTTACCATTTATTTTAATTTGGAAAATAAATAAAATAAATAAATAAATAAAAATAAACATATATACTATCAAATAAAATTTAATGTTTCTCGCAAAAGATATAAAACTTGTAATTTTTATTAAAAGAACATTCTCTGGAGACGGATATCTAGATTTCAGTTGATTGTACAAATGCTTTGAAGTATTATTTTTATTTTATTTTATTTTATTATACATATATATATATATATATATATATATATATATATAGGGGAGGGTCGGGAGGGATGGGACACCTAAAATTATTCTTAAAATAAACAATGTATTTAATTTCTGTCACTTCCACCAGGTGAAGTAACTATAGCCCCATATCCGTTGCTATGTATCATTTTAGTGTGAGAATTCTGTAAGTTTATGTAACAAAATGACTATTTTATAACACCAAAAGTAAACAATTCCTTAATTTTCAAGGCAAGTTTTTAACGTCACTCACTGATGTCAGCATAATTACTTTTCATATTTTATATACCTAATAATATAACTTTTATGAATTAGTAGCTAAATTAAGCCTAAAAGTTGCATATGTCTAATATTAATTTTTTTTTTTTTTTAAATAATGATAAGGGAGTGATGGGACAGAGCAGTTCATGGAGGGATGGGACGTATAAGAAAATGAAGAAGAATGAAGATTTTGATACTCCATAAACAGAGAATATCAAGAGGCAAATGTATGAGTAGATGGACGAGAAAATGCACGAAACAAATTCAAAATCATGGAAAATAATTGGTGTGGCACTCACACGAGTTTTGTCTACCCTTTTAACTTTTAAAAATACTTTATTTCCCATATATGTATGAGGAATTAATTTTCATTCCTGAGCAGTTTTCCTGGAAATGATAAAATATAGAAAAGAAATTATATTCATCAATTACAGTTAGCACTTCTTGGTAATATTTGTTCTTGAGGTATGCTGATAACACACACAGACTAGCCATTAAAAACCTTATTAATGTTCGGGGAACCACAAAACATGTAAATGTAACAAAAAATTAATTTGGAATATTTGAACAAAAAACAATAGTTTCTCTGCTAGAAGTAAAAAAAAAAAAAAAAAAAAAATGATGAACTAATCGAGCATTTGAAAATTTTATTTAAGTGGTAACATTATATTCTAATGTTGGATAAAATTAGATGCTATTAATAATTAATTAACCTTACATACATAGTGACCCACTGTTTTTGTCATTTTTCATAGTATGCCAGTATACTATGTACTTATTTTAACTTTATAAACCTTTCCCATCCCTCCCTCATATAAGGGAGGGATGGGACATTTTCATGACTATGTTAATTGCTTATGAAATTAATATTTTAATAATTGCCATCAAATGTATATTTTTAAAAGCTGTTAAAGTAGGGAGGGATGGGACATTTTTATGACTTTGTTAATTGCTTATGAAATTAATATTTTAATAATTGACGTCAAATTTATATTTTTAAAAGCTGTTAAAGTGTTTTAATTTGTTTCACTGAAACTTACAGTGCTGTACCAGTAAAAGTAAATTTGTAAAAAATATTTTTGTCAAAAATGTCCCACCCGTCCCTACTCTCCCCTATATATATATATATATTAATAGTAAAAGCCGAGAAATATCTATATAATATAAAAATAATATTTTAAAACATATTTAAATTTTAAAACTTCTTCACACACTATAAATTTTAAGCCAGAATAACCGTTGCTTTTGCCTTCAAGGCAGTAGCACGTGTTTTTTTTGCACCAGATGAAGAAAGGCTACGTCCTTTCGAAACTGGTTGTGCTGGCTTAAAATATATGGTGTGTGAAGAAGTTTTAAAGTTTAAATATTGATTGTACACCAGTTTTAAATTTAGTTTTGTGATTTTAAAACATTGTGAAAGCCGAGAAACAGAAACAAAATCACTGAATATATCCTTTTATTATCAAAAGGATTATATGTATATATTATATTTTTTCAGGAGTTATAAGACAAATTAGCTAGTATTTATAACTTTTACTGGATTCATATCTTTACTAGTTTGTTAATTAATATACTTTTTTTTTTTTTTTTTTAATTCATGTTTTTATTCTTCTAGTTGATATTCTAAATATTTTAGTTGATATTTGAACAGTTATTTAATTATTCCAATCGTAGTTTCTATAAATGAAGCATACAGCAGGGTTCTCAGCAATCACTGTTTAGAATACCTTTTTTTATATAAGGCAATCTTTGTATTATTCTTTCGAAGATATATATACTACAAATGATTAATAATAATTACTTAAAACTTAATAATTACTTTAAAAGAAAAAAAAAAAAGTGGTTATCAAAATTGTGACTGCTGAGAGCCCTGCATAGAGGATATGTCTATCAGATTATTTGTATTTGCTCAGGATTACATTATATCGCACATCGGAAAAGTTGCATTGAAAAATCAGCCTAAGGATAAAAATAAAGCATTGATTAGCCTACAATAAAACTGACATAAATGTATCTCATGTGGGTAAATTGTGAGATAAAGATATGATGCTTTTCGTGCCCATTGGGGAACCTCATACACATTTTTCAGTTAAATGAACTCAATTTTGCTATTTTTGTCTTATGTCCCTTTTCTTGCCGATATCACAATCCAAGACAAGGTAATTATTGTACTTTGAATTTGAATAGGTTTTAACGTCAACTTAACAAAGAAAAAAATGTCCTTTATTTTGAAGTAAAAACTGCATTAAGGTAACCTTTTCTTCCTTAAAAAACTAACACGCACGCTTTTTCTTATATCCTTAATATAAAATTAGTAATTTTAAATGAGAATTTAAAAGATAATACAACATTATCTAAAGATTACATTGCCCGGCATGAAAATTGCCTCTAACACCATTTCAACATAGTCTTATGTAAAATAACCTCCTGATTTCGAATCTGACACCCATACCCTATAACCCAAAGATGTTTAGGAATGGCCCCCTATTTTTTATCATTTTTTGGTGATTTTATGGCTATAAATTTGATTTTTAGGAGGGGGGGGGGAGGATTATTTTAACTGTTAAATATCTTCTGAGGGGCGACAGAATTGGAAATTTGTAAAACATGGACATTTATGACAAGGTTTTTTTTTTTGTTTTTTTTTTTGTTTTTTTTTTGGGGGGGGGGGGAGATTTACCACTGAAATTAAGCATTATGTGTCTTACATTTTTTTAATCTGTTATTAATGTAATTTTTTTAACTTTATATACATATGTGTATATATAACTTTTAGGTGTTAAATTAATTATTATTCATTCTTCAAATCAAATTCATAGTCATAAAATTATTGAAGAGGGAAAGAAATTGAGGGAGGGGGATATTTCTAGAAAACGGTGGGTGTCTGGACAAAATGGGATCCATATTCGCATTCAGGAGGTCATTTTACATGAGAATCAGAAAGAATGGTATCAGAACTCCATTTTTTTTTTTTTTCCCTGCAGAGCAGTGTTATTAATAGTTTTACATAACAACTTTACTGTTTCAATATTTCTGGGTTTTAAGGAATTAGCAATTAATTAGTTCAAGCTGCTTAAGATTGTGTAAAATTATATTTCCATAATATGGAAATATAATTTCTTGGAAATATGATTAAAATATATATATACAGATTCTCATTAGAACTATTTCCTTTCTCTGTATCAAGTCCGGTACATGAGATTAAAATTCTAAAAATTTTGAGGGATTTCAATTGTATACATTTTATTGTGCTATTAAAATGTATTTTTACTTATAAAGTATATGCAATGCCATTAATAGTATTTCAAAGCATTGTGTTCTATGAGAGGTACTATTTCTATAAACCATATTTTTATATCTTTACTGTACACATATCTTAATGAAATAGAAATACATTATTCGAGTTCATTACTGAATGTTTCCTGTAGAAAATAGAGTAAATATCACCACTTGTTTATGTACAGAGACACTCAAAATTATTCCAAAGCATTGCGTTCTATGAGAGATATTTCAATAAAATATATTTTCATACCTTTAGTTTCTACGAAGTTTTATGAAAGTGAAATTAATATATTATTTGCGTGCACAAAAGAATGCTTTGCATAGCATATAGCATGATTAGCATTAGATTTACATGGTGACACAAAAATATTCATTTATATTAAAAGCTATTAATAAAAATTTGCTAGATTTGTACTTTCGTTTACATTAAGCGTTTTTAACACTTTCTAACATTTGTCAAGTGTGAATATGATTTCAATTTGTGTATATGTTCGTCTGTCTGTCTGTCTGACCGTGCTTTAACTCCCGTAAATATTTATGGAATTTTTTGAAACTGATATATGTTATTCAAGTTCACAATCGGGTGTTCCCTATTGAAAATGAAGTTTATACCTCTACTAGTTTGTGCACAGGGGCACCCAAAAATATTCGAAAGCTGTGTGTTCTATGAGAGGAGTTTCTATAAACCATATTTTAATACCTTTAATGCATAGAAACTTTTATGAAATTTTATTATGTTATTCAAGTTCCCTTTCGGATGTTTCCTATGTAAAATCGAGTACATTTCTAACTTTTTTGTGTACACTTAAAAGTATTCCAAAGCATTGCGTTCTGTGAGAGTTATTTTTACAAACTAAATTTAAATAATTTTACTTTGCACAAAACTTAATGAAATTGAAATAAATCATTCGTATGCACAAAAGACTGCCTTCTATATAATATAGTATGATTAGCATTAGATTTACAGGGCCACACAAAAATATTCAGTTACATTAAGAGCAATTAATAAAAATTTGCTAGAATAGCACTTTCGTTTACATTAAGCGTTTTAACACTTTCCTCTATTTTTAGTGAAAATGTGATTTCAATTTGTGTATCTGTCAGTCTATCTTTCTATCTGTTTGTTTCCGGCTCCTAGCGTCGGTAAATATTTTTAGATTTTTTTAAAAATGATACAATCAAGTTCACTAAGGTGTGTTCCCTATTTAAAATGACAGTAATGGATCCTGTGCAACTAGTTTGTTTACAGAGACAACAGCAACAACAACAACAACAAAAAAAAAAAAAAAAAAAAAAAAAAAAAAGTCAATGGATTAAGTTTTAGGACAGAATTTTTTAAAAGTTATATTTAAAATCTTTCGATTGTAAAAATCATAAAAATATTCACATGAATTTTTAATATTCTAAAATATTTTTTGTATAGAATATGATATAATTAACTTTTTCAGATTAAAAGTTATTCGATACAACAATTACGTACAGTTGGAAAGTGTTACTTATCAATGCGTGCTGCATAATTTTTCTTTCTTGTTTTATCTTATGAATAATTAAGTTGAGTTAAAATTATTTTCAAACTATTAAAAACCACCCTAAAAGGAATACATTTAATAAAATGGCATCTGTTACCGTAAAAGTAAAGTAAAAATTTAATATTTGATTCCTGGAAATACACTGTGTCCCAAAAGTTTAGACAATCAATAAAACTTGCATTAACATAAAAAGTAATAAGGTACAATTAAAATTCGCTAGATAGGTAATAAACAAAAACAGTTTTGCTGATATACACATATAAAATATGGTCAAAGGTTTAAAATTATAAAATGTACGTTAAATTATATAAAAATGTGCTGTCCAAAAGTATAGACACCTGTACGTGTTTTTTGGCTTTACATTTATAAGAGTAACTAAAAACTTACTTTTAATATTAAATTGTATTTCCACGACACTTTATAACATGAAATACACGTTGTTCCATAGAATTAATTAAGCATTAAATTATAGAAGGAGTTTTTTTATACCACGCTTTGTCAATTGCAGTTTTTAAGTCATTTTACGCATGTATATTGCTTTCAATTTTCATATATTTTACGAGATAAGATCTCCGAGTACTTTTTGAAATTCTGGAAGTTGATGCAATTCCACGCACAGATAAATTATCAACAGAAGCCTTATTTAATAACATTCTATCATCAAGTAGCGTTGTTTTCTTTGGTTTCCGACTCGCTTTCGAGTATTCCATATTCCATCTGATCTCCTGACTCTATAAATACTGCTCAAGGATGTATTTATTCTTCTTAATATTTGTACTGGATTTTGTCCTTGCGCTTTTAATTGTAAAATCTTAATAATTTCATCTTTAGAAATTTCTTTAGAACGTGGCATTTTTTAACAGAATACGCAGGAAACATCTTTTCCGAATTACAAACAAAACAATACATTGAACTCATTAAATTATTATGTTAAATATATAGCAGACGATATTTCAATTAAAGGAAAAAATTATTCTACATTTATAGAAGCAGACGACAATAAAAATATTTTATTTTGTGAACCAAAATGTAAAAGAAAACATGCAATGCCGTATTGTGTCTATACTTTTGGGACAGCACATTTTTATATCATTTAATGTACATTTTATAATTTCAAACCTTTGATCATAAGTCATATGTGTGTATCTGCAAAACTGTTTTTATTTATTGCCTATCTCACGAATTTTAATTGTACCTTATTAATTTTTATGTTATTGCAAATTTTATTGACAGTCTTAAGTTTTGGGACACGGTGTACACTTTGAAACATTACCGCTTTATTTTATTTAGACAAGTTATTATAAAAATAAATCAATAATCATTTACCTTCAATTTAATGTCACCCGCACTCGCTTCGTATTTCGCGAGATGACAACAACATGATAACAGATGTAGCAAGGCAACTATATGCAAATAAGAAGTAAGAGCATGCGCGGACAGTTACTTGACGTCAAGGAAATTTTAAGCCAGAAATATGCATGATTTGGCATGCGTAATTTTCCTAACTTGAAGTTGGTCTGAGATATCCTTGAATTAGCAACTTTGCTCTGTCATGGTAAATTCACTTTAAAGCCAACCTTGTTTCAAGGAAGTGTGCTGTGTGGGATATATACGATGGGGTACTGAGCAGAGTCCAGTCCACATATGCCAACTAGTTTTTTTCGGATACATATATATTTATTTTCCTGCAGCACTATTTGTCATATATTTATTATTAGATTTATTAAAGTATCAATTAAAAAAAAAAAAAAAAAAAACTAAATTGTAGTTGGTGCGAGGGAAGAATATATACCCATATAAAATTTGTATTATTATTTTATCTTGCCAAAGCATTAAAAAAAATAATATAGGAGTCTTTAAATAAAATATTTAATTTATTATTATAATTGTTAGGGATTTCTTTGCCTTAACAATTTTTTTTTTTAGTTTTTGCTAGTTAAGTAAAATAGAAAATAGAATAAATAATTAATATTTTTTTTTCTCTGTCTTTTAACAAAACTGAACTTAAAAATTAATTTGGCTCTGGAGAAATAAATTAAAAAAGAAAAAAAAGAAAACCTTTCTTTTTCTTCCTGAAATTCTTCTATCTGCGTTCGAAGAGATGTCATTTTTTTCTACCTCTCCAATCTTTTATCAGGAATACGTGAAATGAGGGGAGATGGTGACCTTGAGCAGTCAATGTTATCTCTATGCTTCACGGTTGTTCTTTTTAGAAGGAGACAAAGTAGTTCCTCGCATTTTACGAGAAAGGTCGGCGTTTCTCTTGAATAAGAGGAGTTTCACCTTGGAAGTTTAAATTCCGTTGTGGCGTCCGAGAAAGTTTTAGCAAGAAGTTGATAGGACGCAATGAGCGTCGGCGGGTTTGAAGAAGCAGGCTACGGAGTGTGATGTGATGTGAACCACAGATTATCATACAGATAGGACAGTGAAGCTAAAACGCGAACCGGAAATATAGTAGCACCACTAGTGTCAACAGAGGGGAACTACATGTGCTAAGTCTACATGAATAGCATCTTTGATCGAAAATTGTTTTTCTATTTCGCGAGTAGTTAGTAGCAGGTTAGTATGGGAAGATTTCATTTTCTTTTATTGTTTTTGAATTCACAAAATTATCCCCAAAACATTCACAGCTATTCTTCTAAGAAATAATTTTTTTTTTTTGTAATGTTTAAAAATATGCTTTGTGAAACATATTCATATTCCAGTACAAATTAAAATTACAAACTGTAATTCTGAAATAGCAGTATGAAATCATTTAATATTTAACTTTGCTTGGTTTAAATAACACAAAATGCCTTATAATGAAAAAAAAAAATGTTTTATTTTATGTATATTTTCAAAGTTTATTTTCTTAATATTTAGCACTTGCTTCTTAAAATAAATTGCTTTTGACAATCAATTTTGTAAACAATAATAAAGTTGCCAACGAAAACGCATGTGCAGTTTTCTTTCCTTAACTTTTTCTACTACTTTTAAATTTACAAAATCATAACATTCACAGCTATTTTCTAAGAAATAAAACTAATTTTTATTATGTTTGAAAATAATTTTTTCCAAACACATTCGTGTTCAAGAGTACAAATTATTATAACAAACTGTAATGCTGAAATAGCAGTATGGTATGAAATCTTAAATATTCAACATTGCTTGGTGTAAATAATAGAAAATGCTTTAAAATGAAAAAAATATTTCTGGTTTATGTATATTTTCGAAATTTATTTGCTTAATATTTAGTACTTGCTTCTTAAAATAAATTGCTTTCGACTACCAAATTCGCAAACAATAACAAAGTCCTAACGTAAACATCAATAAATGGTTAGTCGGTTGGATGTTGGGTTTAACGTTGCACTAATATTACGATATGAACATAGATAAAATGAAAATAAGACGAGCGATTGCGTAAGCTGGAGAGCTCGTGAAACTTACAGCCGTTGACAATAGGGTCGTTGCAGTCAAATTCCGGTTACCGAAGAATATACGGGAGTGTCCTATCTGTATAATAATCTGTGATGTGAACGAGAGAGGAAGAATTTGGCGTTCAGGGCCTGTGCCCTGGGACCGAAGGTGGTTCCTTCTAATATATCGTTATGTATATCTAGAAATTAAAAGGAAAGACAAATTGGTCAGTAAGTGATGTGAAGATGAATTTTTGTCAAGAAGATATAATGTCAAAGACCTAAGCCTCAGAGTGAAATTCTCGCACTGCACATCATCGAAAGTTGTCAGCAAAGAATGTGAAGCTAATGAAATTACTGATCATTATGGCCAGATTGAAAGAGTCGAATTCTGGAAACGTCAACTTAATAACATTGGTAGAACGAATCCTGATCCAAGTTAGAGGTAGTAAACCTTACCAGATTGAAGCTGCTTTCCTGAGTTCCCTGATTGTCATGGCCAGATTGAAAGAGTCGAATTCTGGAAACGTCAACTTAATAACATTGGTCGAACGAATCCTGATCAGAGTTAGAGGTAGTAAACCTTACCAGATTGAAGCTGCTTTCCTGAGTTCCCTGATTGTCATGGCCAGATTGAAAGAGTCGAAGTCTGGACACGTCAACTTAATAACATTGGTAGAACGAATCCTGATCCAAGTTTGATGTAGTAAACCGTACCGGATTGAAGCTTCTTTCCTGGGTTCCCTGATCATTATGGACAGATTGAAAGAGCCTAATTCTTAGAAAATATGTGCTAAAGAATTTTTGCCGGGGAAGAAAGTTGTATAGCTATCTACGCACTCATACAGGAGAAAAGCCATCCGCGTGTAAAATATGGCAAAAAAAAATTTCTCTCGAGAAACAGAATTAACAATCATAAACTTCTTGGAATCGATAACTGCGAGAAAAGTCATATGGGTATCAAAAATTAAGGGAAGAAATTAATAGGAATCCCAGACACCCATTGGCCCTCACATGCAGAGGTTTTTGAGTTTTGGGTAAATATGTTTTTTTTTTTTTTTAATTGTAAATTAAAAGACTTAATGTTGTTTATAATACTGAAAAAGATAAACACAATATTTGCAAAACATTGGCTTGAAATTAATTGACTTTTGTGTAGGAACTCATGATTTGTCCACGCCTTGAGGCATGTAATTATTTAGATAGTGATAAATTAAAACTTTTCATTTAATTTCTACTCAGTTTTGTTTGAACTTTGAAGAACCAACAGATTGTAAGAATTTAATTTAACATGTCTTCTGTTTTTAAAACTAAAAACTCTAAATTCGCAGAAATAAAAGTAAAATTTGTATAGTATTACTAATTTCTGTAAAGCAAGTGTTACTAGATGTTATGTGTCATTTGTGAAAATTATAATGTGTTTGAGAAACAATAAGTTATTAATTTTAAGTGAAATTGTCTAAGGAGTTTAAAGTACTATTAATTTTAAAGTAAATTAAGAATGTGACTAATAACACTGTTTAATAACAAGTAAATCAAAGATACGCTAAAGAAATAAAAAAGTAGAATAACTAAAAGGAATTCTTAAAGTTTGATTTCATAATTTTTCTGTTGATGTCTTTGTATATATTTTTCAGTGATTTACTGACAGTTTAGCTCACAGTTGTTCCGTGTGGTTTAATTAACAGTTTTGAATCAGTACCCATACAACACAATGACATCCAGAGTAAATCTAGAAGCTGTCATAAGTGGGATAATACGGCATCCTGTGGACATCACGCAATGGACGTACCTTGGCCAGAGGACATCCAGAGCTGAGCAAAATGTGACACCTAAGCAAATCCAGAGCACAGCATTTTCAGGCAGTCACAGGATGAGTGCAGGATGCTCACAGGATGAGGTAAAATGACTATAAATGATACCTATGAGCATCTAGAAGAGGTCTTTTTTTGATGTTCATACAATGGCTGCAGTTTGTCCACAGGACAGCACAAATTAGACTTGGGGAATTCTTTTATTTGTATAAATGAATGCAGAATTGTGAATATATTTAGTTGGTTTATTATGCAATAAGTTACGCATAATCTCAAGTTTATTTCAAATATATTTCTTATTCCCATATGTTTATATATAAGCATAAGAGAATAAAAAATATATTTGAAATAAACTACATAAAAAATAAAACAATATACTATATATTTTAAAATTTAGTATATTTTATTTTTTTATGACAGATTTGAGAATATATATTAAAAATTATTGTACAATAAACATGCTATAAAAAGATTTTTGTAGTTTTCCATTTATTTGCTATCAAAAGCTTATATTAATATTGTACAGGTAAAGGAAGTGAGAATAAATATTTGTAATTTTAAATATTTTGCTTCAATCAAGGCTGCCAAGGAGAGATTTGGCGATCCCCCCCCCCCAATCTAAACATTTTAGACTTTTATTGAATTTAGTTGTAAACTGATTGCATTATAAACCCTATATTTTTGAGAAATGACAAGGAACTTTGTCATTTAATGCCAAATTACAAAAAAAAAAAAAAAGAATCACCAGTCTAAAGGTCAAATTATTGTATAGTGATTTTCTTTTTGACTTAACACGTGTGAGAAAGGTTAATTCAGACTTAAAACATTCAGCAGTTCTATTGCAGTTTCCTTTGGTGTGGTTTTTTATTAGCTGTTACCTTCAAGGTATGTTAGGACAGTTTTCAACTGTGACAACTTTTACTGCCACCTTCTGCGGTGATAATTGTCATGGAAAACTGATTTATTTTGTATAATTTTTCAAGGAAAACAAAAATGTCATTGGGAATTCCCCCCTCCACCAAGGACGTACCCAGGGAGGGGGTCTATGGGGTCCGGACCCCTCCCGAAATATAATTTAATAAATAATCCTTCTGAAGTTAAAAATTATTTTATAATAATCAACTTAAAAAAAGAAAAAAAAATGTTCATTGTAAGTTTTTTAATCGTATCATTTGATCAGATTCGTCTCCTCGGCGGAGGGGATGGAGCAATGGACTCGCGCATTAATGACATTTGTAAAATGTATCAAACTGATTTTGTATAGCTATTTCTCATACACGTTCAACTTTTCTGTTACTTTTACAAGTTTTTTTTTTTTACAATTTATTGGAGGCAGTACTTGCTAACCACTACTGAGTTAATAAATGACATAACTATAAATCATGTGTTTATTCTATTCACATGCTTTCGCTCTTCTTCCTTCTTGCAAACTCTGAAAAAACTTTTTTCTTTTGTGTTATATTCTTCGGAATCGGAGCTTAGCGAAGCGACTGCTAGTTGGAATAATATTTTAACACAAATTTCTGATATTCTGCCACAGTATTCAAAGCAATTTTTTTTTTATTTATTTATAAAATTCATATATATATATATATTTTTTTTTCACAAGTAAATGAAATTAACGGATAGTTTACTTGTATCTATACCGAGCACAGTGATTTTTTTTTCTTCTATTAAAAGTGTAAAGACATTTATTAGAAATAGAACTGCACATGAAAGACTATCTTGTTGGCATTTCTTTGAATTCATGATAATGTAACGTCAAAATTTTAAGATGTACTGAACAAAATGGCCTCAAGACAACAAAGTCTAAATTTGCTTCTGTAATTATTATTTATGTGTAAGCAATTTAATAAATCTATTTATATAATTTGCAAGAGAGGTGACCATTCCAGTTCGTACTCGTCTTTATAGCAAGTTACCTTTCATACTTTAGTTAATTTAAAAAAAATCTAATTGTTCGATCGATAGGCTGTTTAGTTTGACGGATTCAGAAAAATTACCTCTATCATTTGGAACCTTAGTTTTGATTAGATTTTTTAAAATTAATTAAAATATGAAAATAATAATCTGGTAATAACTTCAAAATTGGACATTTAAATTTATAATTGTTGCCAAAGAAATTTACCAGTTAATTTTTTTTCTTATAGCATAAAATGAAATGTGCTTTCACGCGAAAAAAAAAAAATTATATGGATATGAAAAAATGAAAATGGAGCAGAAAAAAAAAAAAAAAAAAAAAAAAAAAAAAAAAAATCATAACCTTTAATATATTTCAATTTTAGATTTTTTTTTCTTTTTCATTCTGTTTAAATAGTATGTTTTTGGCACGGATGAATTTTGCTTGGCATGAAAGCTAATTCATTGATAATCCATCAAATTAGTAATCCTCAGCATATTTAATTGCAGAACTTAAGCAATGAACCATTTAAGAAATTATACTCTTATGATCTTCCAGTAAAACTGAATATTGTGTGACCTACGGGAAAAACTTTAGATAATTACGTAACATGTAAACTTTTATTAATCCAATTTTATTTACATCATCCAATTTTTCATTTACATGACTTTTTTACATATTTATATCTGTCTTTTGCATGGCGCAACCATGTTTTAAGAACCTCTTCTATTTGTGCCCTTGAGACATGACTGTTTTCTTATTCCACAGCATCTGGAAAAAAAATTAATAAAAATTTATTATAATAAAAAATACAGACACAACATTATTTCATTATTTAAAACATGAAAATCTGACATTGACAGATTTTAATTTAGTGCCAGAGGCCTACTGCTAAACTTGTTAATATCGACAAATTCTTCTTTAGTTAATTCGTGACGATCTAAATTCCATGATAAAGTTTTCATTAAATCAAACCAAAGTGTTTCAGCTGCAGATATTGTAACAAATAACGTTGGAAGTCCAAACTGTCTTATAGCCGCAAAACAACGTTTTTTCTCTTTTTCCCAGTGAGGGGGAGGTGTGCCTTGGGGGGACTCATGTCAAAGGTGCGCCTTGGGTGGGACTCATGTCAAAGTTGGGCCTGGTGGGGACTCATGTCAAAGGTGTGCCTTGGGGGGGGACTCATGTCAAAGTTGGGCCTGGGGGGGGACTCATGTCAAAGTTGGGCCTGGGGGGGGACTCATGTCAAAGTTGGGCCTGGGGGGGGACTCATGTCATAAATCCCCATTCAATAAACCGACTGAAATAGGCCCTTAGCACTATTAAGAGTGTATTATAAAAATTCGACAATGCTGTACCGACTGAAATAGGGGTACCTTGGGGGGGACTCATGTCAAAGTTGTGCCTTGGGGTTTACTTCATTCAATAAATCCCCATTCAATAAACCGACTGAAATAGGCCTCTAGCACTAATTAAGAGTGACCTAACCGAAACAGGAGGTTTCTGTACAGATTTAGTATGGACAACTCCCCTCCCCCCCAAAAAAAATTGGTGACTTAAATACTTATTGACATTTTGGAGATAAATTAAAATGGCTATTATAATTGCATAACTAAAGACCTTGGCGAGTAATGTCCGACCAACTCCGGTGCCAAATTTAAAAAAAGGTTATATTAAAGCCAGGTTGGCCAACATTAAAACTTTTTCAAACTTTCTCTATTTTCCCTCCATTTTCTCTGGCTTATGCTGTGCCCCCTCCCCCCCCCCCAAAGAATTTTTTTTTTCCAAAAAATTAGCAATTTACAATGACATACTTTCAAATATGGCTTACTCCAACAAAAATTATTACAATTCCCCAACTTTACATAAAATTAAAAAAAATATATAGTATTAATTTTTATTAGGTCTATCTACCTATTTATCTACCTATTGCAATGGTTCTCATGACATGACTTCTGGAAAATTTCTTCATTTCTTCACCGATCATGACCCCTAGAACCCAAAACCACCCTCGGTTCAAAAGTTTATATATATATATATGTATATAACGCTTTTTACCATCTTAAGTTGTGAACACGATAACTGGAGTAATTTTTATTTAAATTTAACCTGCTCGTGATATGTTGTCAGGACAGCAAAAATCTCGGTCAAGTTCGTAGATGGAGTATCCAGCACAAAGGGGGTGGAAATGGTGGGGATGGAAATTTTCATTTGTCCATAATTTCTTTAATATTGAAAATAAGAAAATATTGCAAATCAGGTGAATTACCGCCTTACCCTAAAGAACAATTTTTGCATTTACACTTTTTCGATAGCTTCAACTGTTTAAAAGTTACAAGTCAAAAAGTGATTTTTCGTCAATTGTGATGAAGCCGACTTTTTCTATCTTTATAATATTACTGTTACGTCGTCCAGTTACGATTAGATTTTGTTAAAACGATACGATTGTAAAGTAATTAGTGAAATACACAAGGATAAAAAAGTGATATTTATATATTTGCAATATATAAATATTAGTTATAAATATTTGCAAGCGAATTCAGTTCAATGGTTTAATTAGAAAAATGACATTTATCTAACAAGATCACTTTGTAGAAAAAATTTGTATAGTTTTAGAAGTTGCATATTTACAATCTTTGCATGCGTTATTGTACAGCACGGCCCTACTAGATCACTCCTCGGCGCCAACGCCGTTGCTGCAGAGTGATCTAGTAGGACCGTGTTTTAAACAAAAATAGCAATACTTTAACGATATAAACAGAATTGAACTATTGCCATCGGTTGATTAAAAAAGCCATAGTAAATAGTATAATCAAAATAGGTACTAGATTATTTTAAATAAAATTATATCAAAATAAATAAATAAATATTAAATAAAAAGGCATGTCAAATAATAAATAAAGGCATGAAGCAAATCATCAACATGGCATCAAAAATTAAAAATTCGCCATGGGGGTTCTATACTAAAGCTGTACTGATTAGGGAAGTATGAAAACCTGATAGTCAGATATAAATTGTATTTTGAAACCTTTCTTTAAATGATTTTGGTTTCATTATCGCACAATATTAATTTGGTTCTAATAATAATTTGGATTTTGTTGAATTAAAATTTAAATTAGATGATGAAAGGAATAAATTAGATGAGAAAAGAAATAAAATGCGAAAATTTCGCATGGGTTTGCTAGTAGATTTAATTGCTTAAATTTATAATCTGATGTGCAAATCACGTGCAAATGATAAAAAAGATGAAACTGAAAAAATGAAAAACATAACTGCTTTAACTAATCATTTAAAAATATAAAATTTAAATACATTAGTCTTAATGAAAATATCGTTGGTGGTAACTAATTTAGAACGCCAATTTAGGCAAGAATTTAAAATTTACGGTTGAAATTGAGAGAAATATGTTACAGCTTCCTTTAACTTTTTATCTTGTGCAAACAAGGTATTGATTGGTCTGTGAAGAGAAAAGAAGTTTTCACGTGGGAAGAAAATATAATGACGCCAAAGTTGTCATTCTCCATCGCCATATTTTGCCGTCAGCTATCAAATTTTGTCACCAAAAATATCACCAAATCATACAATTTAATAAATTCTTAACACATTAACATTGAAATTTAGTGGTGCCCAAATAGTCCAATGTTAACTAATATTAATGTTATAATCGCAATTTGAAATTGTAATTCCATAAAATGTAAAGGAATCTAACTTTGCTTTTAAGCTTACCGAAAAGGGATTTTTAATCAAATAGTCTTGTATTTTCTTTTCTTGCCTTTATCCTTGACATACTAACATAATTATATATTAAGTTTATTTTTAATTAATCATGTTTTTAATCAACATAATGAAACTAAGAATAATATTTAGAGAACTTTAAAATATAAAGATTAAAGTTTATATATTTTTTTATTTTTATTTTTTTTATGATTGTCACACTTTTTTATTTGTGGTTGCGAAATAAAAAAGAAAATATAAAGTTAAACAATAAACACTTCTGCAAATACAGACCTATAATTATGCTACATAGATTCAGGGCAAAAATTTCTTTTTGCAATCCCTTGGAAACTGTACTGTTGTGCTACATCATTCGTAAACATATATTTCAAGATCCTTCGTGTGTGGTCTTGATACATGGACTCTCCAAATCTTCTTAGTTTTGTGAGCTAAATGAAAAAAAAATAAATACAATAAATAAATGATAAATTTAATTTTAGATGATGTATAATATTTGATCAAATCAAAAGCATTGCATACATTTACAATTAATTTACATGAAGTACACAAAAATTTCTTACATATGTCAGTCTATAGGGGGACGGAATAATTGAAATACATTTTAGAAGTTTTATTTTGCTTTGATTCGAACTCTGTAAAATTGATATATCTAATTTAAATTTACATATATTCATGCATAAGGCAAAAAGAAAAATTTCAGATGCTATTAGCATCTGAAATTATCTGACTTAGCATCCTGCTAAGTCTGAAAGTCACAACCAGAAAGAATTCCATCTCATTTTCTGTAATTTTTAAGAATTAAAAAGTTAATTTTTATAATTTTTAATAACTCCAATATCAGGAAAAAATTCCCCGAGTTTTCCAGATAATTTTAGAGGCAATATTAACGACATATTACACGAAATACTCCTCTATAGAGGAGAAAATACATCTACTTCCCCTGTATGTCATGTTACTGCCGATTATGATAGAAATTCAAATAGAAATCATTGTTTACATAAATATTTCCACTATACTTATTATCATTTGAATTTTGATATGCAGTCAAACAACAAAAAATGTAAGAGAAAGGGAAATGTTTGTTTTTCCAAGTTTTATTATCTATTTTTCCGTGACTTTTGATGAAAATTATTTTCCTTGGTTTTTTTTTTTTTTTTTTTAACAAAATCTAAATTATCTGAGTATTTATTCCAGTGTTTCTTTGATGAGTATGAACCCTGAATACACTATATATATATTCTTAAAACATTACTATTATATGTTTACAGCTTGAGCATGAGAAAAATGAGTCTACATTTCTTTTTTTTCTACATTTCTTTAAAAAAAGTTACGTAAAAGAAATACGAATATTTTCCAAATCAAAACTTAATAAAAGAAAAAAAAAAAAAAAATGAAAAGAGAAGCTTCTATAAAATAACAGAATTCAACAAATTCATGAGACTTAAAATAGACACTGAACAGCACCATGGAATATTTAAAATCAAAAGATTTATAATACAAACAATGTTCATGCATTAACTTCGATTAAAGATACACTATTTAAAAGTGTAATGATCACTTTATTATGGATTTGCTGGAATAAATAGACCCCTTCCTCTGAACGGGAAAAAAAATTTGCTCAAATATCATTGAAATTCACAAAGTTGTACGAAAAAAAGTAAGTTTTGCACAATTACTGACCAAAGTTTATTTTCTTTTCGGTGGTCATTCCCACATTCACGTTTTTCCTAGTAAATGAATAGAGAATTATGCTGAATTATAGAATTTTACTTCATGTTTTAAATAGAATCATCACATTGTAAATTTTAAGCATGCATAGTCTCTTGACAACGTAATTTTTTTTTTGAGAAAGCATCCCCCCCCCCCAACTTTAAATGCATGTTTAAATACACCTTTTTTAAACTAGTAATAACTGTTTAGTGATAATTAAAAAATATATTAATAATAATGAACTAAACCAAAAATTGCACAGAAAGATGAGAATAAAATTACAAGCCATTTGGTACGTCTTTTTTTTTTTTTTTTTAAAGAATTAGTTTGCCTAAAATTCTAAAGATTTAACAACAAATATTAAATGTAGAACAAATATAATATACTGACTTTGTAAGGTTTGCTACATGTAAAAAATAAAGTTCTTTTGTTGCCCCTCGCAAACTTTAAATTCATAAAAACAACCTTTTAAAAAGAGTTTTATAAAAATGATCTTTTTATAAAATTTTTCCCTGTTTCCTGAATTATTTTTAATTGTTACCTATAACTTGGTTCAATGAAACATGAACTTGATAATGAACATTTATATAGAACAACTGAAAGTGGAGAGTGTTACATTTTTTTTTTTTACTAAAATTGTACCAAAAAAATTAAAACCTGGATCTACTCCTGACACATAAAGACTAAAATACAGAAGTTTTCTCTTTCTTTATAAAAAAAAAAAAAATCAAATATGAGTAAAATATGTCAGTATCGATATTATCAAAGATTTTGTTAAGACCACCTCATTCAAAAAATGCACTACTTCACCAGAGATAGTAAACTTAGCCAGTGGAATGTTGCACGACGATTTATGAGCTCTCGTAATGGGACCATGAGTCTCCTCTCTTTCTCTAAGAGTGTTTTTCCAGATCTCTAATTTCAATCTAATGGATATTTTCGAGATGACGCTGCCCTAGTGGCATAGCATATATCTCATGTTCTTCCCTACCTACCTACCTACCTACCTACGACGATTTATTCTAAATGATACAAAAAGGCGCGGTGTTGGTGATTTTCACCAAACATGCCAAGCAGCACCTGCAAGCAATTTTTCTGCAGTACCGCCTTGATCTTGAGAAAGCGAGGGTTAATTATATAAAAATTTCTATATTTTATATTTTAAAATAATTTTATTTATAATTCCATAACAAAAATATAAGTAATTTAAAATTGTAAGAATATATATATATATACTACATGCATGTGAATGAATGATTTTGTTTCACACATTTAAATGTAACCATATAAATTTAGATTAGAGATTTAGATTGTCAAAGAAACTATTAAATTGGTATTTATAATGACAATATTCTTTATCATACGTATTATTATTTTGCAGTTTAGACGACACCATTCTACCATATCCTCAAACATCTATCTCTTCCAAGTCTGAATTTAATCTAGCAATACGTATTAAACCATTTCGAAATACATTCTTTTTAACTGAAATATGTACGTTAGATGTAAAATGCATTAGCTTTATTGTTTTAAAATTAAAGTCTTTTCTTTTGTCATAAATTCTAGTTACCAAATTATCATTCTCTAATTTTATATTTACGTCTAAATAATTTATGTTTTTACAGTTAATTGAGGAGGGTTCTAGTTTTAAATTCTTAGGGTAGTACTGAAAATCAATATCTGTATTTTCAACATTCAACCTTATCAATAATAGGTCATCGATATATCTACAACATAAAGTTTCTCTGTTTAAGCTATTGCTCTTTTCATAAATATGTAAGTAGATATCAGCTAGTATAGAGCTGCAACTCCCCCCCATTGGGATTCCGAAAACTTGTTTGAACACTTTATTTCCCTGATACAGATAGTTCTCTTGAATGACGAACTTAAACAAATTAACGAAGAAATCCTTATCACTTTCTTTATTATTATATTTATTATAAAATTCTATAACTTTTTCCTTTAAATCTGTTAAATCAATAGTATTATAAAGATCTGCAAAATCGTAAGCATATAGGCTGATAATTTTATTGGACTTAGTTATTCTAGTTAAGTAACCCAATAATTCACAACTATTTTTTATTATAAAAGATTGTTCTCCCAATAGCATTTTTTCAAACATTTCACTCAAAACCTTCAACAACTTTTTATTAGGTAATTCAAGATAAGTTCCATAACCAAAAGTCACCACTCTAAATTTCCCAGCGTTATTATGAAACTTTGGCACTAATATTAAATATGGGAAATTTTGGCTTTTCTGTTTTAGTTTTAGCTTTTTATAAAATGCCTTAACCCTATTCTCAATAACTGTGACTTTCGAATTAATAAGCTCATAATTTTTTGCATTATTATAACTTCCGCTTAAAATCTCACCATACAGTTTTTTACAAATTATTATATAGCTTGTATTAGCTTTATCAACATAAGTTACTATAAACTTCTCCCGAAGTTCTTTAATTGATTTCATTAGTTCTAAATATTTTTCATGTGAAACAACAACACCATCCCTCACATATTCTCTCTTTAAATTCTTAAAAATATGATATTTCCATTCTTCGAAAACAGTATATGGTAAATTATAATTGTACATCATTTTTTGTATAAATATTTCTATATTAGAATTAAGCCGTTTTATTGCGGCACTTTTTGTTATCATACGCTTAATTCTGTGTTTAGTACCATATTCCATAAGTCTTCTCAACTCTTCGTCCTTTATAACATCCAAATTCCCCGTAATGACATGTCCATAATCTTTATTTACATAATCCATATATATCTCTTCACGACAGTTACATACACATTCATCAACACTCAGCTTTAAATTTTTTGCGTAATCATTATAATTAAATATAATGCGCCCCAATGGTTTGTCATATCTAAATGCCTTAACGATTTTTAACTTTCCTACTGGTAAAAGATTATCATATTTATTTAATAATTTATTAAAGTTTACATCTTTGTAATGCTCTCCCATGTAATCCAATACACAAAAAATTTTGTCAACTCTGTCCTCTTAACATATCTTTAACTCACAATACTTTTGTAATTTCTGTTTTTTAATTCTATATCTCTAAAGATCCAAACCCAAATCCACATTTACTTTTCCTGTATTAGATTGCAAAAATCTTAATATATCTGGAATTAGTTTCTTTTTCATGTTAAATACAATTCGTTTAATAGCCTTAACACTATTTTTATTATCACAGTTAACTATCGCATTCTCAATATATTTACAAGTATTTAATTTTCTAGACCTATATTTGTTTTTTCTTTCACTTTCTCCTCCTTTCTCTATGTATTCACATACAATGTCTTTATATAGTTTTTCATAAATGGAATCATCCATTTTTTTAGAATTAAAGTTTTTTATTACATTACTTTTATTAAACATAACATTTAAACCGTATGGATATACCATTCCATATCTTATCATCATATCATTTTCACAAATTAATCTTTCCGATTTATTTGGAACTATTTTCAAAATAGATATACTTATGTTTTCTATGCCATGTTCTACAAAATGTTTGATTTCAATGTCCTGATCTTCTCTTTTACTTTTAAGGTTCCTAATGTCAGATTTATGATTATTGAAACGTATATTTATTTGATTAGACGTTTCTCCAATATATAACCTGTCACATAAATTGCATCTTAATTTTTATACACAATTAAAGACCTTACAGAATTTCAAACAATTTTTTTCCTCCACTTTATTTATTTCCTCCAACTCAGCACAAATGCACACTTTACACCTTTTGTCATTACACTTAAACAAACTCATTTTGTTTACATTAGAATCTTTTTTAAATTTCTTATTATAGAACCAACGTGTTTTATACACTTTACCGTTATCTAATTCAACTTTTTCACTCATATTTTTATTTGATAGATTTCTACTGAAATTCCGATTATATATATATCTAGTCTTATAATTCGTGTTACTTTTATTTACCTCCTTTAACACAAAATTAGCATATTTTTTTCCCTTTTTTTTTTTTTTTTTGTATTTTTTTATTTTTTTACTCCCCCCTGGTTCCCCACAACAAACTTCCATTTACCATTTCATCGCTACCAACATTACCATTTAAAAAATCCTTACTACTATAATTCCTATACTTATGGTTGCTTTTTAACGATCCGCTCCCCACCATATATACTGGAGCCGACCGAGCACTACGGGTTTTAATAAAACTCCGTATCTTGCCGGTATCGTAATTTCTCACACTTTCAATATTCATATTTATAAAGTAATTTTTATATATAGCAACTTTTCAAAGAAGTATTAATCTAATAAATGTTGACATACAACCAATATCAGATCAATCATACAATATACCAATGGAATACTTCAACATATCTACATAACCAACACAAATATTCACTAATCTAGTTGTAGTAGGAACCAGACGAGAAAGCAAAACTTTATTTTATTATAAATAAACTTAAATTTCTACTTAAAATTAAACTCAAACAGCAACTCAAATTAACTATATATAAATAAACAAAACTATCAACCATTTAAACCAACAACATCAAAAACAACACTCCACCATAGATCTCTGCATCTTGTTTTCAGACACTAATTATTCATAATCATAAAAGACATACATGACATCAGCCTACAGTATTTCTCTACAAAGATTTGTACAACTCTCAAAATCAGATATCAACTTACTCCGTTGTTAAAGTGAAATCGTAGCCACGCCATCAAACTCCACTCAACTAAATATATATAAATATCCCATTGAAAAGCAAAACCGAACTCATATTTAAACATAAAATTCAAGAATAAAACGAGTCAACAAAAACTTAACGAAATTAATAAACAAACTAAAACCAAATAGAGTACGAAAAATATCTTTAACATAAACCAAAACTAAAAATGAAACAGAGCGAAATTAAAATTAATATGGAGACAGGCGGCATGGCTTACAACATGCACTGCAGGGTTAAACTAGTTTTTACGCATGCAACGTTCCCCTCACCTGTCAAGACCAAATGAAAAAAACTCATGAAACCAATTCTCTAACCCACCCTTCCTTTCAAACAACTTTTTCAGCTCAGTACTCCGTTTATACTGATTCACGAATTGGTATGTCATACTTTTCACCAAATCTCTATGGAAATCCTGAGCTATGCTCTGACGACACCATTCTACCATATCCTCAAACATCTATCTCTTCCAAGTCTGAATTTAATCTAGCAATACGTATTAAACCATTTCGAAATACATTCTTTTTAACTGAAATATGTACGTTAGATGTAAAATGCATTAGCTATTTTGTTTTAAAATTAAAGTCTTTTATAAAGTCTATATATATATATATATATACAGTAGCCGCCGCTTTATAAAATCACGTTTGTTTTTATCAAAATGATTTTATTAAGTGGCTGATTTTTATATCCGTCGAACAAGTCCGAACTCAATGAAAGAGTAGTACCTAAATATTGAAAGAAATTGTTCTTCGCCCTTCCATCTATCAACTAGCCATCCGTAGAAATGGAGTGCATGCTACTTATCATTCATGTAAAATTTTCAGATTTTAAGGACAAAATTACTTAAAAGATGGAAATTTTCTTTGACCTAGCAGTCTTGTACCTATCTAGAAGTGCTGCTTTGATGACTTCTGCTCTCCTTATTCATTTTCGCTTAGCAAGGTTTAGCAGGTTTAGCAAGGTTTTGGGCACTATGGTGGTAAAAATAAATGATTTTTACCATGCTGTCTAAAACTACACTTTTGAGTATAATTATATTTTATCAAAATTACACAAATAATATTTGAAAATTTATAAAATATTATTATTATTATTATTATTACGATTTATGATATATTTTAAGGAAGTATTGATGCCATTGAAAATTTAGGGGCTGAAATAATGTAGACGGTATATATATATTTTTTTAATCATTAGAATGCATTAAGTTAGTCCTTCTGGGGTAAATTAAAGTAAAATTAGGAACATAGGTAAAGTTAATGTGTGAATTGTTCTTTATAAGATACTATTTAAAATTACTAAATTATAACTATTGATAGTTCCTATTTTGCCAGTAATTATTGAGATATGTCAAAATAATTCAATTTTTCATGGATATTTATTTGTAATAATTTAACCCAGATAATTTTTGTTAAAATACTATTGTTATATTTTTTACATTTACTATTATTATTGTTAAATTTTGTAGGCTAAAATATTTTTAATAAAAGTTAATTTGTTCAAAACTTTTAGTCTTTTACTGCCTAAAACATATATAACATTAAAACAAATGACTGCTTCTAACTGTAGATTCTGTGTTCAATACTAATAGTTTAATTTAGCTATATGTTAACAATTACAGCCAAACAGCCAGCGAAGCGACGTCAAAAACAAAGTTCCAGTAAGAAAAGATTATCAGTAAAAAGAGTCAATACATTAACTCACATCGCCGTGTAGCGAATCACCAATAAATGCTTTACACCAAAGCTTACAAGGGAAGTATGAATCAGTAAAATTGTTATTGAAACCAAACCAAGCTGTTATTAAAGAGCATAGTCGAAAACATAGTGTACAGTACAAATTTGCTGCAACAACTCCAGTGGGGGCGAAATAAGCCCCCTATTAGTTTTAGTTATTCCTATAAAAGCCAAAAAAACACATAACGTTGTGTGAACGGATGGTGCAGTGCTAGCGTGCTTGACTTCGGATACGGAGGTCCTGGGATCGAGTTCCGCAAGGCCGTTTTGTAATTTTTTCCTTTTTTTTTTTTTTTTCTTTTTCTAAACGTTTTTCATTGAATTAAATTATTAAATTAAGAGAAAATATTTATTACATTAAGATTTTTTTTTTGAGTATTCCAATTAATAAAGTATTGAGAATGAATTTAAGAAATACATTTTTTTTTATTTTTTTATTTATGAAAAAGAAAACCATGTTTAAAGCTATGAATATAGTTTCTAATTTATAAAAATTATGATTAAAAGTTCTTTTTATCGAGATTAATTGATTTGTAAAATTCATATTTACCCAGATTTTGAATTTTTTTAGATGTAAATTAATTATAAATTAGTAAAATCATTTTGAGAAAAATTGTCATTGTCTTCAATATTATTATCAGTTCTACCGACACCACGAAATTTGACAGTTGTTTAATGAAATATTTGAAATAAAAGTTAAATGCGACGCCGAATATTTAAACAACAGCTATTCATCATTCAGGATATTTCATGCACAAAATTGCCTGATTAAATAAAACAATTGAGAGCAGACGACTAACTCTTGTTATTAATGTCGTCGTTAAAAAATAGTAATTAATAATTTATATAAAACAATCACTAACAAAATTTTATCTGAATGTAATCATTAACAAAATCTTACCTAAATATAGTATAAAAGTATTTCCCGTCAAATTATTAATTTCTGTAAATTTAATAAATAAATAAATAAATTGGTTAAAAATGAGAAAATATTAACTTGCCGCGCTGGAAGAAAAAAAAAAAAAAAAAAAACTTGTTTTAATGTATTTAATATTTTCTCTTAAAATAATGATTTAATTTAATTAAAAATATCAAAAATAAATATTTCAGTTGAAATTAAAAAAAAAAAAAAAAAAAAAAAAAAGAAAGAAAAAAAATCTGGAGTGACTCCACTCGACTTTCCGAACATTGAGTAACTAACAGTTTTGTAGATAAAATAAAGAAAGAGGTGTTGCTAAACAAACAAAAAAGAGAAAACCATAACAGAGTGTTTCAGTATTTTTCTCCATATATCACACGAGGTTTTATTTAACGCTACTGAACTTTGAGACCTTAGATCATAAGGATAAAGAATTTTTCGTTGTGTCCCTGTAAAAATCTATAAATGCTAGATTCACCAAAATGCTTATAGTTAGTGCAACAGTGATTTATAATATTCATACAAAATTTCAGCTCAATTGAATAAGGCGTTCAGATGCTATCGCTGGTCTCATAGGCCATAAAGATAAAGAATTTTTCTTTGTGTCCCTGTAAAAAAACTGTAAGTGCTAGATTCACCAAAATCTATACAGTTGGTTCAAATGTGACCTATAACATGTGTACAAATTCTTTGCTGAGATTAATAAGGCGTTTAGACGCTATCACACTTTTAAAAATTTGGCAAAGAATTTTTCTTTGTGTAACTGTAAAAAAACTATAAGTGCTAGATTCTCCAAAATCTATACAGATTGAGTATCTGTGACCTATAATATGTGTATAAAGTTTTTGCTCAATTGAATAAGGCGTTTAGATGCTATCGCACTTTTAAGATTTTGGTCCCTTGGCCATAATGATAAAGAATTTTTCTTTGTGTCCCTGTAAAAAAACTATAAGTGCTACATTCACCAAAATCTATAGGGTTCGTACTATGGTGACTTACAATATACGTACCAACTTTCAGCTTATTCGAACAAAGCGTTTAGACGCTAGCGTGTTCACTCACAGACATACACACATACATACACACACACACATACATATATCATCGTAAAAATATTGAAAACGGACTCGTTCGACCTCGAAACGTATAGAAACATCAAAATCTCGAATTCGGATTTTTGACATGATTACAATACTTTCCTCACTATAGTGTTCGGAAAGTAAAAAGAAAGCCCTTGCGGGGACTCGATCCCACGACCTGCATATCCGAAGTCAAACGCGCTAGCACTGCACCCTCCGTTCATACTATGCTGCGTGTTTTGTTGGATTTTATAGAAATAACTAAAACTAATAGGGGCATATCTCACCTCCATGGGAGTTGTTGCAACAAATTTGTACGGTACTCAATTTTTTTCGACCATGCTCTTTAATTTATGGTTGGTTTGGTTTCAATAGCAATTTTACTAATTTATACTTTCCTTGTTAGTGCAATTATGAAATTCGCAAAAGGATCACAAAAACATTCCATAAAAAGAATAAAAATAAAAATAAAAACTTTTACCTCCACTACAATAAACACACATTAACAGCTGACATTAATTCAAAAACAAAGTTCTGATGTGCAAAAATGAAGTTCCATTACAAAATAAGGTTGCAAAGTAAAAGGGTTGATAAATCATTACTGCAGAACAAATCGCCAATGGATGCACTATACAAAGCTTAGCCATGATCTTTTATGCTGCGTTCTAAGTTCACTGAAAGAAATGAAACTGACGAACGAACATGAGTACAAGAACATGACATTATGATTTTGAAAGACTAGCAGAATTACTGTTACATGTAAAAATGTGCTGAACATTTGATATTTCAGACATATTACTGAATATTCAATTTTGTTAAATCTGAAATTATTTCTTTTGGTCAAATATTAAAATACAGTTATCTGAATCTATAAAAATTCAATTTTTAAAATTTTAAATTATTTCAGAATTTTCTTACGTAATTGTTATTTTTATTTATCATTAAATTGAGATTATCCAGAATAATTAGGAAATAATAATTTATATTTAAATGAAAGCAATTGTTTTATATGTCTTCTAAAGTAACATTAAATAAAATTAGTTATTGATTACTTTAATCATAGCAGGTGATGATACGTAAGAGCAATCTAAGAAAATAAGGCTTATTTTAAAGTCTCATCCCAAAAACTAGATCAATTTTTGGCTATGTTAAACATTAATATATATATATATCCATAATTTTATTATTATTATTATTATTATACATAAGTTTTAAACTTTACAAACTGTTTGTTTCAGATGCAGTTGAAAAGGAGTATAAAAGTGTGACAAGGGCATAGATTGAAGATATTATGGTTGCGACATGCTAAAGAGAGAAAATTTTATGTCAGAAAAACAAAAAAAAATGTTAAATATAAAATAATAGTGCATTAAATTTTTTTATGTGTTTGGGAGTTGGTATTATTAAAATATTCCATACTTCTAAATTTCACAAATTAAGATTTTTAATATCAAAATGTAAATAAAACAAGTAATTAACAAATAAGATAGTAATAATTCAGCCGTGAGTTAAATCTATATATACTTAAAAAAAAAAAAAAAAAAGTTGCTGGCTTCATTTTTTTTTCTTTTTTTTTTTTTTTTTTCCCCTGCGACTGATTTTCTAGCAGAAGAGAGTGTCCTTCACATCATGAGATGTATGAGTGTTTGCCAAATTCTCCAAGATGTGAATAAAGAAGCAGGTAATAACAATAATACAGAATATTAATTAGAATGTTGGCAGATGTGTGTGTGTGTGTGTGTTGTAATTTTTATTTGATATTTTGAACTTTTCTATTAGAATAGATTTTCATGTTAAGGTGTAATTTAAAAATTATGAACCGAATCACATATTAAAATAAATATTCAAAAATATGGTAAGAAATATGACTACTTCAAGTATATTGTTTTAACAAATGTTATATAAACATCTAATATCGATACTGTGTTTATACTTAAATAATAATAATAATAATAATAATAAACTCTATACATCTTCTTTTTAAGAACAGACATCACCTATCACTACCCAGAACTAAACATGTGAGACTATGAAGAAATTTTTAATAAAATATGCTCAAGAAAACTTGCAACTGTAAAATTCCTGCATACAGTTTAAAAGTACAGTTAGTTTTTCGATGCTTTATAATTTCAAAACAAAATATTAAAAATCAGTTTTGTTAGACATGAAATAATGTAACAGTGGAGAATTTTTTAAATATGAAAGGTTAATTTAAAATTTAAATATATATACCAGGTATTTAATAATTCTAATTTCAAATTTCCTTATAGAAGAATACTTCCGCGTTTCACTTGTTTCTTTATCCTGCAGATTTAAGAAACATAAACATTTATAAAACACTTTTCCTTTTTTTTTTTTTTAACAAGGGGGTGAAAAAGGTCAAGATTTCTCATAAATATGCATTGTAAGGATTGTTTTCATTGTACAGATGTCCGACCAGTTTAAAAATATCATGTATGATTCTAGCATGAACATCATTGATAATGTATATTCTGTTTCAAAAAATGTAAGTTATTAAAAATTTGATTTCGTTAACATGAATGAATGTTAGAATTTTACCCAAATGTGCATTTATCCCAAACTGGAATTTTTAAAAATATACTTGCCAAACCATTAAAGAATAGACATTCTGTTTAACAAGCTTTTTAAGTTAATAAAAAAATTATTCAGGCCAGATTGTAACTCTACTTTAAAAATCTTAAAAGTTCATGAAAAAGAAGTGGACAGCTGTGATGAACGTTTTTTTTTTTTTATGATTGTAACCTATAAATAGCATGTAAAGGTTTTGTAAATCTAAACAAATGTTAGTAATTTACAAAATGTACTCTTAAATTTCTACTATATAAGTTTTCTCTTGACAGTCACTAAAAATTTGAAAAAATCCTTAAATCAGGAAATATATTAAGCTAAAATTCCTTAAATTATGAAAAATTCCGTCACACAAATTACTGATAATTATTTACACAAATGGCAGAATAGAACAATATCTCTTATAAACTTATACTATGAGGATTACTGCCTTGGAATTAATATGAAATTGCATAAAAACAAAAATACACAATTGTCCATAATTAAATATAAAAAAGTGCAATAAGGTAAATGTATTGAAGTGATGGAGCTTAATGAGTGGGGATGTCAGTTTGTGACTATGTGAGGTAATCGGCTTTAACATGAATACAGTATGCCCTGTAGTAGAAAATAAGAATGTGCAATATGGAGCTGAATGAGGAAAAGGTAAGAATATATTGTTATAAAATGGTTTTTTAATAAAGTAATTTTTTAATTTTTTAATAATCCTGTAAAGAATATTACTTTTTTTTTTTTTTTTTTCTTTTTTATAATACTAGTTAATGTTCATTAAATAAATATATTAAGTATTTTATAAAGGAAATAATGTGTGTGTTTATGAATTTTTAGTCTATTAATCTTCTAGTGAATTAAAAATTATAAATAATTAATTTAAAATACTAAAAGGGAAAATTTATGAAAACATACATTACAAAATAATTTTTATACTTTTTAAGAGTAATCTAAGCAATTGATTATGTAAGTACTCTTTTTATAAAATAATAGTGAGCTTCGCCTGCTAGCGCATCACTATTTTTAAATGAATTACTGTAATTAATGAATTCTCAAAAGAGTACTAATATTTGTCAGGTGAAAAAAAGAGAAAAAAAAATAATAATTTATCATCGAGAAAAATGTCGTACCAGTTCTCTACTGCCTTCGTCAGTGCAGGCTATTGTGTGCTGCTTGAGTATTGAGGATTATTGCCTTGGAATTATTGCCTATGAGGATTAGTTCCTTGGAATTATTATGAAATTGCATAAAAACTAAAATACACAATTGACCATAATTAAATATAAAAAAAGTGTAATAAAATAAATGTATTGAAGTGATGGAGCCTAATGGGTGGGGATTTCAATTTGTGGCTATGTGAGATAATTGGCCTTAACATGAATACTGTATGCCCTGTAATAGAAAATAAGAATTTGCAATGGGGAGCTGTAAGAGGGAAAAGTAAGAATATATTGTTATAAAATGTTTTTTTTTTTCTTTTTTTTATATAACACTAATTAATATTCATTAAATAAATTTATTAAATATTTTATAAAAGAAATAATGTGCATGTTTTATAAATTTTTAGTCTATTAATCTTTTAATGAATTAAAATATATAAATAATTAATTTAAAATACTAAATGGGGAAATTTATGAAAACATACGTTACAAAATAATGTTTCATACTTTTTAACCCTTTAAATATTTTTAATTAGTTTAATAAATAAATAAATACTTTATTTTTTTTCTGTAAAGTGTTAGTAATCTAATAAATTGGTTATGTAAGTTCTCTTTTTATAAAATAATAGCATGTTACGTCTATTAGCGGTCACTGTTTTAAAATGAATTACTGTAATAAATGAATTCTCAAAATTGCACTAATTTTGTTAGTTGAAAAAAAGAAAAAAAAAAAAAAAAAAAAAAAAAAACAGAAAAAAATAATTTCTGATCGAGAAAAATATCGCACCAGTTCTCCACTGCCTTCGGCAGTGCAGGCTATTGTTCGCTGCTCGAGTATATTTATATTCAACATTCTTAAAGAATTCCTTACTATTTTACACTTTCATTGTTTTCTCGGGCTGTAAAAGGTAATCATACTAGTTTCTTACGTTCTAACTGAAATCCTTTATTTTTGCCCCAATACCTTCTCCTTCCAACACCTCGTAATAATTCTACACTTTCAAAAATATCTGCAATATATTTATCAGGTATTAAATCTAATAATAACAATCTCCAACACTTCTAACTCCTACTTTTATATTTTGGTCTCTTTGCACCACCCCCCCCCTTTCCTCTCTCTTTTAATAAGTTTTCCTTTTTGAAAATATATGCATTTGATTTGTAGGCCCCAAAAACCTATATATACCAATTTTGAACGGTCTAATTCTATTTTTATTTTTACCGCCTTGCCCACCCCCTTTCTGCATCTTCTAATAATTTAATATTTTAAAAATATATATAATTTGTAGGCACCTAAAACTACTATGTACTAATTTTGTACTAATTTTGAACTCTATTTCTATTTTTTTGCCCATTCATGTCCATAACCACCCTCTTAATAATGAAGTTCGAAAATATCTTCATTCGATTTTTAGGCCTCAAAAACCTCTATGTACCAACTTTGAACGGTCTAACTCTATTTATATTTTTTTACCCCTAAGCTCACCCCCTTCCCACCTCTCCTCGAATGAATTTATAAAAAATCCAGAAATTTGTATTAACTATATTTTAAATTAAAAAAAATATGGATATCTGTTATAACAGTTTTTCTGAATCACGTTTTGTCCCCTCGCCCTTGGGTGGCCAAATTTGTAAAATCGTTTCTTAGTGGATGTCTATGTAACAGAAGGAATGTTTTTGCCCAGTTTCATGCTTCAAGGTCCAGGGGTTTGGGCTGGGCAATGATGAATTATTCACTCATTCAGGACAAACGATTTTATATGTATATAGATTTAACAAATTAAAATTTATACATATTTTTAATAATATTTCATTCACTCAAATAAATACCACTTTAAAGATATGCTCTTGTCAGATATATATCCTTAAAATAATTACGAGAAAAAAAAGGAACTTTTTATATAAGTTTTTTAATTTTCTGTTGAATCAGATAAACGCTACCGAAGGCAGCGGGGACGAGAAAAAATTGGCTAAAAGTATAAAAAAAAAAAGCATTGTCAGCGTGCTCTGAGCTATTCTGAATGTTTCAAATGTCTAGCTAGTCGGGAAGTTATTTAAATAAATTTTGTATTGAATTATATAAACTCTGCTCAAGGCAGCAGGGACCCTAAAGAGTTGGCTAAAGGTATTGAAAAAATGCACTGTCACCGTGTTCTGAACTCTTCTGAAAGTTTCAAATGGTAAGCTAGTTGGGAAGTTCGTTAAATAAAGTTTGTGTTGAATCATAAACGCAGTCGAAGGAAGCAGGGACCCGAAACAGTTGGCTAAAAGTATTTAAAAAATGCACTGTTATTGTGTTCTGAACTCTTCTGAAAGTTTCAAATCTCTAGCTAGCCGGGATGTTAGTTAAATAAATTTTCTGTTGAATAATATAAATGCTGCTGAAGGCAGAAGGGACCCGAAACAGTTGGCTAAAAGTATTTAAAAAATGCACTGTTATTGTGTTCTGAACTCTTCTGAAAGTTTCAAATCTCTAGCTTGCCGGGATGTTAGTTAAATAAATTTTCTGTTGAATAATATAAATGCTGCTGAAGGCAGAAGGGACCCAAAACAGTTGGCTCAAAGTATTTAAAAAATGCATTGTTATCATGCTTTGAGCTTTTCTAGAAGTTCAAAATGTCTAGCTAGACGGGAAGTTATTTAAATAAATTTTGTATTGAATTATATAAACGCTGCCGAAGGCATCAGACCCGAAACTTTTGACTAAAAGTATTAAGAAAATGCATTCACACTGTGTTCTGAACTCTTCTGAAAGTTTCAAATGTCTAGCTAGTCGGGAAGTTAGTTAAATAGATTTTCTATTGAATCATTTAAACGCTGCTGAAGACAGCAGGGCACCGAAACAGTTGGCTAAAAATATTTAAAAATTGCGTTGTCACTGTGTTCTGAACTATTCTGAAAGTTTCAAATACCTAGCTAGTCGGGAAGTTAGTTAAAAATCGATTGCATGGTTTGTACTGGACACACAAACAAGCAAGAATCGAAGTTAATAAAAACATGGTAATAAGTACTGATAATGACACAGGTCTACAAAAATGATGTTAAAAAAATTTGATTTGATCATTTTAGCTGATGTTTTTTGATGTGCTGAAACTGAAAATGCAGCCAGTTTTTCTCTATTACATATAGATTTTTGTTAATGCAAAGTGTTTAGTGACATAATTTCTTACATATACCATCATAACAATAGGTTGGTTGATAGGGTTTTATGTAGCACTAATGCTGCGCAAGAACAGCAATAGGTATTCATGATTAATTAATCATGGAAACATACTATAAAACTTTCCATATAATTATAGTGGTAGATGAGTAATAAAGGAAATTATACAGGTAGGCAACCTGCATTAACAAAAATCTATATGTGATAGAGAAAAACTGGCTTCAATTTTGGTTTCAACTAGCCAAAAAATGTAAAAATCAGCTAAAATTATTAAATCAAAATTATTAATATAGACCTGCCCAGGTAGTACAAAGATATTGTCCAATATAAAAATATGATATTCGAGAACATAAAATGAACCCTCTTTAAGAGATATTTACAGATATTTTTTTCTGATATCTCTGGTGGTATTGAAAATATTTCCTGATATCAATAAATATCGCTTTTTGACATTTCAGTCGCTGCGCATGCTCAAATTTTACATTTATTCTTTTCATAATGTAGGTAGATGTCTCCCAATATCCAAAAAATGATATTACTTGTCGAATGTCGATAGATATCGAAGAATGTTGTTAAAATAATATCATTTTTACGACATTGGCTAATATTAACAAATGTTAAAAGCAAAGCATTGGAAAATTATTTTTCTTAAAAATGTATTAATTTATAAAAAATAATTTTCAAAATATTATTTTCGTATCATGAATTTTGTATTTATGAAAATAATTCTTTTAAATGCTTTTTTATAATATGGATTGTAAATTATGTCTGTCAGTATCCGTAAATATCTTAAGTTTGACATTCAGTGACATCCAAAATATCGGCAAATATTGGTAGGACATTGGTGGATATTATTGTGTTACCTGGGTGTGTTATGATATCCTGAGAGCATCCTGTAAATATCTGAAAAAGACATCAAGAGGGCGCGCAACGATGTTTCTTTCTATTTGTCACAGGATCTCCTCTGAATAACAACTCCATCCTAAAATTATCGCATAACAGACATCCGAAAGACATGCTGTGGTGTCTCCTCCTGGAAACCACTGAAGGTCCTCCAGATGGTGACAGGATATTTCAGAACATCCAGCGGATAAGGTATTATCCTGCATGTGATATTCTCCGGATGTAATTTGGCTGTATGGGTAGGCACCCTAGTTAAATCTAGACCAATCAAAAATAGGAGCGGCCGCTGACAAACTCTGCTTTATTTATACAGATTTATAAAGCCATATATATATTATTATTATTATTCTAACCAATGACTTCCTGGCGATCACAAATTTCGGTTATGTGATCGCGCGATTGCCAGCGATCAAGCGTTTCAGTGTGTATATAACTCTACAATTTTTTTCTGTTCTTTCCCCTAAAACCTTTTGATGCATGTAAATCTGTATAGAATCAAAAATTTAGAGTGATACTACTCGACATTCCAAAACATTCAAGTTTGTCCGCCGTAAATGGGGCTTTTATCCAGGACCCATGCTGATGACTTCTTATTTGTGTCAGTTCGAAGATGTCTATTTAATAGCTATTTATAAAAGAAGCTATTTAGAACACATACATATATATATAGCTTTTCTGCTATGTGAAAAACATCCATGCATATTCAGCAGTTACTTTTGAAAAATGTATTAAAACATACTTCTCACATATATTAAGATTTTTTATGCATCACAGCGCATATGTCTATTTAAGATTATTCTTTTCTCTAGAGAAAATACATTGGGGATTATTACACATACATATGGTTTGTCTGTCGTGGGATACGGACAAAAGCCCCACCGAACAAAATCCCTACGGACAAAATCCCCCCCGGACAAAATCCCCAGCGGACAAAAACCCCACCGGACATAATCCCCACCGGACAAAAACCCCACTTACCCCGGGCAAAGGCCCTACGTATGATATTTTGGATAAAATTAACATTTCAAAATTAATTAAACTCGTTATAAAATAAATTATTCAATAAATCTGTTACTTTTCCCACTAGAAACTCGGTGTGATAGTTCATAGTTTATTAAAGATATTGACTGTTAATTGTTTTCTTATCTGTACTAAATTCTTCACGGGTTATTATTTATTTAATTATAAATTAATTCTTTTTGGTTAACGTGGATTTCGGTGACATTTAATCTTCTGTTATTCTTAATTTTACTATGTTTTTGTGGTCTACAAATCAAATGAGGTTATTTTCGAAAGTGCAAAATTATTAGTTGGCTCGAAAAGGGGGGGGGGGGGGCAAAAAAATTGAATTTAGCGTGAGATCGCTTAAAATTGGTACATGTAGATTTTTTGGGCCTATAAATTGGATGAGGATATTTTCGAAAGTCTAAAATTATTAGGAAGATCGGAAAGGGGGGGGGGCGAAGGGGTAAAAAATAGAATTGGAGTTAGCTCGTTCAAAATAGGTACATAAAGGTTTTGGGGGTCTACAGATCGAATGAGAATATTTTTGAGAGTGTAAAATTATTAAGAGGAGCGGGAAGGGAGGGCGAAGGGGCAAAAAAGTAAAAATACCGTTAGACCGTTTAAAATTGGGGCATATAGGTTTTCGGAGCTTACAAACAATTTTCGAAAGTCTAAAATTATTAGAAAGGGCGAATGGGGGGGGAGGGACGAAGGGGCAGAAAAATAGAAATTGAGTTTTATCGTTCAAAATAGGAATATAACTGTTTTGGGGGTCTACAAATGGAATGAGAATATTTTAATATTGGAATATTTTATAATAATGAAAATAGCGTTGTACGCGTACAGACATGCTAACACACACACACAAATACACACACAGACAAAATTTGCTGAAATAATTTTCGGCTTTCATGGTGTGTGAAACGTGTATATTTATGCATGTATGAAAACGCATTCATAATACATATATACATATGTATATACAAGAGAAAGCATTAAACAGATTACTTTTTATGTCGAATATATATCGTGTAAACTGTACATGCACACCATATGATGTACTAAAAAAAATTCGTACAACACTGAAAATTAATATTAAGTAGTTTTCCCATTTATATTCTTCACAATGAATCAGAAATACTTTGTGACACTCTGTTAGTCAATCAATTACGCTAATTATATCTTATTTCACAGATACTGCTATTGGTATTGGGAGTAAAGGCGAAAGATTGCACTAAGGTCCTAGACCTGAAGGGGAGTGCCTTCCGTGGGGCAGTGGCGGTCCGTCAGGGAAGTAAGGGAAGAGCCCCTTCCTCATATATTTCATCCAAAAAAAAAAAAAAAAAAATCATAAATATTTTTCAATTTTTTCAATGTTTCTTTTTTTTCTTTCTTTCTTTCTTTCTTTTTTTTTTTTTTTTTTTTTTTTTTTTTTTTTTCTTGTAGAATTTAATAAGAATTTATAACAAATTTTCAATAAATAACAACCAATAAAAACAGCAATTTAAATCTTTCCCTAAACATCCAATTCTGCGCACAAATTCATATAACTGAAGTGCAAGGGAAGAGATGAAAGACATCCGTTTTTAGCACTGCCTTCACGGCGTGGTTACCATGGTAACGCTTACGTCACTCTAAATATTCTACCGCGAATTTTCAAAGGACGAAAGAGAAAGGGAAGACTTTTCATGAAAGAGATAATAGATCTTCCAGCTTAGCTTAAAAGGGAATTCTCATTGAATTTGGTTCCCTTAAAATGTAGTGTTTACCGTTTTAATTTTTTAATTTTTTAATTTTGCTATTTATGCTTTTAATTAATTCTTTGTCAGATTTTATAATCTTTAAAGCTTTAAAACACAGTTTAACAGATGAAAAGTTGGAGACAAAAAGATGTTATTTACGGGAGTCTAACAGTCTATAGAAATTATCGTAAAAAGAAAAAGAAAAAAATGGAAAATGTCACAATGTTAACTTAAAAAATCTTGGTTTGAAGACTACAAATAGCTTTGTATTTCAACTACACTAGGAAAATTACACATTATTGGACTTTTTTTCTTTAAAAAAAAAAAAAAAAAAAAAGCTGAATTTTTAAGTTTTAAAATTAATATTTGAAAATGAATGAACACCGAATTCTTTTTCATTCATTTACATATTTATTATTATTATTACTTTATTGATTTTTAAGAATTTTAAATATATAAGTTGTGGAGTTTAAAAAACAATAACATAATTGTTACTATTTTTTAAGGTAAATAAATATCTTCCTTCTTTAAATGTACAGTCGACGGAAAAATTATTAAAGCACTCGATCCCCTATAAAAAATTATAGTTGAAGTTCTGGGTTCGAGTCCCGGATTATAATTTATTAAAATTATAAAAACAATATTGTTTTTGTAAATTTCAAAATATAATGAGATAAATTATTAATTGGTAATAATTACTTAATAATTAATAATATCATTCTGCAATAATAACTTTTCCATCGATCGTATATTTACTGTATGAATCGATAAAAAAGTCGATATTTGAAAGATTTTTTATTAAAATCTATTAAAAGGACTAGGAAATTCTGCAACAATATATATTTCATCTGAAATGACATATTTATTATTTCGTGGGAAGGGAAATATTTTTCCTGTTCATATTTGTTGTAGTATTTTAATTTTGGTATTTTCTTGGCAATATAGACGATGCATTAAACATAGACATTGATCCGGCTCAGAATATGAAATTTTCTACTCTTGTAAAAACTTACAAAGTTTTGAATAATTTTTATCGACAAAATATTACATAACATTAATTATCTGTCCTTTGGTATTTTCTTGGCAATATAGATGATGCATTAAACATAGACATTGATCCGGCTCAGAATATAAAATTTTCTACTCTTGTAAAAACTTACAAAGTTTCGAATAATTTTTATCGACAAAATATTACATAACATCGTAGTATTTTAATTTTAGTATTTTCTTGGCAATATGGACGATGCATTAAACATAGACATTGATCCGGCTAAGAATATGAAATTTTCTACTCTTGTAAAAACTTACAAAGTTTCGAATAATTTTTATCGACAAAATATTACATAACATGAATTATCTGTCCTTTGGTATTTTCTTGGCAATATAGATGATGCATTAAACATAGACATTGATCCGGCTAAGAATATGAAATTTTCTACTCTTGTAAAAACTTACAAAGTTTCGAATAATTTTTATCGACAAAATATTACATAACATGAATTATCTGTCCTTTGGTATTTTCTTGGCAATATAGATGATGCATTAAACATAGACATTGATCCGGTTCTTTTACTCAGTTATGAATCGGATAAATAGAATGCGGACGGTATTTTCTTGGCAATATAGATATCGGTTCGTTATAAATAATTCAGCGATGTATTTTCATTTGTTCTTTCAGAGGATCAACTAAGTTTTCTAATTTTTTTTTTGAAAAATTGCTCATCAGGTGAAAACTTTTCATCTTCAGGTGGAAAATCTATGACTATCAGGTCATAAGTCTATGATTATCACAGAAGATCAACTAAGTTTTCTAATTCATTTTTTGAAAAATTGCTCATCAGGTGAAAGGTGGAAAATCTATGAATATCAGGTCATAAGTCTATGATTATCACAGAAGATCAACTAAGTTTTCTAATTCATTTTTTGAAAAATTGCTCATCAGGTGAAAACTTTTCATCTTCAGGTGGAAAATCTATGACTATCAGGTCATAAGTCTATGATTATCACAGAAGATCAACTAAGTTTTCTAATTCATTTTTTGAAAAATTGCTCATCAGGTGAAAGGTGGAAAATCTATGAATATCAGGTCATAAGTCTATGATTATCACAGAAGATCAACTAAGTTTTCTAATTCATTTTTTGAAAAATTGCTCATCAGGTGAAAACTTTTCATCTTCAGGTGGAAAATCTATGACTATCAGGTCATAAGTCTATGATTATCACCAGTAAAAACGTTTTGAAATATTTCACTGAACACTTTTCTTTGTCATATATTTATATTGACATGGAAAAATATAACTTAGAAAATACAATATGTAATTAGAATTTTTATATTTGAGATAACATCTCGATATTTCAAATTTCACCACATCTTAGACTTTTAATGAGTCGTCATTTTAAAATGAACTATAGAAAATAATATAATTAAACAATTTTTTATAATCATTAAAATATTTTTTATAATTAAATTATTTTAAAATGAATCATAGAAAAATATTATTTATTTATTAATTAATAATTAATTAGTTTGCAAAAATAAATATGATTAAATCTTGGACTCGAAATAATAAATTAATTTTTAAAAATAATTTCTAACCAAAATTAAAAAAAAAAAAAAAAAAAAATTTTTTTTTTTTTTTTTTTTTTTTTTTTTTTTTTTTAAATTTTTGAAGGAAATATATATTTACGATATTGATAGTTTCAGATAAATATATTTAGAAATGATAACTTAGACTGTGTGTTAATTTTCGAAAACTCAAAGTAAGAATTTTTAATTTTTTGAAAATTCTATTTATTTTATCAATATTGAAATTATAAATAATATATAAAAATAAAAATAAATAATTATAAAAGATTTAAAAAAACAAATTTCATTCGAGTCAAAAATGTAGTTTTCATTTTGAAAATTAATTAACAATTAATCAATTAATCAATAATTTTCAAAAATAGAAACAATTATATATTTAATAAAAAATATTTAAAAAAAATATTTAAAAAAATAATTTTCAAATAATAAAAAAAAAAAAAAAAAAATTTTTTTTTTTTTTTTTTTTTTTTTAAATGTTTATTGGATGTTAAAGAATATATATATTTATGACATTGATAGGATCAGATGCATTTATTATGAGGAAAAGCAGGTTATCAAAGATCCAAATATATTTATATTTGACTGAAAAGATAGATTTCCACCTGATGAGGAAAGATTTTCACAGGAAAAATCATTCTAAAACGGACCATTGTTTTGAAAATACAATAGTAAATATATATAATTAAAATTTTTTTGAGTTATCTGTCCACGGACCAAACAATGAACTTATATACGACAAAATATTTGACGATCGAGGCTGCTGAAAAATTTGCGAGTTTACCGGGAAACGCTAAAATGTTTTTAGACATTTCGAGAACAATATCCTAATTTAGCGATAACAATCGTAAGTTTAAGCATATTAAAGATTTCTAATAAAATATTTGACGATCGAGGCTGCTGAAAAATTTGCGAGTTCACCAGGAAACCGGACAAATAGAAATGCAAAGGATTTTACTTAATACATTATTTTTTATATTGCCATTCTGAAATGGACAATAGTAAATATATATAATTAAAATTTTTTTGAGATGACTCGGACAAATAGAAATGCAAAAGATTTTTACTTAATACATTAATTTTTTATATTGCCATTCTGAAATGGACAATAGTAAATATATATAATTAAAATTTTTTTGAGATGACTCGGACAAATAGAAATGGAAAAGATTTTTACTTAATACATTATTTTTTATATTGCCATTCTGAAATGGACAATAGTAAATATATATAATTAAAAATTTTTTGAGATGATTCGGATAAATAGAAATGCAAAGGATTTTACTTAATATATTATTTTTTATATTGCCATTCTGAAATGGACAATAGTAAATATATATAATTAAAAAATTTACGAGATGATTTGATGATTTAGACAAATAGATTTTTACTTAATACATTATTTTTTATATTGCCATTCTGAAATGGACAATAGTAAATATATATAATTAAAATTTTTTTGAGATGACTCGGACAAATAGAAATGGAAAAGATTTTTACTTAATACATTATTTTTTATATTGCCATTCTGAAATGGATAATAGTAAATATATATAATTAAAAATTTTTTGAGATGATTCGGATAAATAGAAATGCAAAGGATTTTACTTAATATATTATTTTTTATATTGCCATTCTGAAATGGACAATAGTAAATATATATAATTAAAAAATTTACGAGATGATTTGATGATTTAGACAAATAGATTTTTACTTAATACATTATTTTTTATATTGCCATTCTGAAATGGACAATAGTAAATATATATAATTAAAAAAATTTTCGGACAAATAGAAATGCAAAGGATTTTACTTAATATATTATTTTTTATATTGCCATTCTGAAATGGACAATAGTAAATATATGTAATTAAAAAATTTACGGGATAATTTGGACAAATAGATTTTTACTTAATACATTATTTTTTATATCGCCATTCTGAAATGGACAATAGTAAATATTTATAATTTAAAAATTTTTCGGGATGATTCTGAAAAATAAAAATACTTATATTTTTTATAGTGTCATTCTAAAATGGATCATAATAAATATATATAATTCAAAAATTTTCGAGATGATTTTAAAAATATGATATCATAAAATGTTAAATTATTTACTCAATATAAGAATTTTTTTTAAATTTTTAATTCTAGATTTTTATGGATAAAGATTTATTTTTTTAAATGAAAAGTTTCAAGTGAAAAAACATTTTTTTTTCAATATTGGTAAAAAATTTAACGTAAAAAAATGGGGCCGGACAAGGTATTGTTAACCGAATGGCTAACAATACCTTGTCCGACCCCATTTTTTTACTTTTAATAACTTTACTTTTATAGCTTCAAGCTATAAAAAATTGTTATTAAGATATATTAAAAGACTTTAAAAATACAAGAAGAAAAACAAACAAAAATATAGTAACAATAAAAAAATTTATTTACAAAATTTTACAGTTTATATACACATGTGATGAAATTTTTATGTACAAAATAAATAATATTTACAATATATAACACATGAGATGCAATTTTTTTTGAAAAGAAGAAGAAATGTAAGTCTGGCTACTTATATAATATTAAATTATAATTACAATTAAAAAAAATTAAGAACTTAACTTGAATATATTTATAATTTAAAAAAAAATAAAGAAAATTTAATTATTTCGCGAATCAATGGTATAAAAATTTAATAAATTTAACTCGGATATATTTATGATTTATAGAAAATATTGACTTGTAAAAAATTAAGTTTTTACAAGTCAATATTTTCTACAAATTCTCTTAAAAATTTAGATTGCTCATTTTGTAAGCGTTGGTAACTCTCATATAATTTATCTAGTTTATAAGTTAAAACAAAAGAAGAAGATAATCTCATCATTTTTTCAATATCTTGTCCTGAACTATTGAAATTAACCAAAGATTTTTCCAAATTTTTTTTAACTTTTAGAGATAATTTTTTAACTTTTGAAAAATTATTGTGACTTACATTTCTTCGTCTCGGAGGCAAATTATGTCGATGGGAAGTCGATGCACGGGAAGTTGAGGTATGGTAAGCTGAGGCATGGGAAGATGTGAAAGTCTCTTGTTGATGATAAGTTGATGGATGGAAAGATGAGGCAGCAGTGGATGAGGGATGGACAGCAGTGGATGAGGGATGGAAAGATGAGGCAGCAGTGGATGAAGCATCGGCAGGTGAGGCATCGGCAGGTGAGGCATCGGCAGGCGAAGCGGCGGCAGACGAAGCGGCGGCAGACGAGACATCGTCAGATAACCGATTCGGAAAATATCTTCTGATGAAACTGAGAGGCAAGTCGGGACTTCCGGAATATTCCTCGTCCTCGGAATGGCTGGTCCGAGGCGGAAGTCCCAACTTTTCTTCGAGCCCTTCGAAGAAAATAGGCTCTCTGCACATCGAACATTTCGCCTGTCGATTATCGTGCACATATTTAAAGCATTCTCGTAAACAGGACTTGTGATATTCATGAGAACATCGCCGCAATATAAATTTATTTTCTTCGTCGATAATTTCCAGACAAATCGGGCACTCCATCGTGTTGATGTTACGGAGAGAAAGCAAAGAAACTGAATGAGAAAACGGAAAAGCCTCTCTATATATACTGCTCGGCCGTTTCATATCGGAAAAACGAGGTCAACGAGCACTTGACCCACGGGGGAAAAAAACAGGTTGAGAAACGAGTTTTTTCTCGAAGGAATGATAAGAAACCACTCGAATTTCTCTGGGAAAGTTTATATTCAGGCCGAGCAAAACAATTTTTATCGTGTAGATATCTTGAAAATTTTAGGAGACACTTGACCTCATGTCAAGAATTCTTTCGGGATAAAGGCGAGAAAATAATATTTTGACGTCTCTTACAAAACATTAAGAATTCTTCTAGACTTTTCCCATAAGCTTTTTGAAGTGGCGCGATAAGATAATATTATTTTTAACTTCTAGAATTTCGATAAACTTTTTGAAGTGGTTTGTTTTTCGACCTACTCGAATATATTATCAAATCGCGATAAGATAAATATTTCTTTTTATAATTTTTCTAGAATTTCCCATGAACTTTTTCAAGTGGTTTGTTTTTCATCTATTTGAGTATTTTTATCATGTCGTGATAAAATTATCGGTTTAAATGTTACATCAAATAATTTAAAATAACAAAATTGCTAATTTTAAATCTTTAACACGAAATCTTTTTAAATTTTATGATTTTTTTATGGATATTGAAATTATAAAGTATTCGCTAAATTGAAATAACTTTTAAAAAAAAATCAAACTCAAAAGAAAATTTTATTTTATTTTTAAAGATTCTTCTATTTTAAATTTAAAAAAATAATTTTGATAAAACATCTTACAATATGTAAAAAAAATCAAATATATTTATATATAATTAAATTTTAAATTTTTGACAATTTTGTATTGTAGTTCAAAAAACTTTATATTTTTAAATTTTAAATGGCATCAAATGTTAGAAAAATCGATACATGAACCAAATTACCATTTACCTAATTTATATTTTTAATTTAAAAAAAAAAAAAAAAAAAAAAATTAAAAAATTAGTTCGAAATCGTTTAAATTATTTTCCAATTCTGCCGTTTGATGACCCGAGCCATTTTCTATTTTCTCGCATATATTTATCAACTGATTTTCCAAATATGTGCTTTGCCGATTATATATATAGTCGTTATTACCGTACTCGTTTTCAAACTCTGTAATTTGCCGATCATATATCATTTCGTTATTGCGATACTCATTTTCCAACTCTGTCTTTTGCTGACTATATATAATTTCATCGACGTCATTATAGAATTTTTTCTCTTCCGATACATTATTTTGAGACGATTCGGGAGACGGTCGTGCAGAAGAGAGCGAAAAATTTTCATCTTGAGAAAGATCTCGTCGCGGCGACGAAAATGATTCTTCTATGGAAGAAACGGATAAATTTTCATTTTGCAATCGAGGCGACGAAGGTGCCGATTCGTCTTCCATGGATCGGACACTCAAATCCAAAGGTCGAATATCGTCCCGTTCGGGTGAAATAAAATCATCGGGTAATAGTTTCCACGGCGGATTTTGAAAATACGTATGGTTTTTTAATTTCTCATAATATTTTACAAAATCGGGCGAACTCACGATGATTTCGCGATTCAATATAGGCAGTGGGAAATGTCTTTCAGGTGGTGGAGCTTGGAGCGTTTCTTCCGGTCGAACAGAAGGCAATGTCGGTTGAGAAGGTACCAAATAAAATGTCAGTTGTGTTTGCGGCACCGATGCGTTGGTATTTTCTTCCGGAGACATAAAATATTCGGGATGAGTTTCGTGCAATAATTCTCGAGGAATGTCATCTTCCGTTCGTGGCCGTTTCGCTTCGGGCATGTTACAATTATCGATATTTTGATTTTCTTCGCTTATGTGAGGCGTCATGGGTGGCAAATCGCAAAGTCTTTCTAATTTTCTCACTCGAGCCTCCAAAGGATTCACGCAATCGAAAGGTAATTTCGTACCCTTTCTCACAACGTCTAAACTGAAAAAACATTTTTGCGTCGTGAAAAGAACATACGTGGTACCGGCCGGGATTTCAAAACAGGTATTGGGAGACAAGATGAGTCGATCGTACTCCAATATGGAATCGACTGGAAAAAGTTTATCTTTTTTACTCAATTTCGGAGATTCGTTGAGGTAAAACAACAAAGGAACGTTCAAAACTTGTAGGATGTGACAAGTGTCTTTTTCGACCGTCCGTTGTCCGAAAGTGAAATAAGCTTTCACCAGAAAACAATTTTTGAAATAAAAACCGAGTCGAGTGTCCGCGTTGATCCTCGAGGAATTCGTGGGAGGAATTTTATATCTCCTGATGATTTGCGTCCAATTGATGCATTCTGGAAAAAATTCTCGAAAAGTTTGACATTCTTTGCCGATTTGAATGACGTTCTGCATGAATCTTTCATTCATGGAGCGTTTACTGAAGCTGATCACGTGGTCAATGTTCATAAATAAAACGAATACGTGAACGGTGAATTTATTCAAGATATATTTAAAATTTTTTTCGGGATAAGTTATTTTTCGTACATTCGAAGATAGAAAATTTGGAAATATTTCGGTTTTGGGAAAGACATGACCCGGTTGAAAATTCGAAGAGGATTTAGTTTTGTTGAGAAATTCAAGTCGAAAATTCGAAGACATTATGAAAAAAAAAACAAAGTTTTTTTTTCTAGGCTGCTATCGACTGAAAAAAAAAGTAATAGGCGACACCGACGGTAGCAACGAGCAGTATGAAATCGAGTCGAAAAATTCCACCCTATTTATACGATTCGAGAATGACCTTTAGAACGACATGTTATGAAACGCGTGATTTTGAAATGCGCGATAAGATAACCTCGAGGTCGTTTTTTCCTTCTAGAACATTCTTTTAGGGTGTGAGAAATGACCTCGTGACTCGTTTTGAAAACTTTGAAATGGTTATTTTCGACACACGCGATAAGATGTGACCTCGATCTGTCACGCGTCGGTTTTTTTTTTCCTTCCAGAACATTCTTTTAGGGTATGAGAAAAAGCTGACCTCGCGACTCGTTTGAACTTTTGACACGATTCTTAAAATATTTTCGAGATAAGATTATTTTTCCCAACCTATATATAAGGGGGGGTTCGCATTTCTCAGTCGTTTCACTTTGTTTGCGAGTCTTTCTTGCGATGGTCGATCAAGAATATATTTCTTTAGAAACTCCCAAAGTCGAAAGAGTCGATTATAATTACGAACCATCGACGCCGAGAGCACCACTTTCCCCGTATTATTATTTGGAATTTGATTATGCGGCTACCCCGTTTCCGCAAGATGAAGAAAACATGGATTTTTCATCTCCTCTCGTCGAAACACCTCCTTCGAGTTTAATCTTGGAAAATGTAAAGTACGAAGAAACAATCTCCGAAAATATACAGAATGAAGAAAAAAATAGTTTAATCTCTGAAAATATACAGAATGAAGAAAAAAATACTTTAATCTCCGAAAATATACAGAATGAAGAAAAAAAGAGTTTAATTTTGGAAAATGTCAAAAATGAAGAAAAAAATGTTTCGACTTTCAAAGATGAAAAAACGGTCGAAATTTCTGCCGACCCCGAATCTACGGATGAAAAGAAAAATTTTTCAAAGTCGTCTCTGTCATCGAAAAGCGACCCTTCCGATTCAAAAAAAGAATGTCGCGATCGTTCGAAATCCTCTCTGACGACTTCGAAAGAATCCAAAAATGAAAAATCTTTTGTTCTCTGTGCTCGAGTTTCAAAAATCGAGAAAGAAAAGAAAGCCGAAAAAAGAAAAATGATAAAGCCTCTGACTGCCGTCGAAGAGTCTAAAAAAATGAAAAACGAACCGTTTATCGCACCGTCGGTCGAATTATGGAAAGCGGCGAAACAAAAACATTTGAAAAAATTGCCTTCTCCGCAACCGATCGTGAAAAAAGAACCTGCCGAATGTATTAAATTGAAAAAAATTAAGAAGGAACCCGCCGAATGTATTAAATCGGAAAAGATTAAGACGGGACCCGTCGAATGTACGAAATTGGAAAAGATTAAGACGGAACCTGCCGAATGTATTAAATCGGAAAAGATTAAAAAGGAACCCGTCGAATGTGTAAAAACTAAACTTGTATCGGAAACGAAAAAAGAAAATCTTTCTACGAGGGAATCTAAATCATCAAAGAGAAAAATGAATCGATTGGGTGAAAAAGACGCGAAAAAGAAAATTGTCGAAAATATAAAATTGGAAACAATTCAAAAGAAACCTCAGACTTTGAAAAAAGAAAAATTTTTCTCCGGTGAACATAAATCGTCAAACAAAAAAATAAATCGACGTGCCGAAACCGATAGACGATGGTTAAAAAATTATAAAATTCCTAAAATCGATGACGATGAGACTAAGTATATTTCGAAAATGAAAGAAGAAAATGTTTCACCTAACGAAGCGTCAAACGAAAACAATGACAATTATATTTTATATTTGCATCCATTTGAAGAAGATTATGATTATATAAATAATTTTTTGGAAGAAGATGAAAAAATGTCGTGCATTCATTTCGAGACGACTATGACTATATAAATAATTTTTTGAAAGATGAAAAAAAATACCATTTTAATTATTTATGTATTTTTATATATCTTTTTTATAAATTAAATATTTTTTTAAATGAATTTGTCTTATATATATTTTATATCTTAAAAAAAAAAAAAAAAAAAAAAAAAAAAATTTTTTTTTTTTTTTTTTTTTTTTTTTTTTTTTTTATGTAGATGTTTTCATTTTTTGAAAATTAATTAATTATTAATTAATTATTAATTAATAGTTAATTAATAATTAATTAATTTTAAAAAATGAAAACATCTACTTCTCGGACCGAATCGAAAAGAATCTTTTATAATCTTAAATCTTTAAAGGAAGGAAAAAAAAAAAAAAAAAAAAAAAATTTTTTTTTTTTTTTTTTTTTTTTTAAGGATTTGAGATTATAAAAGATTCTTTTCGATTCGGTCCGAGATGTAGATATTTTCATTTTTGAAAATTAATCACTAATTAATTAATTAATTAGTGATTAATTCGTAATTAATAATTAATTAATTTTCAAAAATGAAAACATCTACATCTCGGATCAAAATGAAAAGAATCTTTTATAATCTTAAATCCTAAAAAAAAAAAAAAAAATTTTTTTTTTTTTTTTTTTTTTTTTTTTTTTTTTTTTAGGATTTAAGATTATAAAAGATTCTTTTCGATTCGGTCCGAGATGTAGATGTTTTCATTTTTAAAAATTAATCACTAATTAATAACTAATTAATTAGTAATTAATTAATTTCAAAAAATGAAAACATCTACATCTTGGACCGAATCGAAAAGATTCTTAAATAATCTAAATCCTTAAAAAAAAAAAAAAAAAAAAAAAAAAAAAAAAATTTTTTTTTTTTTTTTTTTTTTTTTTTTTTTTTTTTTTTTTTAATGTTTGATGTTCAAGAAAATATATTTATAATGCTGATCGGATTGAGTAAATTTTCAAAACTAAAGATTTAGCTTTTGTGTTGATTGCTGCAAATTCAACCTACTTTCGAAAGCAATGGACGAAATAAAATTATTTTTGAAAAGTTATCGTGGAACTTTGAAATTTATAGGGTAAAAATAATAAAATACTTTTAAGTTATTTTATTTATAATATTTTTAAAAATAAAACGATCAACTCTTAAGAAAAATTCCAAAAAAAATCTATCTTTGCCTCAATGTCCAACCCGTAATAGGTACTTCACCAGAAATGATGTCCGAAGAATAAGTCGTATGACGGGAACTCGACTCGCCGGGTTCCGATAGCGATAGGGTTTTAAAAAATCTCCTTCCCAATCTAGACGTCGCAGTTTTAAAAAAAAAGTATGAAATATAAATGTACGGTTTGTCGGGGTAAGAAAGGAAATTTATTTACTGCCGAATGTAGACATCGTTTCCATTCGAAATGCGCCAATCGATTATATAATCAACGAAAACGGAACGCTTCGAAAAAAAAGGCTTCCGATAAAGATTCTAAGAATAAAAACCCAAACGTATCCATTTTACCGCCTTGTCCGTCTTGTAAAAAACGGTTTACTAGAAAAGATATCGGAAAGATGATGAGTCTGAAACATTTAGAAGAGTTTGAGCGATTACACGACCTCGATTATTCAGACTCCGAACTCTATTATTCCGATTTGGATTACACCGGCCTCAACGATTCGGATTTTTACAGAGATCGGTCGAGGTCTCGATCGAGATCTAGATCTCCGTCGAGATCCCCACCACCCAGCATACAAGCATTAAAATATTAGAATTATCGTAGTAAAAAATAAATACCTTAATTAAATTTCAAAAAATACTATTTTTACATTATTTTTCCGAAAATTTAGTTAAATTTTCCTATAATCGACACACAGTCTAAGTCATTTTGAAAATTTAACTTGTCTTATCAATATCATAAATATATATTGTATTAAATGAAATTATCTTATAAAAAATTTAAACGAAAAAAAAAAAAAAAAAAAAAAAAAATTTTTTTTTTTTTTTTTTTTTTTTTTTTTTTTTTTTTTTTACGTTTGATGTTTAAGAAAATATATTTATGATGTAAATTGGGTTAAAATATTTTCAAAAATGAAAATTTAGTTTTTGGATTGACTGTTGCAAATACTACCGACTTTCAAAAAATGATGTTAAAATAAAATTATTTTTGAAAAATAATTGTGGAATCGTGATGCTTATTGCATAATAATAGTAAAATAAGCCATTTAATTACTTTTCGATCGTTTTTTTATAAATTTTAAAAAAATTACAATTTTTTTCAATAGATGCACAAATGAAAGTTTGCAATTAATTTATTGATTTTACGCGACGAGTTTCAATATTTCATCATCAGAATACTTTTCTGACCTCATTTGTCGAAATTCCGTTCAGTTTTCTATAATCGACACACAATCTAAATCATTTTTGGTAATTTGCAAATTCGACCGACTTTCAAAAAATGATGTTAAAATAAAAATATTTTTGAAAAATAATCGTGGAATCATGATGCTTATTGCATAAAAATAGTAAAATAAGCAATTTAATTAATTTTCGATTGTTTTTTTACAAATTTTTTCAATATATGTAAAATGAAAGTTTGCAATTAATTTATTGATTTTACGCGACGAGTTTCAATATTTCATCATCAGAATACTTATATGACCTCATTTATCGAAATTCCGTTCAGTTTTCTATAATCGACACACAATCTAAATCATTTTTGGTAATTTGCAAATTCGACCGACTTTCAAAAAATGATGTTAAAATAAAAATATTTTTGAAAAATAATCGTGGAATCGTGATACTTATTGCATAAAAATAGTAAAATAAGCAATTTAATTAATTTTCGATCATTATTTTATAAATTTTAAAAAAATTACAATTTTTTTCAATAGATGCACAAATAAAAGTTTGCAATTAATTTATTGATTTTACGCGACGAGTTTCAATATTTCACAATTAAAATACTTTTCTGACCCCATTTATCGAAATTCCGTTCAGTTTTCTATAATCGACCCACAATCTAAATCAATTTTGAAAATTTGAAAATCCTACCGACTTTTAAAAAATGATGTTAAAATAAAATTATTTTTGAAAAATAATCGTGGAATCGTGATGATTATTGTATAAAAATAGTAAAATAAGCAATTTAATTAAATTTCGATCATTATTTTACAAATTTTAAAAAAATTACAATTTTTTTTCAATAGATGCAAAAATGAAAGTTTGCAATTAATTTATTGATTTTAGGTGACGAGTTTTAATATTTTACAATTAAAATACTTTTCTAACCTCATTTATCGAAATTCCGTTCAGTTTTCTATAATCGACACACAATCTAAATCATTTTTGAAAAATTGCAAATTCGACCGACTTTCAAAAAATGATGTTAAAATAAAAATATTTTTGAAAAATAATCGTCGAATCATGATGCTTATTATATAAAAATAGTAAAATAAGCAATTTAATTAAATTTCGATCGTTTTTTTACAAATTTTTAAAAAAATTGCAATTTTTTTTCAATAGATGCACAAATGAAAGTTTGCAATTAATTTATTGATTTTACGCGACGAGTTTCAATATTTCACCATCAGAATACTTTTCTGACCTCATTTGTCGAAATTCCGTTCAGTTTTCTATAATCGACACACAATCTAAATCAATTTTGGTAATTTGCAAATCCTACCGACTTTTAAAAAATGATGTTAAAAATAAAATTATTTTTGAAAAATAATCGTCGAATCGTGATGCTTATTATATAAAAATAGTAAAATAAGCAATTTAATTAAATTTCGATCGTTTTTTTACAAATTTTTAAAAAAATTACAATTTTTTTCAATAGATGCACAAATGAAAGTTTGCAATTAATTTATTGATTTTACGCGACGAGTCTCAATATTTCACCATCAGAATACTTTTCTGACCTCATTTGTCGAAATTCCGTTCAGTTTTCTATAATCGACACACAATCTAAATCAATTTTGGTAATTTGCAAATCCTACCGACTTTTAAAAAATGATGTTAAAATAAAATTATTTTTGAAAAATAATCGTCGAATCATGATGCTTATTATATAAAAATAGTAAAATAAGCAATTTAATTAAATTTCGATCGTTTTTTTACAAATTTTTAAAAAAATTGCAATTTTTTTCAATAGATGCACAAATGAAAAATTTCAATTAATTTATTGATTTTACGCGACGAGTTTCAATATTTCATCATCAGAATACTTATCTGACCTCATTTGTCGAAATTCCGTTCAGTTTTCTATAATCGACACACAATCTAAATCAATTTTGAAAAATTGCAAATTCGACCGACTTTCAAAAAATGATGTTAAAATAAAAATATTTTTGAAAAATAGTCGTGGAATCGTGATGCTTATTGTATAAAAATAGTAAAATAAGTAATTTAATTAAATTTCGATCGTTTTTTTTACAAATTTTAAAAAAAATTACAATTTTTTTCAATATGTGTAAAATGAAAGTTTGCAATTAATTTATTGATATTACGTGATAAATTTCAATATTTCACCATCAGAATACTTTTCTGACCTCATTTATCGAAATTCCGTTCAGTTTTCTGAAATCGACACACAATCCAAATCAATTTTGAAAATTTGAAAATCCTACCGACTTTCAAAAAATAATGTTAAAATAAAATTATTTTTGAAAATTAATCGTGGAATCATGATGCTTATTGCATAATAATAGTAAAATAAGTAATTTAATTAAATTTCGTTCATTTTTTTTACAATTTTTAAAAAAATTGCAATTTTTTTCAATAGATGCAAAAATGAAAGTTTGCAATTAATTTATTGATTTTACGCGACGAGTTTTCAATATTTCACCATCAGAATACTTTTCTGACCTCATTTGTCGAAATTGAGTTCAATTTTTTACGCAATCTGTTGAAAATGCCAGTCTCATTCCTGATGGAAACGGAGAGAGTATTGTAAAAAAATAATGAAAATACAATCAAACTCTAATAATTTTTCATTATAGCTTTGGTGATCCATTTGCTGGGGGAAAAAAAGATTTCTGCAACAGATGCCCTTGACACTAATACCGAACGATGTGAAATCGAGGCAACGGACACGACCGAAAACGGATTCTCTGAAGATTTTTCATTTTGAAAGCAAAAGGGTATAAAACTCTCTTGCAAAACCTAGTTTTTTTTCGAATCTGACTCTATCGAAGTAAAATTTAGACAGCTCGAAGATAAAACAACTTTAACATTTAAGACAGGTTATAAAAAGTTATATTTGAAAGTGGCTTCCGAAAGTAATTGTTAATCTGACTCTGTCGAAGTAAAATTTAGACAGCTTGAAGATAAAACAACTTAACATTCAAGACAGGTTATAAAAAGTTATATTTGAAAACGGCTTCCGAAAGTAATTGTTAATCTGACTCTGTCGAAGTAAAATTTAGACAGCTCGAAGATAAAACAACTTTAACATTCAAGACAGGTTATAAAAAGTTTAAGACAGGTTATAAAAAGTTATATTTGAAAACGGCTTCCGAAAAACAACTTTAACATTTAAGACAGGTTATAAAAAGTTATATTTGAAAGCGGCTTCCGAAAGTAATTGTTAATCTGACTCTGTCGAAGTAAAATTTAGACAGCTCGAAGATAAAACAACTTTAACATTTAAGGTTATAAAAAGTTATATTTGAAAACGGCTTCCGAAAGTAATTGTTAATCTGACTCTGTCAAAGTAAAATTTAGACAGCTTGAAGATAAAACAACTTTAACATTTAAGGTTATAAAAAGTTATATTTGAAAATGGTTTCCGAAAGTAATTGTTAATTTTGAATATACTCAAGAAAATTCATCTTTGTATTTTTAATATATTTTTTTCAAAGGGTATAAAACTCTCTTACAAACCTAGTTTCGAATCTGACTCTGTCGAAGTAAAATTTAGACAGCTTGAAGATAAAACAAACATTTAAGACAGGTTATAAAAAGTTATATTTGAAAACGGCTTCCGAAAGTAATTGTTAATTTTGAATATACTCAAGAAAATTCATCTTTGTATTTTTAACATAAAAAATTACGATTTTTTTTCAAAGGGTATAAAACTCTCTTGCAAAACCTAGTTTTTTCGAATCTGACTCTGTCGAAGTAAAATTTAGACAGCTTGAAGATAAAACAACTTTAACATTTAAGACAGGTTATAAAAAGTTATATTTGAAAACGTCTTCCGAAAGTAATTGTTAATTTTGAATATACTCAAGAAAATTCATCTTTGTATTTTTAACATAAAAAATTATAATTTTTTTTCAATATGTGCAAAAATGAATGTTTGAGGTTAATTTATCGGTTTTACGTGACGAGTTTCAATATTTCATAGTCAGAATTTTTTTCCGACCTCATTTGTCGAAATTTCGTTCAATTTTCTAAATCATTTTCGGAAAATTGTCTATAATCAACACACAACCTAAATCATTTTAAAAATTTAACTTGTCTGACCAATATCATCAATATTTATTTTGTTTAACATTCACCAAGGAATAAAAAAAAAAAAAAAAAAAAAAAAAAAAAAAAATTTTTTTTTTTTTTTTTTTTTTTTTTTTTTTTTTTTTTAATGCTTGATGTTCAAGAAAATATATAAATGGTTCGGTTTTCTAAAAGTCTTCATAATTTCTTGACAAACAATTCTTTCCATGAAATTGACGTCACGGTGATGACGTCATTGTTACTATTTTTAGAAAACTAAATGATTGACTTGAATCTCGGAGATTTGCTTTTATCGAAATTTTTTGGAAAATGAAATCTGGCAAAAACCGATCGCCGCCCATGAAATTTTAATCGACAAGCACGCCCAACTCGGACGACTAACTCGATTTAAATCTTTTTCATTTTTTATAGTTTTTTATAGTTTTTTATAGTTTTTTATAGTTTTTATAGTTTTTTATAGTTTTTTATAGTTTTTTATAGTTTTTTATAATTTTTTTTTTTTTTTTTTTTTTTTTTTTGTAAAAAATATTTCTATATAATGAGACGGTGTATTGTTAAAAACTACATATTTCATCATGGTTGCAGGTAAAAACCTGAGCCGTTATTCCTGTGCCTTACGTAGGGATAATATTCCATTTAAGTGCCCTCATCCGGACTGCGGAAAACTTTTCCTTGCAAAACAATACGAAGCCCATTGCAAGGAAAAACACGAGTTGGATCGTTTTACGTGTTGCGTGTGGTGTTCGGGCGACGTAACATTTCCTAGAGGACAAAAGAATGACAATGCCGAACATCTCTTAGAATGTTATAAGAAATTCAAATTACGTTTGACTTTTGCTGCAAAACGAAAAATTGAAAAAGAGGATTCGTCATCATCGGCGATTCCGAAAAAATTAAAATTGACGAGTTTGAAATTTTTCGATTTCACACCCATGTGCGAAAAAGATTTGTTTTTCGGGCACGAGAAAATATCCGACATCGAAGAATATTATACGGAACCCGTTTGTCAATTGGATCTGAGCGACGAAATCTTATCCGTGCCTTTCAAAGACGAAACTTTAAATTTGGCAGCCGCTTGCGTTCAAAAATATGTTCGAGGAGGTCACGTCTGGTTGCATGTCATGGTGCGGGCGGTGGTTTATGAAAGTTTCGTACGAGCCGCCGAAAAAGACAACGAAGATAATTTCGGCGAGGGAAGTGTCAAAACCATACCTTTTTCTTGTTGGTGCGACGGCGGAAAAGAATCCGAGGCTCGTTTCAGGCAGCACCGACACATGATCGTGGTTTCGCGTTCTCTGCGTGATTTCAGACGCGTGTGGAAAAAGGTCGTCGTGCCCAGACACGCTATAAAGCCTTATCCCAAATTCAAATGTAAGAATTATAAACGGATCAAATCCGAAATGCATCTGGTGAACGCGATGGGATATCTGAGCCAACGTAAATCCGGATGTAATTTTAATTTTCGCAAGGACAAATACGAAAAATATTACGACGAGGAGGATGTTTCTTTTCTCGACGACGAACAAAAAATTAAAAGGAAACATAAAAGTGGAAAAAATCATTTTTGCATCTCGGAAACATTACCTTCGGATTACAGATTGGTATTGGCGACGATGTGGGACGGGGGCGTCCTAAAGTTGATCGGACAGAATTATAACCGTTGCGATCCCAAAAAATTACTTTACGTTCCCATGAAAAAGACAGATTCGAAATGGAAAGTTCAAGTCAAGAACTTACCGGGGATCGAGATGAATTTGGTGTTGCCGGTGACCGAAAATGTCAAAATTTCCAAAGAGATCACGGATCGCTATTTGCATTTGAACGATGGGAAAAAATTATATTTTGCAGAACTGGGAAAACAAAAATATAGAAAGTTAAAAAAAGACGTCGATTACGCGTTGTTTTACCGAGCCGTGGAAAACGATTGGTGGAAAACTTGTCCGAGGCAGCAAGCGTGTTTGGACTGTGCGAAACCGATTATGGAACGTTGCGAAGAAATCGAAAATGAAAACAGAGATTTGAAAAACAAATTTGAGAATTTCAGATTGGAAAATGAACTGCACCTGAAAGAGGAAAATAGGGAATTGAAATGTAAATTGAAAACTATGGAAGATTTGTTTCAAGAAGAATATAGATCGCTTCGGATTAAAAACGACTCGCTTCAAAATAAAAACGATTCGCTTCAAGAAGAAAATAGATCGCTTCAAGATGAAATTAAACAATTATGGAAAAAAATCGAATATTTGAGAGAAACCGAAATTGGTAAGTTGATGGCCGAAATCGTTGAGCTAAAAAGAAGATTGTCTAAATATGAAAATGTTGACTAATTGTCAACTTTAATGATTCGCGGACTCTAAAGGGTTTAATTTTTTATCAGAATATAAATCGATAAAAATTCTCGATTTTCTAATTTTTTATTTAAAAAAAAAAAAAAAAAATAAATAAATAAAAAAAAAAATAAATAAATAAAAAAAAAAATTTTTTTTTTTTTTTTTTTTTTTTTTTTTTTTTTTTTTTAATGTTTGATGTTTAAGAAAATATATTTACAATGTAGATCGGATTAAGTACATTTTTAAAAAGGAAGATTTAGCTTCTGTGTTGACTATTGCAAATGTTGACTTTCAAAAATTTTTTGATTAAAATAAAATTATTCTTCAAAAATTCTTCTAATTTTACAAGTTATCATGTAAACATAATAAAATAAGTAATTTAATTACCTTTTAGTTATTTTATTTTAATATTTTTAAAAAATTACATTTTTCAAAAATAAATACAAAAAGGTAAAAAAAATTAAATTACAATATTTTTTTTAATTTTACATAATAACTTTTCAAAATTCCATAATTAGGTTTTAAAAATACTATTTTTTAAATTATATTTCAAAAATTCGGTTAAATTTTTCTATAATCAATGCACAGTCTAAATCATATTTGAAAATTTAACTTATCTTGATCAACATCATAAATATATATTCTTTTAAATGAATTTACATTATAAAAAGTTAAAAAAAAAAAAAAAAAAAAAAAAAAAAAAAAAAATTTTTTTTTTTTTTTTTTTTTTTTTTTTTTTTATGTTCGATGTTGAAAAAAAATATTTATAATGCAGATCGGATTATGTCCATTTTAAAAAATGAAGACTTTGCTTTCATCTTGACTATTGCAAATTCAACCGACTTTCGAAAAATGCGGTTAAATTAAAATTATTTTTCAAAACTAATTATGAAATATTAAAATAATCGAAAGTTTTAAATACAATGATCAATTTTCGTTGAGACCAATAATAATTTCGGAAAAATAAAGACTCAAATAAAATTTTACTTAATACATTATATTTTATATTGTCATTCTAAAATGGACAATAGTAAAATTTAAAAAGTTAATGAAAAGTTCAAGTGAAAAAAACATATTTTTCCAATATTGGTAAAAAATTAAACGTAAAAAAATGGGGTCGGACAATGTATTGTTAACAATACATTGTCCAACCCCATTTTTTTTACTCTTAATAAATTTACTTTTATAGCTTTTAACTATAAAAAAATTATTTTATTAAGAAAAGACTTTAAAAAATAACAAATTATTAAATTTACTTTTATGAAAAAATCAATAATTTTTTTTAAAGATTTATTTTAAAACTAGTTTCAATATTGGTTCATCGTTCGACGCAAAAAAATGGGGTCGGACGAGATATTTGTTAGCCGAATTTTTTTTTTTGGCTAACAATATCTCGTCCGACCCCATTTTTTCACTCTTAATAGAATATTTTTTACTTTTTTCAATAGCTATAGAGCCATTAAAAAACAATTTTTTTCTATTAAGAATTTTTTTTAATTTCTTCTCTGATCCAATCGGCGAAGGCGGCACACTCTTGCATGCTGCAATGGCATCTTTTCGTAGTATTTTTAAATTTGTTGTGATACCCGCAGTCTCGTACGTCGGGCATCGGCAGGTCGTCGAACTTCGGACAGTCGAAATTTTCCAAGTTGACCGACGGTATGCCGAGTTTTTCTAATAAATTTCTCTCTTCTTCGCCACCCTTGTACGCCACTACGGTTTTCTCGTCCGTTTTGTAATTTTTATACAAGTTTTCCATTAAAGGTCCCAACGTGTGCAAATTTCTCACATCTTCGCGATACTGCGCCCTCAAAGAGAGTCCGTGAACGTTATGCGAACAATATCTCACGGTTTTCCAATCGTTTTCTTTTATCTCGGGTACGAGATGATTCAAATGAAATCGGACGCAATCCACGCGAGGTTTCGTTATCCCCGCGTAGCCCAACTCTCTCGGGTAAAAAGATCCTTTTTTGTTTTTACCTTTGATGAAAAACCCGTCCAAGTCGATGACGAGACAAATATCGTTCAGATCGATGAAGTTTTCCATGACTCGTGAGAAAAAAAAAAATCAACTAAAAAATTTTCCGACGGCAAACAAAAAACAAAGTTTCAACCCCAAAAAAAAACAAAAGTTTTCCGACGGCAAAAAACAAAGTTTCAACCCCAAAAAACAACTAAAAAATTTCCAACAGCAAAAAAAAAAACAAAGTTTTTCCGACAACAAACAAAAGTTTCAACGTGAAAAAAGCAAAGTGTGTCTGAGAAAAATAAGCTTGGACAAACTAGTTGCAGACTGCCGATATGAGAGAAAACGCCTCTATTTATACTCAAAAACCCTTGCTTTTACTAATGTTACCCCGTAGATATCATCTTGCAATCTGTCCTTTTGAACCGTTACCAAATATCACGCGATGTTTTTCCTTCTTCCTTATCAGAAACCTATTGACCTCGACCCTTGCTTTTTTACAAATACCCCGCAGACAGACATCTTGCAATCTGTCCTAAATACTTTGAATCGTTACAAAGATGTTTTTTTTCGACCTCCTTCTCGAAACCTATTGACCTCGCATGAGATTAATTTTCTCGTGATAAAATATCTTTTTTTAACCTTTTGAACTTGTCGGATCCACTTAAAAAATTACTTTGAACCTTTACGAAATATCACGCGATGTTTTTCCGGCCTCCTTCTCAAAACCTATTGACCTCGCATGAGATTATTTTTCTAGCGATAAAATATCATTTGTTTTTTTTCACCTTTTGAACTTGTCCGATCCACTTAAAAAAAATGTAGGAAAATATAAATAAATTTTTATTTCCATTCTCATACAAAGTTATTTATAAAAATTAAATAAAATTTTCTTCGTATGGATAATCTTTTAAACCCGATTCACCTTATTACTTTTTTACATTTATTTAAGAAATTTTTACATATTTAAAGAAAATATTAAAAAGTTATTGTTATTTATTTTATCAATATTTCAAAATTCTATAATTAGTTTTCAAAATTAATTCTATAATTAGTTTTTAAAATTAATTCTATAATTAGTTTTTAAAATTAATTAATTAGTTAATTAACAAATCATTAATTTCCAAATTTTAATTTTCAAAAATGAAAAACGACTACGTCTTGGACTCGAAGGTAAATTCAATTTTCGAAAATTTTTCTGACAGATAAACAAAGTTAAAAAAAAAAAAAAAAAAAAAAAAAAATTATTATTATTTTTTTTTTTTTTTTTTTTTTTTTTTTTTTTTAAACTTTGTTTATCTGTCAGAAAAGATTTTCGAAAATTGAATTTACCTTCGAGTCCAAGACGTAGTCGTTTTTCATTTTTGAAAATTAGTTAATTAATTAACGATTAATTAACTAATTAATTAATTTTCAAAAATGAAAACGACTACATCTTGGACTCGAAGGTAAATTCAATTTTCGAAAATCTTTTCTGACAGATAAACAAAGTTAAAAAAAAAAAAAAAAAAAAAAAAAAAAAAAAAAAAAAATTTTTTTTTTTTTTTTTTTTTTTTTTTTAAGAAAAGATTTTCGAAAATTGAATTTACCTTCGAGTCCAAGACGTAGTCGTTTTTCATTTTTGAAAATTAGTTAATTTTTATTTTATTTTATTTTATTTTTTCTCCAAAGTATAAAACTATATATAAATATTTATTTCTACCGAATTTTTTCAAATATTCATTTTCCTGGCTTCGAAATGTTATGGTTATCGAAAGCAAATTGCAATTGAATAATTATTTTAGAAGTTAAAAACTAAAGCCTTACCTTTTTAATTGTTTTTATTATTTTTTAATCTTGTAAAAACATGTAATTTATTATTTTTTTAATCTTGTAAAAACATGTAATTTATAATTTTTCTATTCTTGTAAAAACATATAATTTATAATTTTTCTATTCTTGTAAAAACTTATAATTCTATAATTTTTCTACTTTTGTAAAAACTTACAAAGTTTCGAATAATTTTTATCGACAAAATATTACATAACATGAATTGTCTGTCCGGATTAACTTATATACGATAAAATATTTGATGAAATTTACAATAAAAAGCATAGAATTCCGATTGGCTAAAGCGATGTTTTCTTGTCCTCGTACTCAGTGAGGTGCGAAACGGTCATTTCTCGGGAAATAAATTCAAGCTATTTTCAAATATAACTTTTTATAACCCGTCTTATATGTTAAAGTTGTTTTATATTCGAGCTGTCTAAATTTTACTTCGACAGAGTCACGGACCAAACAATGAACTTATATACGACAAAATATTTGATGAAATTTATAATAAAAAATCAAAATCATAGAATTCCGATTGGCTAAAGCGATGTTTTCTTGTCCTCGCACTCAGTGAGGTGCGAAACGGTCATTATAAATTCTGCCCATATATCTAAATATTACATAACATGAATTATCTGTCCACGGACCAAACAATGAACTTATATACGACAAAATATTTGACGACCGAGGCTGCTGAAAAATTTGCGAGTTCACCGGGAAACGCTAAAATGTTTTTAGACATTTCGAGAACAATATCCTAATTTAGCTATAACAATCGTAAGTTTAAGCATATTAAAGATTTCTAATAAAATATTTGACGATCGAGGCTGCTGAAAAATTTACAAGTTCATCGGGAAAAACGCTAAAATGTTTTTAGACACTCAAAAATGAAAAGACATTTCGAGAACAATATCCTAATTGAGCGATAACTTATCTTGATCTTTTTGTAATTACTGCTAGTTTGAAATTCTTGTTTGAAATTATAACGTAGAAAACGCTAAAATGTTTTTAAGACACTCAAAAACGAAAGACATTTCGAAAACAATATCCTAATTTAGCGATAACAATCTATCATAATTTATCTTGGTCTTTTTGTAATAACCTGTTTGAAATTATAACGTAAGTTTAAGTATATTAAAGATTTCTGATTGTTGTTTTGTATATGATGTTGAGCTGAAAAATTTGCAAGTTCACCGGGAAACGCTAAAATGTTTTTAGACACTCAAAAATGAAAGACATTTCGAGAACAATATCCTAATTTAACGATAACAATCTATCATAATTATTTTCTATTGTTCTTTCAGAGAATTAACTAATTTTTATATCGTTACTCGAAAAATATTATATTTATGAAACTGGAAGATTATCAAAAAGATATTTTTTATTGGAAAACGATTTGATATTTAAAAAGCAATCTCATTTGTTTTTTTTGTAAATGATTCTGATTAGCGCGGACCCTTGTTTTTACAAAAGTTGCCCCGTAGATAGACCTGACCTCGCATGAAATCACGATACAAATTTTTTTTTCATCGTGAACCCGTCCCAAATACTTTGAACCGCGATGCTCTCGACCTCACGATCAATTTTGTAGAATTTGATTTCAAAATCTTAACCCCGATAATCTAGTTTATCTTTTTCTCACGCAAAGTAATTTAGAAAAAGATAAACGCATTTCTTTTTCCCCGTGACCTCGATTCTCACGAAATCACGCGACCTGATAAAGATACAAAGTGCAAAAAGTTCAAGTGTTTTGTTTTTTTTTTCCTTTTCGAGAAGGAAGAAAAAAGAAACGCGTTTTTATCGAGATATCAGAGGTCAAATGTCCCTCGATGCAAAGTTCAAAAAGGCGTATATATAGCGACGGATTTTCAGTCGGTCTTTCAATTTTTTGGCGTTCTCATTGCTCTGCATTTGTGAGTTAGATCTTTTTTTACATTATTGCGATGGAATGTGTAATATGTTTAGATTTGATATTACAAGACAAATATTGTTTAGCCTGTGGACATGCCTATCACAGGACTTGTTTGAAATCCTATTTTGATCATTTGTCGGTTAAATCTACTTTCGAATGTTCCATCTGCCGAAGAAATTGTTTTTATCGTTGGCTCGAAAACGATTTGAACAAGTCTCGAGTTTCAGACGGGCAGCAGAGCCTCGAAGTGCAAGAAGAGACATCGAATTCATCTACGAACTCTCGAGACGGTCCAGAAAATTTCCAATCTCCTCCAAATGATTCGGAGCCGTCGAGCACCCGCCCGGTTTCGTTATACCTGGAATTGCTCTCTTCCGAAAGAAACTTCGAAGTGCCAGAACAGACATTGAATTCCTCTGCGAACTCTCGAGACGACCGAGAAATTTTCCAATCTCCTCCCGATGCTGCTGAACCGTCGAGCACCGGCCGTCCTCTTCTTCAATCGAGATATTTTCAATCCCGACCATCGACTTCTAGAAGAAATGTAAGTTTGCCACTTTCTGAATCCTATCGTCTAGCTAAAGATCTTCAAATAGATTTTAAAAGGTCGTGCCTTTTACTTCATAATAATAATTTCAATATGATAAAATTAGTTTCTTTAAAATTTAACAAATTGAAATGCAGTGTCCGGGAAAAAGAAAAAATTCAACGTTTATTACTTAGATATGAATTTTTAAAAGATGAAAATATGAGTTTCTTAGCAGAATTTAATAAAACTTTTAATGATATTTTAATGAGTCGATAAATATTTTTTTTTATCTTTTATATATGCAACTTACATTTCTTCTACTTTTTTTGAGAAAAAAATATATTCATTTTAAATATTATTTGTTTTGTAAATATTATTTATGTATAATAAAACTTTTGTTATCTATTTGTATTTGTTTGTTTTTTTTCTTTAAGTTACATTGAAAGTCTTAATGATTTTTTATAGTGTAAAGCTATAAAAGGTAAAAAAAATTAAGAGTAAAAAATGGGAGTTGGACAAAGTATCGTTGATCATAGTTTTTTTATGGCCAACGATACTTTGTCCAACTCCCATTTTTTTGCGTTAAACTATTATCCAATATTGAATTATATTGAATTATTATTATTTTTTTTTTTTTTTTTTTTTTTTTTTTAATTAATTAATTAATTAATTTATTATTTCGAGTCCAAGATTTAATCATTAATTATTAATTAATTAATAAATAATATTTTTCTATGATTCATTTTCCATGTCAATATAAATATATGACAAAGAAATTTTATAACCTTAAATGTTAAAGTTGTTTTATCTTCGAGCTGTCTAAATTTTACTTCGACAGAGTCAGATTAACAATTACTTTCGGAAGCCGCTTTCAAATATAACTTTTTATAACCTGTCTTAAATGTTAAAGTTGTTTTTCGGAAGCCGTTTTCAAATATAACTTTTTATAACCTGTCTTAAACTTTTTATAACCTGTCTTGCAGTGAAGTATTTCAAAATGTTTTTAATGGTGATAATCATAGACTTATCACCTGATAGTCATAGATTTTTCACCTGAAAATGAAAAGTTTCCACTTGAAAAAGAAAGATTTTCACCTGAAGATGAGCAATTTTTCAAAAAATGAATTAGAAAAACTTAGTTGATCCTCTGAAAGAACAAATGAAAATACATCGCTGAATTATTTATAACGAAGCGAAAGGGCCGAACCGATATCTATATTGCCAAGAAAATACCGTCCGCATTCTATTTATCCGATTCATAACCGAGTAAAAGAACCGGATCAATGTCTATGTTTAATGCATCATCCATATTGCCTTGGATCTGAGCGATGAAAATTTGTCCGTGCCTTTCAAAGAAGATAAAAAATAATGTATGTACATATAAAAAATAATGCATGTAAAATTCTATTTTTTTAGAATCATCCCTAAAACTTTTAAAATTTAAATATTTACTATTGTGCATTTTAGATGGCAATATAAAAATATTTTTATTTTTCAGAATCATCTCAAAACTTTTTTTAATTTAAATATTTACTATTGTCCATTTTAGAATGAAAATATAAAAAATAGAGTAAAATTCTATTTGAGTCTTTATTTTTCCGAATCAATCCTAATTTTTTTTAATTAAAAATGTTTACTATGGTCCATTTTAGAATGGTCTTTATTTTCCCGAATTACCGTGAATTTTTTTTTAAATTACAAATATTTACTATGGTCTATTTTAGAATGATGATAAAAAAATTAATTCGTCTTAATTTCCAAATCTTTTACTTATCTCAAAAAATTTTTAGATTATAAATATTTACTATGGTGAATTTTAGAATGATTTTTCCCCATCAGGTGGAAATCTTTCTCCATCAGGTGGAAATCTTTCCTCATCGGATGAAAAATAACTTACATAAACATAATATTCTTCAAGTTTGCAGCATACCTTTCTTTGTCATATACGTTAATTGGTGTTGACATTAAAAATATAAATTAGAAAATACTATGTCCAAGTCCATTTGAATGGATAATGAAATTATTACATTAATTATTTTCACCTTTAATCTTTAAAGAAATGGGGAAAATATAACTCTGAAAATATTACATATAAATTTGAATGAAAAGTTTTATATATGTTTTTTAACCCTCACTCTTTCAGTTAGTCAAAAATAAATATATTTTCATCTTTGATAACCTGCTTTTCGTCACAATAAATTTATCTAGTCCTATCAATATCATATATATTAAAATTCAACCAACACTTGAAAAAAAAAAAAAAAAAAAAAAAAAAAAAAAAAAAAAAAAAAAATTTTTTTTTTTTTTTTTTTTTTTTTTTTTTCAAAATTGAAAATGATTAAATTAAAGTAATTTATTTTTCAAATTGAATATTTATTTGTTTTTATTTTTTAAAATAATTCATTGATCAATTAATTTTCAAAATGAAAACTACATCTTAAATTCAAATAAAATTTATTTTTTAATCTTTTTATATTTATTTACTTATATATTTATTCTTTATAATTTTAATATTTATAAAATAAATAGAAATTAAAAATTTTTTTAATTCTTATATTGAGTTTTCGAAAATCGACACACAGTCTAAGTTATCATTTATAATAAATTTATTTAAACCTATCAATATTGTAAATTTATATTTTCTTCAATTTAAAAAAAAAAAAAAAAAAAAAAAAAAAAAAAAAAATTTTTTTTTTTTTTTTTTTTTTTACATTTTTGATCTTTAAAGAAATGGGGAAAATATAACTCTGAAAATATTACATATAAATTTGAATGAAAAGTTTTATATATGTTTTTTAACCCTCACTCTTTCAGTTAGTCAAAAATAAATATATTTTCATCTTTGATAACCTGCTTTTCGTCACAATAAATTTATCTAGTCCTATCAATATCATATATATTAAAATTCAACCAACACTTGGGAGGAAAAAAAAAAAAAAAAAAAAAAAAAAAAAAAAAAAAAATTTTTTTTTTTTTTTTTTTTGAAAATTAAATTTTCCTTTGAGTCTAAGATGTAGTCGTTTTCATTTCTAAAAAATTAATTAGTTAATTAATCAATCATCGATTAAATAAATCAATTATTTTTTAAAAATGAAGACTACATCTTGGACTCGAAGAAAAATTCAACTTTTTTTTTTTTTTTTTTTTTTTTTTTTTTTTTTTTTCAAGTTAATTATTAATTTTAAAGAAAATAATTTCTTTGTTTTATAAATTTAAATAATCTCAAGTTTTTAAAAAATTATAGATATCAATCAAAATTATATTATTTAATATTTGTTAGACAAACTTTCGTATTCGATTTAAAATTTTCTTCAAGTTAGGTTTTTCGTCCATCAACCAAAGGTTATCCACTTTCCGTCTTTGGATACGGTAATTTTTGAAATCTCTACCAACTGTTCTCTAATCCAGTTTGCATAAGCGGCACATCTCTCTTTGGGACACGAAAATTTTTTATTAACATCGCGGGCGTGGTAATCGCATTTCTTTTTTTCCGGCATCGGTAAACATTTAAAGTCGGGACATCCAAAGTTTTCGAGATTGACTGTGGGTATTTTGAGAGAATCCATCAATGCTTCGATCCACGGATCCCCTTTATAGGCTACAATCGGTTTGTCTTCGGTCTTATGCGATTCGTATAACTTTTTTATGTCGGATTTCATATTTTCATATTTCTCGACCACTTCTTGGTCAACGGGGGTAAATGGTAAACCATGCACTTCACTCGTCATATTTTTAATAGTCTCCAATTCCTTCCCAAAAAACTGCCGTCGAATTTTTTCTCGAATTCTCGACCCGTGCTCTTCGTATTCCTTTTCCATACCGGCCTCTTTTAGAAATTCCTTGACACCTTCAAATGGGTTTTCGAATAATGTCTCTTGCATTTTCGTCAGATCGTACCTCTGTGAGTCGTTTGTACCGTCAATGAGGGATTCGTATCCAAATTCTCTCGTGAGAAAGAATTGATAAATGGGAAAACCATCCATATCTACCACCAAACAAATATCGGATAGAGAAACATCCATAATTACCTTACCGTTTAATAAAATTAATAAAGTTACACGGAGTATGTTAACTATTTATATGTTTGAGTTGATGATTAAAAAAAAAAAAAAAAAAAAAAAAAAAAAAAAAAAAAATTTTTTTTTTTTTTTTTTTTTTTTTTTTTTTTTTAAATTGATTAATTAATTAATTAATTTTAAAGAAAATATTTTCTTATTTATTTCATAAATGTAAACAATCTGAAAGTTTTTTAAAAAAATTATAGATGCATAATCATATTATTTAATGTTTGTTAGATATTTTCAATTATATATAATTTTTCTTTTATAGCATCATCTTTAACGGTAGCCTTGGTATATTGATCATGTAACCATGCGTTTTCTTTTTTCAAACTAGTTTTTTCTTCTTTTAAAATATTAATTTCTTGTTTTAAGGTGTCATTTTCGTTTTTCAAAGTAGCAAATTTCGTATTCAATTTAAAATTTTCTTCGTGTAACCAGACATTTTCTTCCTTCAAGTTAGCTTTTTCGTCCGTCAACCAAAGGTTTTCCGCATTTAATTTGACATTTTTTTCGTTTAATTGGACATTCTCTTCATTCAACCTGTTTAAGTCTCTATTTTGCAAATAATCCAATTTTTCCCATAACCGTTTAATTTCTAAGAGCAACAATTTATTTTCAATTCGAAGTTCTTCTATTTGTCCGCATTTATCCTTTTCAATTAAAAGTTGTTCGATTTCTTTACATCCATCCGTCGTCATCTTTATTCGTTTTTTAAAAATGATTATTATCTATATTTTTTTATAACCAATATAGGATGTATACGTTGGGAGATGAATGATAACTATTGAAAATTGGAGTCGAATTAATTCGACTGATATTCAAAATTATTATTATTATTATTATTATTATTATTATTATTATTATTATTATTATCAATCGGTTAAATATTATAATGGATTTTTTTTTTTTTTTTTTTTTTTTTTTTATGGGGGGACCGGCGCTCGATTAATTTTTCTGGTGACTGTAAGAGAAGATTCTCATTACCGCAAAACTAAGAACTCTATTATATTTACGGTACCTAGCAATACAATACATTATAATTTAAAAAATGTATAATAATGATTATTTATTTAAAAAAAATAATAATAAAGTTATTACAATATTTTAATTTTGCAATAAAAGCAAAAAATATATAAAATACAAAATCCATCATGGATATTTTTCAAAACGCCCTAGCTTCTAAAAAATCAACTATTTTACACGGTCATTATGGCCGATATCCTTCTCTCGTACAGTTTTATTTAAATACCATACCAGAACTGGAAATCGCATCGGAATACGAATTATTATTTTGGTATCGTCATCCCAAAAGGCATTTTTCTTCTCGTCGTCTTTTACGCGTTTTAATCGAACCTTCCTTCGATGCGATCGTACCTCACGATGATACGTGGACCATCGTGCTGACAAGTCATTTGCGACTCATCTGGGATCCCCGTAATACACGAATCGAGAAATGCGAAAAACCCTCATCGTTTCTTATTCCAAAACCGATTCGAGCGGAAGAAAATCAAAAGATAGTCGTGCCTCCTTCGAGTCACGTCTGGCCTTATCTCGAAAGTTTTTCCGACGATCCAATTCGTATCGATTTGTCTTTAGCGGAAAACTCTCACGAAGCTTATTTAAAACTTTTAACGACCATCGATCTTCTCAACGCATTATCAGTATGGTCGTTATCGATTAGAGAACATTTACGCCGAGATTTAATTGACAAATTGAATCCGAACGATTCAAAACTCGATAATTTTATTATAGAAATTTTAACTCGATAAAATTATATATTTTTTTACATATATAAAGAATAGTAGATAAATTTTCTTTTTAATCGTTTAAAATATAATACACGGGTAAAAAACTTTTGACTCTTGGAATAAAACGACCTCTTGATCGATATCTTATATTTTCTCCATATTTACTTATATAATTGGCCATGGTAGCAACCTCTATGCCCGGACACGGATAAGGTAATAATTTTGATCGTTCGTGAGAATGATATACTTTCGGCACGGGTCTTCCGGTCGACAATACGATTCGTTTCACATGAGGATAACCACAGACGATACTAAAAAATCGATATTGAGATTTTCCTCGAACATATAATACGGCGTGCAAAGGAACATATTTATGTAATTGATTCAACCAATCGTCGATTTGTAACTTCCATTCGTACACCCTCGGAGAAATCAGATGGTCGCTAAAATAATCGGAATTACAAAAACGATGGGGATTAAATATTCTAGATTTCATATTTGCCAAATCTTGTAATGAAATACGTTGTTGTAAGGGTAAAGGTGCTATGCGAAATATATTTACTTCGGTCGGATTAACGGCAAAAGCAATTTCCAACGGTATACAACAATCATCGTTATTGCTTAGCCAAAAGGCTTCGGAAAATACTATAACACCTTGCGAAGACATGTTTGATAAACGTTTGGAAATCCTATGCTTTTTATAAGGTTATAAAAAAAAAAAAAAAAAAAAAAAAAAAAAAAAATTTTTTTTTTTTTTTTTTTTTTTTTTTTTTTTTTTTTTAAATAATATTTTAAAATAAACAAACTTTTCCAAGCCATATTATTATTCACAAATGGTTTTTTAAATAAAATTTTCGATAAAGTGCCATAGTTGCCACTTCGGTCGCAGGGCAAGGATAATATAAAAGTTTTGATCGTTCGTGGGAATGAAAAGTTTTTGGTACGCTAACTCCAGTCGAAATTTTAATTCTTCTTACATTCGGATAACCACAAATCCTTTTAAAAAACCAATATTGAGAACGTCCTCGTACATACAATGAAGTTTGTCGAGGAATGTGTACGTATAGTTGATTCAACCAATTGTTGATTTGTAACTTCCACTCGTAAATTTCTGGAGGAATCAAACGATCATCAAAACAATCTGAATTGTAAAATCGATCGGTATTATATATTCTGGATTTGATATTTGCTAGATCTTCTAAAGTCAAACTCTGATACGAGGGTAATGGAGCCAATCGAAATACATTTACTTCGGTCGGATTAATTGCAAAGGCAATTTCTAAAGGAATGGGTTTTTCATTTTGAATATTCAACCAAAACGCTTCAGCAAACATACTGTTACGTTTAAAAAACATGATTTTCTATAAAATTGTAAAAAATATATACTTAAAAATAATCAAAGTCTTCTTATATATTTGAAAATACAGTCTTAAAAAAAAAAAAAAAAAAAAAAAATTTTTTTTTTTTTTTTTTTTTTTTTTTTTTTTTTTCAAGAATTTATGTTATAAAAAAATTCTTTTCGATTCGGCCCAAGATATAGATGTTTTCATTTTAAAAAATTAATTAATTAATTTGTTAATTAACGAATAATCAATTAACTAATTTTCAAAAATGAAAACGACTACATCTTGGACTCAATTTTCGAAAATCTTTTCTGACAAAAAAAAAAAAAAAAAAAAAAAAAATTTTTTTTTTTTTTTTTTTTTTTTTTCGAGTCCGAAATGTAGTTGTTTTTCATTTTAGAAAAATGGAAGAAAACTATGTTGATTGGGAAATCCTTCATTTTCAGTTTCTAAATCAATACGACTCGCATGAATTTTATACGTTTCGATTTTTATAGGAATATTAAATTTTTTATAACGTACACAACATTGAAGAGATTCATCACAACAGTTTTCATATTGATCGTTTTTTAATATTTTAAATAAAGGCACCCTTTTACACAATGTACACCAATTCTTTGAACTTGTTACAAAAACCATCATCTCCAAATCTGTTAAATTACAACATTCTATTATAAAATAATTTCTTCTTACATAACGTTCCTCCGCACAAAAAAACAATTTCATACACGTTAAACACATTTGAAATTTTTCTGGCAAACATTCGATCGTTTCAAAATTAAATCGAACGAAAAATAGAGAAAATGGTAAATAATTGTGGCTCAATATTTGAAAAACATTGTTTGGATAAATCTTGTTGTGAATATATACGATAAATTCTTTTTTAAATACAACGTCTTGTTGAGAAAATAATTGAAATAAATCAATTTTAAAATTTTTGAAATTTTTCCACCCATTATATTTAGTAATTTTAAAATATTTTCGACTTTGACGAACAGCATTCTGTAAAACGGAATTGGGTAAATTTAAATTTTCAATATCATGAAAATTATTAATATTTTTCCATATTGTTTTTAAACAAAAATCTTCTAGAAAAAAATATTTCCGTAATACGCGACAAGATTTAAAAGGATCGATATAATATACCAAATTATTTGTGGGATATAAAATATTTATTTTAAAACCACACGTAATATTTTTCCAAACATCTTTGTTAATAACGTCCGACGAATGAAAAACTATATGAATATGTGGTATTTTTGCATAATAATGTTTAACGCATTCTATTTCTTTTATAACTAGATTTTTTATGGCTTCATTATATTGATGAAATGTATTTTTTCGTTTTTCCAACACTAAATGATAGATAAATTTAATTTTTTTATTTTTATAGTAAAATCTAGACAAATAATAATCATTACCATATAATTCTGTATCTTCGTCATCAGATTCTTCATTACACATTTATATTATATATTTTTTCGTCAAAATATCACGGTATTTTTTTTTCAACAATATTAGTATTTTCGTTTCCCTCTTTGTGCTCATTTAAATATTTTAACATTAAGAAATTTAATATTAATTTAAGATCCTTGTCGTATGATGAAGTATAGTAAAGAGTCAGTCCGATGGACATTAAAATGAAAATAATCCATAACATTATTCGTTCTTATTCTTAAAAAGAAATAAGTGTAAAAAAAAAAAAAAAAAAAAAAAAAAAATTTTTTTTTTTTTTTTTTTTTTTTTTTTTTTTTTTTTTTAACTTATGAATTGTATAATCTCATTGAAATTATCTTATCCATTCATATATTATTTTCCAATTTCTTTAAATGTTGAATCTAAATTATTTCGTTCATGGTATATTTACACAATTGATATTTTTGAATTTTTATGGGATTGATGAACGTCTTATAATATTTCTCAACCTTTTCCTCAGTTAATACTTGAAATAAAGGAATTTGTTTGCATAAGCTACACCAATGTTTCTTACTTTTTACAAACTTTTGAGCGTTGTGCGCATCTACAATAGAGAAATATCGATCAATTAAACACTCTTCTCCATAAAAAAATAATTTCATGCATAATTTCATGCATTTCAAACACATACGAATCCTTTTTTTATCCTTTACAAAGAAAGATCGAATATAATAAAATTGATCTGTTAATTCTCTTTTTTGAGACATGTGATACGTTCGACTATGAAAATAGTATGCGCTATATTTGTCGAATGCCGTATCTATTTCAGAAAATAATATTTCAATAGGCTTTTTTTTCAAAGAATCCTTAAAACTTTGTAATAAACTGTTATATTTTTCTTCAAACTGAGTAGTACGTACATTATATTTATAATGTTTTTCAACAGCTTTTTGTAAAAGTCTAGTAGGTAAATTCAAATTCTCGATATCATGAAAATATATAATATTATTCCATATCGTTTTAAAAGACCAATCTTCTAACGTAAAAAAATAATATTCCCAATACTCAAGTGTTATTATGTATTTATTACTTATGTTACCCATATCTTTGAGGATCGATTATACACATTGGAACTTTATCATGTTTAAAATGATTTGAAAAAATTGATAACGGCCAGTAAAGCTTATATATAGCTAAGTTACGCCCACGCTCCTTTTTTTACATGTTTATTGTATTTGCAATATATGCTATAATGCCAAATATTCGAATCAAAGAATACAATGTATTTTTAACCCAACATGATTGAAATGATGATAAAACATTTTCCCGTTTCATTGCAAAATCGTAATTCGTTATTTCTAACCAACCATGATGATCTTCTATCCACGATTCCAATTTTTGTTTCACTATCCGTGAAAAAGTTTCATATATTGTATCCACAAATGTTATCGGCATATTTTGACGAATACCCATAATAGTATATTCTCCGACAAAAACGAAAAATGTTACGATTCGACTCCAAGTTATATTTTCATTAAAAAGTTCATTCGCTACACCTACTAATACGTAAGAACATGTCGTATCCTCATCGTAATTATGGATTTCCGTACAAATCCTTTTTATTTCTGTCCCATAATTTGATCTAAATAAATCTAAAATATTTATTATACTGTTCAACACCTCTTTTTCCTTTTTATTTCTAGCCTCAACAACTTCGAATGTGTGGTAATTTTTCAATAAATATAAAAAAACATTTTTAAGAATATAATCCGTGCGGACGAAATCTTTAGTTGAATGATAGTTTTCATGAAACGAAGCCATTTGCCAATTTGTTGATATTGAGCATACTTTTTATATACTTTGTGAGGAAAAAAAAAAAAAAAAAAAAAAAAAAAAAAAAAAAAAAAAAAAATTTTTTTTTTTTTTTTTTTTTTTTTTTTTTTTTTAACATTTACCTGAGATAACAAATAACAAATCTTTTAGCCTCTTAAATTTAACTTTTTATACTGCAGAATTTTCATACTTGGATAATCTTCTTTTCAATTCAACAATTTCGGTCTCTCTCAAATACTCGATTTTATTCTGAAGCGAGTCATTTTTGTTCTGAAGCGAGCCAATTTTATCCTGAAGCGAATCAATTTTATTCTGAAACGACTCTTCCATAATTTTCAATTTATGTTTCAATTCTCTAATTTCATCTTCGCGTCGCAATTCAGTTTGCACTCGTAAATTTTCAAATTTGTTTTTCCATTCCCTGATTTCTTCTTCGTAACGCCGTTCGTTTTCCACTCGTAATTTTTCCAAATCGCCATTTCTTTTCTCCAGTTCTTTACAACGTTCCATGATCGGTTTCGCACAATTCAAACAATCTTGTTGTCTAGGACAAGCTTTCCACCAATCCTCTCCCACCACACGATAAAATAATATTTTTTCATCATCCGCTCTAATAATTTTCCGTTTTTTATTTCTCGGTTCTACAAAATAGATTTTTTTTCCATCGTTCAAATGTAAATAGCGATCCGACACTTTTTTGGAAGGCGAGAGATTTTCGATTACCGGTAATACTAAATTCATCGTGATTCCGGGCAAATTTTTAACTTGAGCTTTCCATTTCGAGCCGATCATTTCCATCGGAATCCAAAGTAATTTTTCGGGATCGCAACGGTTATAATTTTGCCCTATCAATTTCATGACGCCCCCGTCCCACATCGTTGCCATGACCAACCTATAGTCCGAAGGTAAACTTTCTGCGATACAAAAATGGTTTTCTTTCCTTCTTCCCACACCCGCTTTTTTCTTTGTCGTCTCTTCGGGAAAATCAATCTCTTCCTCTTCGTAATACTTACCGTATCTGTCCTTGCGAAATTTAAAATTACATCCTGATTTGCGTTGGCTCAAATAGCCCAGCGTATTCACCAAATGCATTTCGGATTCGATATACCTGAAATTCTTACACTTAAAATAAGGATACGGTTTTTTTATATCTTTAGGCACGACGACCTTTTTCCAAACGCGATTAAAATCCTCCGCAGAACGCGAAATCACAATCATGTGTCGATGCTGTCTGAAACGAGTCTCGGATTCGTTTCCGCCGTCGCACCAACACGAAAAAGGTAAAATCTTAATATTTCCGCCGCCATCCACCCACTCGTCTAAATCATCCTCGTTATATTTTTCCATAGCTCGAACAAAACTTTTATACGCTATGGCCCGCACCATGACGTGATACCAAATATAACCCCCTCGAACATATTTTCGAACGCATTTAGCAGCCAAATTCAAAGTATCGTCTTTGAAAGGTACGGGTAAAATTTCGTCGCTCAAATCTAATGCACAAACGGGTTTCGTGTAATATTCTCCAATCTCAGATAATTTTTCACGGTCGAAAAAATTTTGTTTTTCGCACATGGGAGAAAAATCGAAAAATTGCAATTCTTCCCGTAACGAGGAGGAAGGTAAAGTCTCTTTTTCATTTTTCTCTTTTGAGATTACACGAAACTTGAATCGCTTGTAACATTTTAACAAGTGGTCCGCGTGATCCTTTTTCTTACCCTTATCCCACTCCCATTTTCCACACCAAACGCAACAAAGTTTACAGTCCATCTTGTGGTTATTCGTACAATGTTTTTCATATTTACTCGCCAAAAGACGTATTCCGCATTTCGAGTGCGGACACGAAAACGAAACGGTATCCCGAGAAAGAACTTTACGATATCCATTTATTTTATAATAAACCATCACACAATGTTAAAAATATATATCGAAAATGTATAAAATCTAAAAAATAATTTTGAATCCAAAATTTAAAAACCTTCTCATGCAATTGTCTTTTTCTACACAAATATATATCAAAAACATAAAATTTATATCAAAAACGCGAAAAATTTATATTAAAAACGCGAAAAATTAAAAAAAACACGAGGCGACAAAAGTAGGCGACGCGCTTTTAGACCAAAATTTCATAGGCAACGATCGGGTTTTGCCAGATTTAAAATTTCAAAAAATATCGAAAAAGCAAATCTTCGAGATTGAAGTCAATCATTTAGTTTTCTAAAAAATAGTAACAATGACGTCATCGTTTCTAAAAATAGAATGTAGCAGAAAATGTTTTGTGAAAAAATTTTAGTTTTAGAAGCCGAACAACTTATATATATTTGTTGGAAAAAAAAAAAAAAAAAAAAAAAAAAAAAAAAAAATTTTTTTTTTTTTTTTTTTTTTTTTTTTTTTTTTTTTTTTACGTTTGTTGAATATTGAAGAAAATATATATTTACAATATTGATAGGGTTTGAGAAGCCGAGCAACTTATATATTTGTAAAAAAAAAAAAAAAAAAAAAAAATTTTTTTTTTTTTTTTTTTTTTTTTTTAATTATTGTGATGCTGAATTTTTTTGTTTTTTAACAAACTGAAGTTCCAATTCTAAATCTTTATTTTTTCTTTTCAAACTTTCAATTTCATTTTGCAGCTCATCACATTCTGCCATAATAGGTTTTGTACAATTTAAACACGATTGTTGTAAAAAGCACGGAGTCCACCATTCATCGCCCACGACATGAAAAAATAGATAATAGTCTGTCTCGTCAGTATTAGAACGTCGAAAATATATCTTTTTTCCACCGGTGAGGTGAAAGAACAAATCCGTAGGTTCATTAGACGGTCGAAAATTTTTAGAAACTGGAAGTGTCAAATCGAGCCGTATATCGGGTAAATGTTTGACTTTGATACGCCATTTCCCGTCGATAAATTTCATGGGAACTTGCAATAGTTTTCTGGGGTCGGTGCGATTGTATTGTTGATGAATCCATTCCATGATACCTCCATCCCATTGCGTGACCAATGCCAATCTGTAATCTTTCGGTAGGGTTTCTAATATATAAAAATGATTAGCCTTTCCACGTATTATTATCCCGTCTTGAAAAGTAAATTTACAGTTGGATGTACGCCGGCTCACGTAACCCAAAGTATTGACTAAATGTAATGCAGAATTGATACGATTGTGTATCACGCACTTGAAATTCTTGTAAGGTTTGTCTTCCGATTTGATTTTTTGTTTCTTGTAATCGTCGAAAAGTCTCTCGGTCGGGAAAACGACGATCATGTGTCTGTGTTGTCGATGACGCGTTTCCGATTCGTTTCCTCCGTCGCACCAGCAAGAAAAAGGAAGAGTTTTTATTTCGCCTTGGTAAGAATCCATGATATTTAAAAAATTCTCAAAAACAAAAGCTCGCACGATTACGTGAAACCATAGCGCATCATCGCCTTCGAAATATTTCCGCACGCAGGAAGCCGCTAAATTCAAGCCATCGTCTTCATATGTTACCGGAAGCGGTTCTAATTCGATCGGCCAAATAGGTTCGTAACATTTCTTTGATAAAATGGGTTCATGTCCGAAAAAGTTTCGTTTCTCGCGCATTGGCCTGAGATCGAAAAATGTCAATGTATCGGGTGGTGGATCAACTGAATCATTTTCACATTTTCGTTGTGCGGCAGCAATTACACGATATTTAAATTTTTTATAACATTCTAAAAGATGGTCGGCATTGTCATTTTTCTTACACTTTCCCCACTTCCATTTTCCAAAACACCAAACACAAATACGTTTAGCATTTTTTTCATGGTTTTCTATGTAGTGTTTTTCATATTCACAAAAAAGAACACGAACTCCACATTTCGGACACGAAAACGGAATCTTATCCCTACGTACGGTATCGTAATAAAGCTTTAAAATTTTACTTTGAACCATGAGAAGACAACTAAAATTTCATAGGCAACGATCGGGTTTTGCCAGATTTAAAATTTCAAAAAATTTTGAAAAAGCAAATCTCCGAGATTGAAGTCAATCATTTAGTTTTTCTAAAAATAGTAACAATGACGTCATCGTTTCTAAAATAGAATGTAGCAAAAAATGTTTTGTGAAAAAATCTTAGTAGTTTGAGAAGCCGAGCAACTTATATATACATTTGTTGAGAAAATAAATTAAATAAAAAAAAAAAAAAAAAAAAAAAAAAAAAAAATTTTTTTTTTTTTTTTTTTTTTTTTTTTTTTTTTGTGATGCTGAATTTTGTTTTTTAACAAACTGGGGTTTCATTTCCAAATCTTTTTTTATTTATTGTGATGCTGAATAGAATATCAAGATAAGTATGCCTAGTAAAAATTCTCCACTTACCCTTTTTGATTTAAATAATGATGCGTTATCAATTCTTTTTAATGATTATATTGCGCTTCACGATAAACTAATGTTATTAAATTCACCCGATTTTCACGAAAAATTATCAAATCCTAATCTTTGGTCGATTCCCTACGATGAATTTTTCGGATTTCTGTATGCGATTCGAATCATGAAACCGGGTTGGTATCTCGACAATAACAACGATGCCTGTTATATATCCGTAGATGAAAAAAATGCGTCTTTATCCGCACGTTATTTTAATTATTTGAACGTTGAAAAATTAGACGAAACTTATCCGTCTCTAGACGATCTGATAAAAGGTGGTATCGATCATGTGAAAAAGGTAATTAAAAATTTTGATTGGGATGATTTTGATTATTATCTTCAATATGAATTTCCGGAATTTTATTTTCCGGTCGATAAGATAGAAGACATCCAATTTTATAGCATATCTCCCAATATTACGGTCGCTGTGAACCATTCTTTGAAAACCCTCCGTTGGCCCGGTAATATTTTTATGGTAAAAGGTCCTAAAATTTATCATTTCAAAGAAAAATGTATCGTGACTATTGATGACGAACCGCATTATTCAATACGATGGGGGAAAAATAAAAAATTAATTACAAAATGCATTTACAAAAATCAATGTTTTTGTAGAAAAGGAAAATATAATCTTTTTCCCATAAAAGGTTATTGGAAAGAAGATAAAAGTTACAAGTATAGTATAACCAATAATAATTTATCTTATGATGAATATACATCGTTGTATCATAAATTATGTCTTTATAGAAACGAAAAACCAAAAAAAGTATTACCCGTTGATACTTTTTGGAAAGAAGATAAAAATTATCCTGTAACATTGAATGAAGAAAACACAATGTATGATTATAGTAAACATAATGTATTTTATGATCAAATAACTGAATTGTACAACATTAAAAAAGAAATAATCTTTAATAATAAGGACGATCGGAGATATACTCATTACTATTATAATCAAATTATTGATAATTAAAAAAATATAGATTCATTAAAATATAGTTTTAATGTCTTTAATGATTGAATAACTTTAATTTTTCAACAAAGAATTCGTGTCTCAAGTTTAATCTCAATTTTTCATTTTCCGTTTTCAAGTCTTGATTTTCCTTTTCTAATTTGTCACATTGTATTTTAAGGGATTTTGCACAATCGAAACACATTTGTTGGTGATAGTTAGGGGTCCAATAATCATCGCTCACGATATTGCACAACGAATAATAATCTGTATTTTCGATTTCAGAGCGTTGAAAATATATCTTTTTTCCATCCGTCAGAGAAAGGAACAGATCCGTGGGTTCACGAGACGGTCGAAAATTTTTAGAAACGGGGAGCGATAAATCGAGTGGTATATCGGGTAAATATTTGATTTTGATGCGCCATTTACCATCGATGAAATCCATAGGTAACCACAAAATACTTTTCGGATCAGTGAAACGATAACGATCACTAATCCAATCCATGATGCCTCCTTTCCATTGCGTGACTAATATCAAGTCGCTATTTTTAGGTAGGGTTTCCGATATATAAAAATGTTTCGGAGTGCCACGTTTAAATTTTTGATGAATATTAAATCTACAAAGAGATATACGCTGGCTCACATAAGTCAAAGCATTGACCAAACGTAGTGCGTCGTATATAAGAAACCTTTTCATAATTATTAACGTCGGCTTAAATCTTTTCTCGAAATCATGTAAATGTTTACGGGTCGGGAAAACGACGATCATGTGTCTGTGTTGTCTGAGGCGAGTTTTCGATTCTTTTCCTCCGTCGCACCAACACGAAAAGGGTAGAGTTTTTATTTCGCCTCGATAAAAATCCATAACGAATAAAAAACGTTTAAAAAATACACCCCGCACGATCACGTGATACCATAATTCATTTTTGTTTTTTCCAAGATATTTTTTAATGCACGAAGCTGCCAAATTCAAACCATCGTCTTCGAATGTTATCGTAGGCGGTTCTAATTCGATCGGCCAAATTAGATCGTAACATCTTTTGGAGAAAAGTGCTTCGTGTTCGAAAAATTGCTTTTTATCGCCCATTAGAGTAGGGTTGAAAAAAATGTTAACTTATCGGGTTGTTTAGCTATCATACGATGTAAAAAGAAATAACGTAATTGTAACGTAAAAAGGTATGTTTTAAATATATAAAATGAAAAATTTTAAAAGCAGCAAATCATTAATATACATATTTTTTTTATTTAAGTTTAAAAAAAAAAAAAAAAAAAAAAAAAATTTTTTTTTTTTTTTTTTTTTTTTTTTTTTTTTTCATTTTAAGCAATTGTAAGTTTTTTCCATGCTTTGTTAAAGTTTTCGAAATCATTCTCGTCGTTTAAATTCATATATTCATGCGATTCATTTTCTTCGCCCGTATAGAAATTTTTACTTTTTTCAATTACGTGTCCTTTATCGTGAAGGTAACGACCCATTACCATTTCCTGAAGACCGTTTCGGCTATCTAAGAATGTTTTACGAGTTTCTTTCACACCACCGGGAGCAATTTTAATCAAAGACGAAGACTGACGAATTTGAGGTTGTCCGTGCTGGTTATTATCAGATATGCTGGTATAAACATTAGATGAAGCAAAATTCATAATATAACCATTTTGCGCGGATCTATGAAAATGTTGTAATGCATTTTCGTTATGATTATTATCAACCACAATCGAAGTAGAAAACATTTTCAACGGATCGAAATATGATATAAAAGAATAATTATTGTTGAAAACGCGTGACCCTAAATCGAGATTATCTTCAAATGAATTGTCAAAAAATGGTACTAAAGACATTTTTTGAAAGACTAATAAATACTTATCTTCAAAAAAAAAAAAAAAAAAAAAAAAAAAAAAATTTTTTTTTTTTTTTTTTTTTTTTTTTTTTTTTTTTTTCAAGAATTTAGATTATAAAAAGATTCTTTTCGATTCGGTCCAAGATGTGTAGATGTTTTCATTTTTGAAAATTAATTGAATTGTTAATTAACCAATCATCAATTAATAAATTAATTAATTTTTAATTTTCAAAAATGAAAACGACTACATCTTGGACTCGAAGGAAAATTCAATTTTCGAAAATCTTTTCTGACAAATATATAAACTGAGAAAAAAAAAAAAAAAAAAAAAAAAAAAAAAAAAAAAAATTTTTTTTTTTTTTTTTTTTTTTTTAAGAATTTAGATTATAAAAAGATTCTTTTCGATTCGGTCCAAGATGTAGATGTTTCCATTTTTGAAAATTAATTAAATTGTTAACCAATCATTAATTAATTAATTAATTAATTAATTAATTAATTCATTAATTTTCAAAAATGAAAACAACTACATCTTGGACTCGAAGGAAATTTCAATTTTCAAAAATCTTTTCTGAAAAAAAAAAAAAAAAAAAAAAAAAATTTTTTTTTTTTTTTTTTTTTTTTTTTTTTTTTTTTTATGATATCAAACAAGAATAATCATCGTCGGGTTTATCCATTTTTGAAATTCTAGCTTCGTTTATAAATTGAATAATTTTTTCATTCATATAAAATTTAACATTATTATCTGATATATTAATAATATCTGTCGTATTGTCTTTCGCAGCGACTAAATTATAACAAATATTATGTTTGGATAACGTTAAAGCCAAACGTACCAAACTGACATCTACATCGAAAGCATTAGAATTGACTCGCATGAAAAAATTCAACCATTCTTTAACAAGATAGGGTAAACGGAAATTTTTAGGATGAGGATGTGTTTCCCGAGCCGAAGTCAAACACCACGTTTCTAATTGGATTCCTTTCAAATAAACTCGTCTCAACGAAAATTGATCGTTGTATTTAAAACTTTCGATTATTTTAATGTTCGAATCTCGTTCAATATCGGTGGAGGTAGCTATCGATAAAAGATATTCGCTATTTATCATAGTTTTTTTCGCCGGCGTACCTTCCAGTAAAGCCTGGGCCAGACAGAAAAAGATTTCTCTGTAAACCAACCCCACGACAACCGTATCCAACACGACTTTTTTAACTTCGATGTCAGTCAGTAAAGTGGAGGATACGAACGAAACCGGTGTCCAAATGATGGCTGCCGGAACATGATTATATTCTATGTACCGATCGTACGGATGTAAAACATAAAGGATTCGATTCGGATTATTTCCGTTAATACTCAACGCTACGAGTTTTCGATTAACATCGGATGTTTTGGATGGCTTAGATCCTTCAAAAGTCAAGACGAAAGGCCATTCTATAATCAATCCTAAAACAAAAGATTCTAGAAAATTATCATTTTTGAAACTATCTAAATTATTAATCTGATTTGAAATATTTTTGTAATAAGATGTTAATACGTCTTGAATTAAAAGTTCCGGTTTTCGAGAACTCAATTTACGTTGGATCATACCGGAGGATATAACATTTGAATTCTTTGAAGATAAATTAAATTCGGGTATCGGTTTAAAGTCGATAAATTTAGGAATGACTTCGACATCTTTCGTCAGAAAAGGTATATTAAAAATTTCGCGTTTGGATTGCCATTCTGCGACTATTTTAGAAACATATTCGATAGATTCGTCTGAAAGAAAACAAATGCGATAATAATAAGAGTTTTCATTATTTTCGTCAAAATAATATCCTCCGGGATAGGGTATGTCGTGACTATCTAAATATAAAATTGTATTTTTGTAAAAATAAATATTTTCGTATGCCGGTCTAATGGATCCTTGTATATACTGACTGATCACTTGAGGATCTGAAACATAAAAGGGTGTAGCATACAGATGTAACATGGTTCCGGGTTTCACGTCTGAACTAACGGGATAAATCATACGTTCTTTTCCGAGACAAATTGTCCATAAGTATTGTTTGTTAGAAATGACAGAGGCGGGTACGTCGGATTTGAAGAAAGATTTTAAAGCTGATAAAAATGGTTTATTCGAATCGATCGTTATATTACTCGATGGATACATGCGCGATATTGCCCACGTTTCATAGGGCGAATTTCCCAAGTCAAATACGATAATATCGTCTTGTATGAGAGAAACCGGACATTGATGAAATTTACTATAAAGTAATCCATAAGTGTTAAAATTCATAACTTTAATACTTGTTTTGAAAAGTTGCAATTTAGTTTTAATTTTTTGATGATTTGATAAAAAAATTTTAAATCATAAAAAAAATTTAGATGTAGAATTTTTTTTATAAAATTACTATAAAAAACAATCTTTATTTTTCTATTTTTTTAAAAAAATACTTTTTTTTTTTTTTTTTTTTTTTTTTTTTTTTTAATATTAATGAATTATTAATTGTTTATAATATGTTTTTATGTCACGTAAATGATAATCATGTACTAAACTTCTTTTTGTAAAATTACCATTTATTAAATAATATTCATTTTCTACTATTTTAAAATCACTTTTTGTTAAAATCAAGTGATTATCTTCAAGTTTTAAATCATCGATCACTATATATGTAAATTTATAACTGTCACTCAGTTTTTTAAAAAAATTTCCCTTACACTGGTAGCCATAAAACACTTTAAATAAAGGTACGCGTTTACATAAATGACACCAGCTCCTAGGATTTTGTATAAATAACATTTTTTTCTTATCATCTAAAAAACTATATCTGTAATAATTAACTCTTTTAAACATACATTTTGATTGATAAAAATATAATTTTAAACAGTTAGAACACATATTATAAACGAAATTTTCTCTTACGAAAACATAAAAAACTATTTCTGGAATTAAAATTCCAAGAGTTTTAAATTCATGTTGAAAATTTATTGATTTTTCCAATTCAAATATCGTATCACGTTTAAAAAACGCATCCGTTACACTAAATGTACTATCATAAGTCATTTTAAAAATTGGTAATTTAATATATTGATGGCTTTGTCGAATCGCTTCAAAAAATACGGATTTAGGTAAATAAGGTGCTAATCGCTCGAAATTATAAAAATTGGGTATACAATCCCACAGTTTTGAAAACATAATTGTTTTAAAGAAGGAAAATTAAATGTGACGTTGCAATAAAAAGTTTCATATATATAAATGCATGATAGGTATCTAATGTCTTCATGTTTTATAGATTGTATCTTTAAATAACTACCGATGAGTGACAAAGGATTCAAATCTATATCTTTTTCTGAACCAGTTATAAAATGGATATGATCTTTTTTGTTACCGCATAACTTGTTATGATACTTTAGTACGAATATTTTATTTTCAGATTCGTTTTCTTGAAATTGGTTCATATTCTTACAGGCTTCTTGAAATTTTTTAAATGCTGATTTATGTAAAATAAAATAATAAAAGTATCTGGAATCGGAATTAGTACTTGAAGTTTCATCGAATGTCGTTTCAATATTAAATCCGCAATCAAATAAAAATTTATACGTGTTAAAATTAATATTCGTTTTAAGATTTGTATAAAAGAAACGTTTTTCTAAATAATTATGTGTAATTTGATTCCAATCATTATAATCTATTTGCTCAATAATATTCATTGTGTTTTCTCAAACAATACTATCAATTGAAATAATCAATATTTATCGTATAGATATCTTGAAATTTTAAGAAGCGCTTACCATTTATATATTTTCTTAAACATTAAAAAAAAAAAAAAAAAAATTTTTTTTTTTTTTTTTTTTTTTTTTTACGTTTTAGATTTTAACAACTCGTTTTCTTTATTTAAGATATCATTTTTGTTTTTCAAAGTATTAATTTCTATACCAAGTTCATCAATCAATTTATGTAACTCGGAAATCGAGTGCTTAACATTACATTCATCAATTTTTAAATATTTATTATTTATAAATAATTTATTAATTTTATGTTTTAATCTTTCATTTTCCTTTTTTAACATATCTGAATTACTCTTTCGTAAAATATCTATGTTTTCAGATAATTGCTTTATTTCTTCTAATAAAACATTATTTTCAGCTTGTAGATTTATTTTCGGTTCCTCCAGTTTACAGAATTGTTCTGACATTTTTTTATTTATTGAGTACTTGATTTTTTTTTTTTTTTTTTTTTTTTTTTTTTTTAATAAAATCAAGCTATAGTCATTTTATTTTTGAAAATTAATAATTAAATAAAATTGTATGATAGCATTATAAAAAATAAAAGACTCGTCCAAATATGAATCATATTCGAAAATAAAAATGTTATAAAAATCATCACAAATACTATACATTTAAAAAACGTCGCATCCCAATCGGTTTCTTTTTTCGTCCAAATAAATCGGGTCAATTTTTTTTCTTTCCCTACATATTTATGATATTCGTTCGGAGGTATTGATTGTAATGCTATTAAATATTCTTGCACCTTAGATGTCATAAATTGTAAACGATCGTCGTCGTCATCATCATCATCTTTTAAAATTTCATTTTCCCAAATATATTCGGGTGTTATTTCGGGGCGAATAGGTCCATCTTCATAATAATTACGATCCAATTCCAAATTAATTTTTTCTATCGTTTCCTTACTAAGAACTTTCATATAATCATAAGGATCAATCACATCCAAAGTTCCCATTATGAATTCGTATAAAGCATAGATCCCCGTAGCTATGCTTAAAGAATTTCCTAATGTCTCTAACGATAAGGTTCCTAATTTTTTAATACTCAAAGTCATAACATTTTTAAGAACAAGTTTAGCGGCAAGCTTATCGACGATATTCGATAAAAGTTTTGGTGCTTTTCGTTTCAAAAACTGTTGGACGGCATATTCAGAAATGTCTCTACCTAAATCTTTCGATAATTCTATCGTAATATCCCGTAATATTTCCGGATCTGGAGAAACAGAAGAAATTTGTTCATTGTCAACGATCGAACGTTTGATTCTTTTATTTTTTTTATAATTCATATAGTTTGGAATGGGTGGTGGACGGTCTTTCAAAGGTTTTAAATTACCCACTTTAACCGCTCGAATGGTCGTCGTTCCTAACAACCATTCTCCAAATTTTTGTCCGTCGGAAGACACGCAATCACCGTTTACAAAATCTAAACCGTACGCATCGCAATAAATTTTGTTAATTTTTAAATGACCATTGACGATATCCAATCCACCGTGAAAAACGTGCCTCGATGCCCTTTGAAATAGTTTTTCGGGCATCGAAGCGAGAGATTTTTTCAGAGGATTCGAAAGTAAGCAAGATCCATCGGGCGTCCATTCCGTATCTATAGTATGATCTTTACAAGACGCTTGACATGCAAATTCGTATTTGTTACCGATTCGGATCCATTGTAAAGGATCGTTTTCGGTACAATTTTCTAAATTTTTCTTAAAAGGAAAACATCCGAATCTTTTACAGCCCGTTTCATCCAATTTGTTCCGCACCACAACAATACATTTATCGGCTATGGAAGAAGGTATAAAATAATCGTCGTGGGTAGCCGGTCGTGTTTCTAAAATTGCGTTTTGAAAATAATGCGGAAAGTTTATTTTATATTTATCCATCATATAAACTTTGGTGAGTTCGGTAGCATAGCGTAAAGCGTGTGTGTATTCGGGTTTATTCATAACATAAACAAAAACTTTATTTTTCTTTCGATAAACAACTATTTTCTAACGCGGGACCTAATCCGAAAGGAGATGCGACACCCTTTCCCGTCAAAAAAACCGGATCGTCTTTCATGGTAAACGATACGCAACAATTTTCCGTAGAAGAGGAATCGTAAGGTTTTTCGATAAACCAACAATTACATTCGAGTGTCCTATACCACACTCCCCCAATGAGTTGTGCACGAAATCTTCTATATTTGTTTCGAAACAACCAACAGATAATCGTATATATTTCTTCAGAAGTACAATTATCGGGTAAGGCGTAACGAGGAAAACTTGTCACTCGATAATGACTACTATCTTTTTTCACTAAAATAGTCCGTCCGCGAATAGCCAAATTATTTCGAGTATTGCACGCACAAGTTTCGGTTCGATCGAACAAAGCATAAGGATCAATTGGATAATGAATTATATCGACGAGTTTTACCTCGTAAACCCAATTTATAAATTCTTTGGGTACGCTTACGGGCACGATTAGCGAAACGTACGCCATAATCGAAATTATAAATTTTACAACGTATGGTAATAAAAGATCCTTGATAATACCAAGAAGATACAGGAAAAATTTTAAGAGTAATGCGTCCCGAATAAAAAAGTCGGAAGTAAGTGAGAATGTAAAAACCTAATAATCTAGAATTGAAAGCTAAAGCCGAATTTCTAACTTTAATACGAAAAGGTACAAAAGACATTTTTTGATTGAAATTGCATTTTTATATTTGTTTTAAATAGTTAAATTGAAAAAAAAAAAAAAAAAAAAAAAAAATTTTTTTTTTTTTTTTTTTTTTTTTTTTTGTGAAAAGATTTTCGAAAATTGAATTTTCCTTCGAGTCCAAGATGTAGTCGTTTTCAATTTTGAAAATTAATTTATTGATTGATGATTGGTTAATTAACAATTTAATTAATTTCCAAAAATGAAAACATCTACATCTTGGACCGAATCGAAAAGAATCTTTTTTATAATCTAAATCCTTAAAAGATTAAAAAAAAAAAAAAAAAAAAAAAAAATATTTTTTTTTTTTTTTTTTTTTTTTTTTTGTCTGAAAAGATTTTCGAAAATTGATTTTTCCTTCGAGTCCAAGATGTGGTCGTTTTCATTTTTGAAAATTAATTAATTTATTGATTGATGATTGGTTAATTAACAATTTAATTAATTTTCAAAAATGAAAACATCTACATCTTGGACCGAATCGAAAAGAATCTTTTTTATAATCTAAATCCTTAAAAGATAAAAAAAAAAAAAAAAAAAAAAAAAAAAATTTTTTTTTTTTTTTTTTTTTTTTGTCTGAAAAGATTTTCGAAAATTGATTTTTCCTTCGAGTCCAAGATGTGGTCGTTTTCATTTTTGAAAATTAATTAATTTATTGATTGATGATTGGTTAATTAACAATTTAATTAATTTTCAAAAATGAAAACATCTACATCTTGGACCGAATCGAGAAGAATCTTTTTATAATCTAAATCCTTAATTAAAAAAAAAAAAAAAAAAAAAAAAATTTTTTTTTTTTTTTTTTTTTTTTTTTTTTTTTTTTTTTTTAAGTAAGATGAAACATTCTACATATCAAAAATTATATCGAGCTCATTTAGGCGTTGTTAACGAAAGAGATTTATTAGAATCTCGAAATCAAGAATCCGATCCATTTTATCAAAACCTTATCGATCTGGTTATCGAAAAAAATGTACCCATTATTCCTTGGAATAACGACCCATTTAAAGCAAATTTTCTTTCTGGTTCTCCCCGTCAAAGATTAGACGAAACATTTTTCGCTTTCGTTTTGAGAATAGCAGCCATTATTAAAGAAGAGGCATATTTACGCACATATCAAAAACCGGAATCTCATCAAGTCATCATAGCATGGATTTCAATTTTACGTAGTACGATATTTTGTGGTTTAGGTTTACTCTATAATATCAAATGGACTCCCGAATTTATTTTTCTTCATCTCGAACCCGCCATCGTGAAAATTTACAGCAAAGGCGATGCTTCGGCATTACGTCAACTCATGATTAATTTGAACATAACTTTTAATCAGGAAGAAGTATCTTATGCTGCCGAACGTTTTTTCGAAAAATTAAATTTTTTACAATTATCGCAATTCAGTCCTTTTTACTGGCGTTTCTTACATTGGATGGCCGAAGCCGTTGCGTTAAGGAAAGACGAAAATGCCATTTTATATAAAAATGAATGGAAACAATTATTGTTGGGACCCATTTATAGAACTCTTCGATGCGGAATATGCATGATACATTTCAAGAATATGTTGAATGAACATAAAATGCAATTATTGAACGAAAATGATAAATGGCCTCGAATATTTTTCGAGATGCATAATAAAACTCATCAAACCAGACGGGAAAATTATAAATTATTACAAGAACCCGATTATACCGAAACTCAGTACGAAGCAGATTCTGAATTTATGCGCCAAGCTTTATTGGCATCGAAATAAGACGATCTTCCTGAATTTTTCATTTTTCTAATCGTGTTGACTTGCATTTTATTAAACATTGATGGAGTTACGGCTACGCGGTCTTTAAACGAAAGAACGGTACAATCTCCGACGAATATTGGAACCGACATCCACCAAATCAGAAAAAGATTTTTTTCTATTTTTTCTGAAATATAATTATCATCATTATAATTATTATTGTTTAACGAGCTACAAATCGTAGAATCACATAAACCACCATATGATCCATAATAGAGATTGGGATTTATTAATACAAAATTCGGTGCCGGATTTGTTTGTTCCGGATCGATCGCATATTTAGACAGGTTATCATTTTGAAAACATTTAATTAATTGATCAATTGATTGATATGGTATATAAATATAAGACATGTTATTTGAAAAATTAATAGTTTGAAAATAATTTTTGAATTTCTTTTTACATTTAAAATAAATCAATTGTTGTGAAAAAAAAAAAAAAATTTTTTTTTTTTTTTTTTTTTTTTTTTTTTTTTTTTTTTTTTAATTATATTAATTTCTTAATTATTAACGTATCGATAAATTCTGTTACCTTCGATGAATCCTTTTTAATAAATTCTTGAAAAATTAATCCTTCATCTATTGTAGGACAAAATAAAGATTGTTTTACAAAAGACTTTTCGGTCATACAATCGATTCTTCCCGTAAGAGTTTCGTCTTCTATCCTCGTTAATTCTCTTCGACACGGAGATGTTTTATCATTATTATTCAAATGAAAATAAGTACCACACTCGCAATATTTTCCATTCCAACCCATAAAAGGATAAGGATTAGGAATGTCTCTCAGACAATAATCTATTGAACATGTAAAAGGAAAAACGGAAATCATGGGTGTTCCATCTAAAGATTTAGATCCGCAATTACATCGGAACCTAAGATCATTTCCTAAAGGTTCGTAATAATCATCGATATTATCCCCCGCTTCTTCATTTTTTAAATGATCCCATAAAATATTTAAATTGTTATCTTTGGCTTCTTCATTTTTACAAGCTCTTTTCTTATCGCCTTTAAATATGACTTCATTCAACGGTAAACACGACCATCCTGCTAAAGAAAACATATGATAATTAACTTTTAAATTACAATTTTCTATACCTTTTGGTAAACAATAGGTTCCGGAATTTAATTTTTTATTCATAACATATATACGCTCATCGCGGTTATTATCGGTAATATGAAAAGGTACAAATTCGGTTCCATTAATACAAAATTTATTACAATCGCATGGTTCATTCGACGGACATTTAAACCCTTGTAAAGGACATATGGATTTCGTGATCGGATGAATAACTTTTTCGAACCAATCGATAGATCGATCTTTATTGGTGAGATTAGGTTTGTAATATAAATTAATCAACGTTACTAAGATGATGAGGAGCAAAATCAAAGAAATGTATTTATTCTTTGCCATTCTCTGTTTAGTATTCTTGGCTTTCAATCTAGAAATTGTACCGGGTCGTCCATGGCACGGAAAATATATTTTGATATGGAAATGGAACGAATTCACACTTTTAAGAATCATTCCTCAAGATATTTTTATTTTAATCGATAAAGATTTATTATACAGATATTTATCGACCAATTCCAAAAATACGTATATTTCAGCAATTCGTTTGGACACACGCGTACAAAAAGAAATTTTACATTATCGATATTTACTAGATTGGATAAAACAACCACCCGTCGTTAAGCCTTATCCGCCAAATTTGTCAAACGAGTACGAAATTTTGAACCACGTTGCAAAGTCTTTGACATGATACGACAAAAACAATCGTAAGAACCCGCCGTATAAATTTTTAGGTTAGGATGATTTTCACGCAATTCTAAAAGAATTTTTTCGGAATACCATAATTTATATAAATACACAAATTGAATATCTGTCAATTTTAAATATAAATGAACAAATTCTAAACCGACATTACAAAGTGTATCGTTGTGTTCTCGTTTAACCCGGAAAGGATAGTATGGAAAAATGGATACAAATCGAGGTACATTATTAATTTGTGTGTTTGTAAAAGTAGTTAAAATTAAACCTTTAGCTCGGGGAACCAAACGGGTTAAAACGGGTTCGGTAGGATCAAATGCTACAAAATGGCTCAAGTTTGAATTTATTTCGACAACTTCTAACCAACGTCGAATAAAATATTCAGTTTGAAGTTTTTTCCCATATGGTTTAAAAAGTTTTAAATAATGTTCTCCAATCTTTATTTTTATACGATTAGAAAGAGGCATGATGAGATTTTTATAAACAATTTACAAGCTTTAAAGCTTTATTATATCCAAAAAAAAAAAAAAAAAAAAAAAAAATATTTTTTTTTTTTTTTTTTTTTTTTTTTTTTTTTTTAAATTTTTTTCACCAATTTTTGTTTGTGTTTCATTTCTTCATCTCGTTTTCGTTTACATCCTATTTTCTTATTCGTATTTGTATTTTTCTTTTTTGATTGACGACCCTTCTTTTTCTCTTTATACAAATGATCGTTAATTCTAAATGTATATTTTAAACCGGGTAGTACCAACAAAATTAAATTTCTGCCAGTAGCATGTTTATGTAAAAGTTCAGCTCGAGTAAACCGTTCCCAACACGCATTATTTAAAACCATATCGGTATAAAATTTTAATTGCGGATCAGGTAAGTTCCAATAAGCAATATTTAATAACAAACAGAGTGTTTTCTTTTGACTTATAAATAATTTTTCATAATTAACACTTTGACAATCTTCCACATCCACTATCCAATTAGACACTTCTTTCTCACAAACATCTGCTCTGCAATATGTAAATTCTATATGTTCTTGAGCTTTATCCGGATATTTTTTTAAATATTTTACAGATGCACAAGATAATGATTTGTATTCGTTTAAATTTTTTATTTTACGATAGATTGAGTATTTTTTAGGATTTCTACATAAATACCTAGCTTCGAGAATTATTTCGACCCAAATGATCCAACCATTACTTACGGTTCTTTTTTTAGGACATTCAAAAATGGAATGCCAAACGTTTTCTTTAATTTTATTAGTCATGTGCGTAGTAAGATCATTAATTTTCTTTTTAGAAGCTTTATCGACAAGATCGAAATCTTCGGACGTTTTGTAAATATATCTCTTTTTCGATAAAACGATCAGTTCTTGCATTCGTTGTTCATATTTTAATTCTCCGTGGGATAAATTTAAAAATGCATTGATTTGATCGCAGTTTTCATATGGCCACTTATGAACCATTAAACTATCGGTATCGGCATAACAAATATCGTATCCCAATTTTTTTATATAATGATAAGATCCGAGTAATTGATAACGCGCAATAGCGACAGTGGCCATTGCTATTGGAAGATAACCTATACGTGAATTTTTATTACCCATGACTCCGTAGAGCGAATTCATTAATATTTTTATACTCAATTGAGCATTGTAATGATAAATTTTTTTAGTTTTTTTCCATTCTTCCTGATGATACTGTCTCCTTTTTATGAAATGACTAATAATTTTAGGTAAAAATGCTTCTGCTTTCGTGTTGATAACGATGGCGCAATCATCTTTATCGGGATCAAATTTCGGATAGGAAAAATTCGATACTTTTATCGTTTCCGTTAAAAAATCGGCGTCGGAATGCTCGCGATAAGGAATAGTGGTCATTTCTTGATACACCTTATTAGACAACCATTCGTCACGGGATACGATAGTACAAGTTCCATAACATAAATTTAAATTCATTATGGCAGAAGGATACATGCTCGTAAAATCCATATTGGACACATCTTTATAGGTTTTTTGAGGTACGCAAAAATTTAAAGCACCTTGGTAAGTTTTTCCTTTAAAAAATTGCATAAATTTTTTCTCATATTTAAAAAAATCCATATTGGCAAAATATCCTAGACGTACACCGTAAGATTTAAAAAATTCACACCAATAACGAGAATTTCCGTAATGAAGAGCTTCCACAGCATTGTATGGAATGATATTCGCACGTTGTATTAAAAACGATATCACTTCGAATTTTATAAAGAGACGATACACTAAATCCGAATCTTTTAAACAATATTCTAAATACGTATGAAATGTTGCAAACTCCCACGGTTCTAAATTTTTGGGTAATAACGCAAAACAATTTTCAACTTTCATCTCTTCCAACAAGTCTACGGCCAAACTATTTCGATACCAACCCCATATTCCCGTAGGATTGACCGCCATTTTCGTTTCTCCCGATAATTTCGCACGAGCCACATCCTCCAACCTAAAACTTTGACATTTCGAATTGGAAAATGTTTTAAAAAAAGTATAAAGATCCAATACGATTTTATCTTTATAAGTCGTAACTATTTCGGTACCCACTCTGAAAGAAGTGTAAAAATTGAGCACGGTTTTCAGTTTCAACCATACGAGTCTCACGAAAATAAACGGAAAATCATAATTATTAATATTGTAACCCGTTATAATATAAGCATCGTCTATCAAAGCATGAAATTGAATTAACATTTCAGACTCTGTGGCAAAAACATATTCGAATTCTCGTAAAGGTTTTTTCAATCCATCCGGACGTGTATACAGTACCCATTTTTGAAATCCTTGTCTTTTACTCCATTTGATTACACTTATCATAACGATAATATCCGATTCCAAATAACCTTTAGGAATATGATTTCCTTTCAATGGAACGGATTCGATATCAAAAGCGGCTATAATCCAATCCGGTTCATCTATATTATCGCGAATCAATTGTAAAGAATCTATTAAATTTCGAGAGTTTTCTCGTATTTCATACCAATTATAATAAAAAGAATACGTATCGTATAATGTACAAAAATCAATATAAAGTCGCGTCATCCATTCCTCAGGGCGAAAAAAATTAATTTCATAACGATTGAAAAATTGGCCGATATTTTTATGGGGGATAGTCGTATATAATTTGTAAAGTGGTTTTGACAAATAATCCAATTTATTTAAAGCTAACCTCTCTTCAAAGTATGGTAAAACATCTTTAGAATTTCCTATTTCCCGATATACGACATTATGACCCGGAAAATATTCTTTTATATCACGAACCAAATTATCGATGTTATCGTAACATACTCCAATCCATTCTTCATAATAACGTTGAATTTTCTTTTCAAAATTTCCATCTTTGTTTAATAAAGTAACTTGTACTTCAATAAAATTTTTATATCGTTTAACAAGTTTCCAATTTATAGCAAAAAACATGGAAATGTTCAGACAATATTTATTTAATATTTATGAATTCGGATAATTTTAAATCAACTTTTAAAGATTTTAAGTAAAAAAAAAAAAAAAAAAAAAAAAAAAAAATTTTTTTTTTTTTTTTTTTTTTTTAATCAATGAATAAAAAATATAAAATACGGTTTTTATTTGAATGCAAGATATAGTTGTTTTTATTTTGAAATATTAAATAATTTTTCAAATTGAAAATTTAATTTTCAAAAAACTTTATAGTCTAAATTCTATTTATATAAAAATATTTTGTGTAATAAATTTTCCATTCGAGTTTAAAATGTAATTGTTTTCATTTTTGAAAATTAATTAATTTTTAATTAATTATTAATTAATTAGTTGTTCGATAATTATCAATTAATTTTCAAAATGAAAACGACTACATCTCGGATTCAAATAAAAATTTAATTTTCAAAGATCTTTTATATCCTATATTTATCTTAAAAAAAAAAAAAAAAAAAAAAAAAATTTTTTTTTTTTTTTTTTTTTTTTTTTTTTTTTTTAAGGATTTAGATTATAAGATTCTTTCAGATTCTGTTTAAGATGTAGATGTTTTCATTTTTAAAAATTAATTAATCATTAATTACTAATTAATTTTCAAAAATGAAAATATCTATATCTTGGACCGAATAAAAAAAAAAAAAAAAAAAATTTTTTTTTTTTTTTTTTTTTTTTTTTTTTTTCAAAGATTTAGATTATAAAAGATCCTTTTCGGATAGGTCCAAGATGTAGATGTAGATGTTTTCATTTTTTATTTTTTATTTTTTATTTTTTATTTTATTTTTTATTTTTTATTTTTTTTTTTAATTAGTTTTTAACTTTTGCAATTTTTTCACAGTTTTTGCATTTTTTATACAAAGTAGGAGTTTCGTCTATTGCTCTATCTTGAATTAATAAAGAATAATAGACGGGCGTTTTACAACATTGTTTGTTAGGAGAATATTCAAACCATTTTTCACATTCATCTTTTGTAAATAATGATTCCATTTCTTAATTAAAAAAAGATGATACAATTCTTCTTCTTGTGTTTATTATTAATCTATTATTGGTATTTCTATGCATATGATATTCAAAATATACGGAAACCCTCAACGGGATCCCCTTCTAAACCAAAACCATATAATTTACAATTTCATTCGAAAAAATCTAACCATTTTCAATTTTTAATTAATGGAAAGATGGTTTGGGAACATAATTTGCCTAAAGATACTTTTATATTTCATGAAAATAAAATTGTCGCGATCGATTCATGTCATGGTGCTCAAAACGGCTCCTTCGTTCCAGCTCAAGGTAAAGTTCTATACGAATATTTAAAAACCAATCCCGAAATTAAAAACTTTGTCGATTTTAAAAACGATAGTCAATTTACCATTCAAAAAGGTTCCGTGTTTTATTTCGAATGTTTAAATGGATACATTGAAAAACTTCACATTTGTCCTTCCGGTTCAACGCTCATAGCAAATATATGTAAACCTGTCAATTCTTGTACGAGTAAAAAAGATGGAACTTTACTTCCCCATCTCATCGCTTCCAAATACATTTTATGTTCTAAAGGAGAGGAAATTATTAAAGAATGTCCCAAGGATGAAATTTTTCATCATAACCGATGTGAAAGCATAAAAGATTTAAATCATTACTGTAAAATTTTTCCAAATGAATCATTTTTGCTCAACGACGAAACTCGAGTCGAATGTCATAACGGAAAGCCCGTTTACGTTACTTGTAAACGAGGAACCAAATTTATCAATAATAATTATTGCGAACCAGCCTATTGTATCGGAAAACCGGATGGTAGCAAATTACCTCTTTCTGCCCGAAAAATGGATCCGTTTAATTTTATACCGGGATATATGACATGTCGACAAAATAAAATTGATACGATTGTAGAATGTCCACAGCACTGGAACGAAAATTTATCGCACGGTGATAATTTAACATTTTTACCTATGGTTTTTGATGGCGAAAAATGTTCAATTCCCGTATTTTGCGAAAACGTTTATGCTAACGATGATCCGGACGTTATAGTACCCGTCCACGAATTCACCAAACACGTTAAAAATTGGAATCTGTCAAAATTATTAGATCACGCCGTCGGTTTTGCGTGTGAAAATAATATCAGAAAACGAAAATTATTACCTGCAGACTCACGAATTTCAAAACGATTCAAAATCGAACCCGCCTGTAAACCATCGATGCCCGATTTCTTATTACCCATCTATGGTGATTTTAAACATTTTTACGATTGTAATTCGAAAAACATTGTTTCTTGTCCCGATTCTACATTTTTTAACGGAATAGCTTGCGTTCCCGAACCAACAACAACCGCCTTTGAATACAAAGGGTTGCCTTTATTTCATTTCGATTCTTTGAATTTCGAATCTTGGATTAAACCATGGGATTATTCTAAAGAGCCCGAAGCCGCTTGTAAAGAAGAAGAAAATCCAGAGTTTAAATATATACAATTATATAATATTTGTTCCCATCTCGATTGTGTAAATTATTCTTTCGTATCTCAAATTCCGGATATAGCTATTCTGTTACCTAAAGAACAACGGGCAAAATGTAAGTTTTATGAAGATGAAAAACGATTGAAAAAAGAACCGGTGGATTTCGACTATCATTTTTGGACTCAAAAGGTAATAATCGATGGGGAAAAAGAAGAAAATTGTACGCCGGGACAAAAATTAAAAACAGGAAATTTTATTTGGGATAGTACGATATTTGCCACGTGCAATCTAAATCAACCATTTATTTTTTGTCCGTCCACGCATAGTCGAAGCATCGTTCCGATACCCGGTTCCGATTATTATGCTTGCGAACCTCCCAATTCGACAGATTACGTATTTAACCGAGCAGATTGGACACCTTTTGAAACGAATGAAATCAAACGTGTTTTACCTCTGGTTTGGAATAACGACAATCAACCTCATATTCGAAGAAACAAAAAATTGGAAACAGAAATAGTACCCGAACACGGTTTAGAAATTCCGAATGAACGTTTAAATTTATTTATCAGCCAGCCTGTTAAATTAGAACCTCGTTACAGAGTAACGTATCCACCTAACATAGCATTCGAATATAACGATCAACAACCCTACACCGCACTCGTATCGACTCAGGACCGAGGATTTCTAACGAAAATAAAAAATTTTACAAATAGACATTTATCATTTCCGAGATACGAACCTATTAAATTGGTCGAATCCTTTAATCAAAATCTGTACATTTAAATAAGTGAAAAAAGCATGGATGAACGTTCTTTATCGCAAGGGGTATTATTTTATTCTTCTTTATATATAAATTGTGTTCTTTTATGCATCGGCATAACGACAGGCCGATGGATTTTTGTATTATTAATTATTTTAACTTTAGGTTTAACAGCTTATATGATATATTTGATCTATCATAATTCGGATCATTTGAAAAATATAGGTAATTGGGCAGAAATGTCATTTTATAAGCAATTGGAAAAAATCAGAAGTTCGTTTTGATTTTAAATGAAATTATGAAGACATTTAGAAAACCGAACTATTTTATATTTTCTTGAACATCAATAAAAAAAAAAAAAAAAAAAAAAAAAAAAAAATTTTTTTTTTTTTTTTTTTTTTTTTTTTAAGGATTTAGATTATAAAAGATTCTTTTCGATTCGGTCCAAGATGTAGATGTTTTCATTTTTGAAAATTAATCACTAATTAATTACTAATTAATTAGTAATTAATTAATTAGTGATTAATTAGTAATTAATTAATTTTCAAAAAATAAAAACATCTACATCTTGGACCGAATCGAAAAGAATCTTTTATAATCTAAATCCTAAAAAAAAAAAAAAAAAAAAAAAATTTTTTTTTTTTTTTTTTTTTTCAATTTTAATTTTCAAATTTTCTAAAATAAATCAAATCTCAAAGATGAAGTCAATTTTTCAGTTTTATAAAAATAGTAACAATGACGTCATCATCTTGACGTCAATTTCATGGAAAGAATTGCTTGTCAAGAAATTATGACGAATCTGGAAAACTGAACAAAAAAAAAAAAAAAAAAAAAAAAAAAAAAAATTTTTTTTTTTTTTTTTTTTTTTTTTTAATGCAATTTTAGAAATTTTGTAAAACTATTCGTAATTTTCTTCAACATTTTCATTTTTAGAATTTTCTTCGACATTTTCATTTTTAGAATTTTCCTCGATACTATCTTCTTTAGAAATTTCGTCAGTAGTATCCTTTTTTGAGGTTTCGTCAGTAGTATCCTTTTTTGAGGTTTCGTCAGTAGTATCCTTTTTTGAAGTTTCCTCAGTAATATCCTTTTTAGAAATTTCTTCAGTACTATCCTTTTTCGACGTTTCCTTAACATCGTCTGTTTTAGTTCTTTCCCTAAAATCGATGTCTTTTATACCCAGTTCAAATTTACTATACTTCATGGTATATGATTGTAACATATCGGGGCGAAATTTATCCCAATCGTGGTTTTGTATGCGTTCGGCTATTTCACAGAATCTCGAATCACATTTAATAATGTCTCGCCAAACATAATAAACTGCCAATTTATGCTTCAATAAATCATCCAAATAATCTTTTACACATTCGAGTTCATCGAGATCCTCATAACGAGTTAATTTTTTAAATTCGTTTGTGGAATATATCTTATTATACCATCGTCCTCGAAGCGTAGGCACGATTTTGGAAGGTTGTGGTAATTTATCTTTCACGGCAAGATTCCATTTACCCCATTTACCCTTTTCAATAACGGCGCGACATTCGGCAATAGTTAATTTTTTTCCTTCTTTACGAGCCCAGCCCATTACAGTTCCCAACAAATCGCAAGTTAATTCCATTCTAGCTTCAAATGGCATTTCAAAATGTTCGGGATGATGATCGTTACGTTTATAATGAGCCTCCAAACACGTTAAATAATTAATTTCGGGTTCAATTGTTGTCGTATGTGATTTACCCATTTTATCAAACATCTATCTACTTGTATATTAAGCGATCAAAAAAATAAATAATATAAAAAAAGGTTTTATCAAGTTAAAGTTTATTATTTCTCATTCAAATTTTTTTTTAAATCTTAAAAGTTTTCGAGATTTCGACCACGCATGCAAATTCAAAAAACAAACCGTTAAATTCGAGTATGATAGACAATGTGTAAAAAAGAAAAAAATATTTTTTTGAAGATTGTTATCAATATCTCATAAGGAAAGTGAAAATGTTTTCCATTGTTTTTTACAAGGATGATTATTCAAAATATTTAAAAAATTTATTTTAAATTTTAATCAATTTATCCATCCATTATTATTCTTAGTTTTTTCATTTATTAAATACTCTCGCCATTCAATAGGTTTAATATCATGAAGTAATGTATTCCAAGTCATTTTAATATACATCCGATATATTCTATGATTCCAAAATACGAAAAACATAAATATCCATAATATGATAAATAACATAGCTTTTTTTAACATGTGTATTAAAAAATAAGTATGGTGCATTCGAAACCAATTTCAATTTCTACAAACCTGAATAAACGCAAGAAAAAACAAAATCCAAAAAATGATTCTCCGACAAATAAGATTTCGCGGTTAGAAAAAATGGTCGATTCTACAAACAATGAATTATTAAATGAACCCGAAATAAAGATAGAAAATATTGAAGAAATGAATTTATATAATCCCGTTAACGATGGAAATAGAAGACGCGGTGATGATGGAGATGTAGGAAATGAATTTAATGAAAGACGGGATGACGAAGGAATGGAACCGTTCAACAATGATGATGGGAGGGAAAAGGAAGTTTTACCGAGACATAATGAAAATGTATTACCAGAAAACGACGACCCCATGTTAAAAGATGAAGAGCCGGGTTTTTTCATAGAAGATGATTTTGGAGGTCCGAGGTTTCCTCGTGAGGATCCTATTAACATGCATCCTTGTTCAGAATTTTATTTGGATAAAGGATATTGTACTAAACGAAATAATAAAGATCAATATTATGCAAAAAATGAAAAGAACGATGAATTCTTCTGGACAAATAAATCGACTGGAAAGAAAACGTATGCCGCGCTAACAATACAAAATGGCGATTCTGAAGAACGAGTTGAAATTCCTCCCGTTTTGAGCAGTGGGAAACTCAATTATGTTTATGAAGACGGAGTACCAATATATCCTCAAAACTTGAGTACTTGTGAAATAGTTTTTCCTAAAGATCCTTTAACGAATGAAGAAATATATATTCCCAATGCTGACGGAACTGTAACTTATCCTAAAAACGAATTCGGTACAGAATTTTACCGTAAAGATTCCAATGGTAATGAAATTCCTTTAATGGAACACGGATATGCAAAAATGATTAATGGAAACGAAATATATCCGAAAAGGGCTAATGGGGACGAATATTATTTAAAATTTGAAGGGAGTGATTCAGAAACAGGAGCGACTAAGTATGAAAATGACGAAGTTGTCCAATTTTATGCTCGTAAAGCAAACGGAGATGAATTTTATCCTCGAACATGGAAAATAGAACCCTAAAAAAAAAAAAAAAAAAAAAAAAAAAAAAAAAAAAAAAATTTTTTTTTTTTTTTTTTTTTTTTTTTTTTTTTTTACTGTCAGAAAAGTTATTTTATAAATTGATTTTTTCTTCGCGTAATCCAAGATATATAATGGTTTTCATTTTTGAAAATTAATTAATTAATTAATTAATTAATGATTAGTTAATTAATTAATTAATTTCTAAAAATGAAAACGACTACATCTTGAACTCGAAGGAAAATTCAATTTTTGAAAATCTTTTTCGACAGATTAAAAAAAAAAAAAAAAAAAAAATTTTTTTTTTTTTTTTTTTTTTTTTTTTTTTTTTAATTAAATTATTTCTCTAAGTTTTCTATTAATTTTTCTAAATGCAGTTCAGTTGATTTCATACATGTTTTCAAAATTTCATCTTTTGGTATTTCTTCAGTGAATGGTTTTATCAATTCTCCGTGTAATAAAAATTCTAGATCAGACTCTACATATTTCATTAAAACCTTTAATAATACATTTTGACGTTTCAAAGATGATTTTTCATGTAATATTTCCAATTTATTTTTTATTGTCATTTTAATATCTTCATCATTAGGCAAATTATTTTTTAAATAATCTATTTTTAGTGTAAAAAATGCTTTATATATCGAATAAAACAAATTTTCCATTTCTATATTTGTCCAATTACCCGCCAATTTTACCTTTTTTACGTCTTCGAAACTTGCAGTTGAATCATCATTTATCTGTCTTTTTACAGACGATGCTTTATTCAAAGCTTCCCTCAATTTATTGGTAAAATCTTGGGGTAATGTATTGGAATCTAAATGCATTATTTGTAACCATTCTTTATAAGGATTATAAATATTATTTAATTGTTCATAAAATAAATTGAAATACGTATTAGAATGATATTCAAATCCCTGATTCATAAATGATCCTTCGGGTTTTAAAACATTTAACTGACGAATTATATTTTGAAAGACCGAATCAATTGCTAAATAAATATGTTTAAATGAAATATTCGAAATATTAAAATATTTTTGTAATTGATCAAAAATGGATTTACATATTTTGTTCTGCAATGCAGCGTTTTGTATTTTTATAGATTTTGATTTTAAACTTCTTTCCGTATTGATCTGTGACTTTTGTTTTAAAGGATTTTTTCTTTTTCTATACGGCAATCTATATTTTTTCAGCATTTTAGAAGTTTTATATTTTCCTTTTAAAGTTTGCTGTTTGGACAAGTCCTCGTCTAAAGAAGATGCGAGTGGATTTTCCTCCAGCATTTCTACACTATCCAATAAAGATTCTGCTGCATTTTCTGTTGAAACGACGTTTTCCAATATCAATTCAATTGTATTTTTCGAATCCTCTAGATTTTTGTTTTCCAATTCCTGCATGTCCGCATCTTTCTCCGAATTTATGACATTTGACGTTGATTCCTCTGTGACCACATCTATTTTATAATTAGTTAAGACATGCTGCATCCATTCGTCAAAATCCAAATGCGATTGAAACTTTTTGTGTAACTCGGCGACAAAATTTATATTTTTCATAATGAATATTTTCATATACTGATTCGAATCACGTAAAATTTTAGGATTTAAAAGCGAAATGTTTTCCGATAAAAAGGTTTCGAATTCAGTCGTGGATTCTTGATAATCTTTAAAATACGAATGAAATTTATCCAAATTTTTATATTTTTCGATAAATTTATCTTGCCAATAAGGTTTATTTTGTAATGGAATGTTGGGAGTTAAATTTTGAAGGTGTTCAATAAAATGATTTGTCTCGTATAAATCTTGATATATATTAACAAATTTATTTAACCAGTGCAAATCATCTATTAACTCTTTATGGTTTTTCTTGACACTATCATATAATAAACCAATATAATACAAACCTAAGTTTTTAGACGGAAAAAGTTTTTTCATACGAGTTTCGTGATTTATAACTGATACTAAAAATTTGTCGAACCATTTTGAATCATTCTTTAAACTTGGTTCAAATTGAATTGCGGTATCTTTTAAAGAACTCCACATTTCAGGCATTTTTGTTGGAAAATCCTTATGGGTTAAACCAGAACCCATATCATTAATCGTTTTTTCACATTGAAAATGTAAAGTTATAATCTCTTTGATATTTTCGACTAAATTATCATCGTTGCTTAATAACGCATATCTGGCTATTTCGTTTAGCTTCGAACGATTTTTTGGATATTCATTCACGATTTCTTCTATTATAGATACGAAATTTTCAGCGTTCACATTAACGCGATCCGTATATTCTTTGAGTTTATAAAATTGTTCCTTTACTTTTTTCACAAATTGAATATTTTCGTCCCATTCACTTATAAAAACATCTTCCCAGTTCTTAATACCTTGGTATTTCTCGTTTAAAAAATCAATTATTTTATCACTTTTCTGAGATTCGCTCAAAATACATTCGGTCGATGATAATTTATCACGAGATTTTTCATATTCCAAAGACTTTTCCGTATTCTTTAATTTTTCTTTAGCATCATTATATAACTGGATGGATCGAGTTAATTCTTCTTCAATGTCTTTTAATTGATTCAAATACTTTTTTGATTCTTTCACTGCTTGTAGTTTTTCCTCTTTTTCATTTTCCAAAAGACTTTCCGTATTCGTTAATTTTTCTTTAACATCATTATATGACTGGATGAATTGAGTCAATTTTTCTTTAACGTCTTTTAATTGTTTCAAACACTTATTTGATTCTTCCACTGCTTGTAATTTTTCCTCTTTTTCATTTTCCAAAAGTTTATCATTATTTTGCCGTATATCTCTTAAATTTTTTTCATGTTGTTTCCAATCTTCTATAAATTTATCTTCCCAGTTATATTTATCAGAGTATTGATCTCTTAAAAATGTAATTATTTTGTTATTCTTTAATTCATCGATAATACTTTTATTTTCCTTCTCCTTGTCCAATAATTTTTTTGAGAGATTTTTATTCAACTCCGTAGATTCTTCCAAAGTTGTTTTTATCTCATCTAACTCTCTTTTACGTTTATTATACAATGTATTTATTTTATCCAATTTTTCTTTAGTGTCATTTAATTCGGTCTCAAGTCGTGTTTTTTCCTTTTTAAGATCCAAATATCTTACTTCATTATCCATTTCTGTTATTGAAGTCGATACTAATTTATTTCGTTCTGATAATGAAGTCGATAATAAATTATCTCGCGTTTCTTTTAAAGTATTTATTTGTTTATTTAAAGTTTCAATTTCTATTTGCTTTGATTGTATTTCTAAAGATCGATCAGTTTGATTACCGAAAGCAAATGGAGAAAAACCGGTATTTATGGACATAGGTAATGCGGGTAAATTATAAGTTGAAACTGGTGTAGTAATCTTCATTGATTTTTCATGTTGATTTTGAGATATTGTTTGTGATGTTTCTACCGTATATTTTTGTATTTTTTCTTTATATGCGTCTATATCTCGTTCCAACGAGTCAATTTTTCGTTTATATTCGTCGATATTTTCTTTATATTTGGTCGATTCTGTTAACAACTTTTTATTTTCTTCATCTTTTGATGCCAAACGTTTATTTAGGTCTTCCATTTTTGAATGCAATCGATTTTTTTCTTGCTCGCATTCATTTAATTTTTTATTTAATTCGCATAATTTTATCTCATCAACATCCATATTGAAATCTGTAGTTGTCGGCATTTGATAAAGTTTGAGTAAAAAATCCAAAAAACTTTTACTCTCCCAAAATAAGATAGCATTTTTTTCGATCAACGGTCGACTTAAATCGAAGGCTTGAATCAAATCATTTTTCAATTCACGCGTTAATGTATTGATTGTATTGAGTGCAAATATATCGTCGGGATTCCGTTTATATTTAATAACGGCTTCAACTAGAGACCTAAAGACCATCTTGTTTCATTTTCTCCTAAAAGTATTTTAGAAACAATTAGTAAATCCGCATACAACATCTGATATTTTTCGGCAGTTTGGATTTGTAACCATCTGAGAATTTTTTTTAATTGATTTCTTTTAATATCTAAATCGTACGTATAAAAATGCAAACCATAATTTTTCCACGTTTCTTTGTTTTTATACAAAGGAAACCACGTGTTACACGTAACATAATTATTGTCTAGAAAAACTTGACTAGTTTTTTTAACCACCATAGGCGACACATAATCGAGTTCGGAATAACTAGATCCGGAAAACAAACACATTATTCCGACGGGTTCCGAATTCGTGAAAAAAATTTCACATTCGTAAAACTTTATATCGTATATTTGATCGGGAAATTTGTGTGATCGTTTCAAAATTTTAAAAATTTCTCGTCCTATATATTGATTAGGCAAAGTATTGGTGACGGGATTACAAGATTCGATACAGAGATAAAAAGCAAATTTACCCCATCCGTTAAAAGCCTTTATATTTTTCGAATGTTTCTTGAAAAATCGGAGAGCGGCTATTTCTTCTAATTTCAATAATCTTTCGCTTCTTTTTGCTTCGAAAAAAGTAACTAAACTTTGAAATGATACCTCTCTCCGACAACGTTTCATGATTTTTTCAAAGCAATTTTCTGAGGCAATGATAAAAAGCGTATCATTAGTATAATAACTATAAATAATTTTATTAGATGGAAATAATGCACGCAACAAAGTATTCGTTGATTCATCTGTGACACGTATGCCGACTTTCGACGAGTTTCCAGTAGTGAAAAATAAAATGCGTCGATTTTTGAAATCGATATTAGGACATTTACCGCGAATAACAACAATGCTATTATCCGGAAAATCTATTTGTTCTTGATTTAAATGAAAATATTTATAAGATAAAATTGGACGTTTAAAACGCATGGCTATAAAATGCTTACGTCTAAAACGATTTCCATATACTTCGATAAAATGACTATAATCGGACAAAAACAATTCATGCCAATTTTTAAAGGACGACATGATAAACTTTATAATTGATATTTGGCCAATAATGATCTTCCCTTTTATATAATTTTCTCAAGATTATTTATCATTATAAAAAAAAAAAAAAAAAAAAAAAAAATTTTTTTTTTTTTTTTTTTTTTTTTTTTTTTTTTTTTTTATTCATTTTGTATATTTGTCAGAAAAGATTTTCGAATATTAATTGAAGCGAATAGAAAGGAATCTTTTATAATCTAAATCCTTAAAAAAAAAAAAAAAAAAAAAAAAAAAATTTTTTTTTTTTTTTTTTTTTTTTTTTTTTCAGAAAAGATTTTTGAAAAATTAACTTTCTTTCGAGTTCCAAGATGTAGTCGTTTTCATTTTTTGAAAATTAATCAATTTATTAATTGGTGATTGGTTAATCAACAAATTAATTTTCAAAAATGAAAACATCTACATCTTGGACCGAATCGAAAAGAATCTTTTATAATCTAAATTCTTTAAAAAAAAAAAAAAAAAAAAATTTTTTTTTTTTTTTTTTTTTTTTTAACTAAATTTTATTGAAAGCAAATTCAATTCTATAATTTTTAAAATTAATTTATTTTAGATAATTCGAAATTTTTTCCAACAAGTACTTCGTTTAATATATAATCAAATGTTTCGATTGACATAGCATCGGTGTAATGTATAGCATCTAATATATCTCGTTCCACAACACGTTTTGTACTATCAATTAAACGACCCATATAATCTACTATTAAACCTTGTACGTTAAATATAATTTTATTATGACCATATCCCGGTTGCCAAATTTTTGACGTTTGCCATAAAGCCACATGAGATATTTTTGCATGGGCTATGGCTTCGGAAGGTGTTAATCCCGACCAAAATGAATTTTTTATTTCAACGTTTCCTTGCTTTCCCACTCGACCAAACATTTGATTCAAACATTCAAAGTTACCCTTGGCTCCCGCTAAAATCTGAGTCACGAGACAACCGGTACCTCGAGTTATATCACCGCCTCGAGATATCGTATCTACCAACCAATGAATTTCTTCCAACGTTAAAGAAAAACAATATCTATTTTCAAAAACATCCAAATAAAATCTTCGCATGTCGTCGAAAGCTTTAAATGCAACTTTTGAGCCAAAAATTTCATAAATTACTTTAAAAGATTTTTTTAAATTTTTATTTTTATAAGGTAAAAATGAAATTTCATCGTAAAATAAATAATAGGCTACCAACATGTCTTGGCTCGGATTTAATTTCATTTCCATAACAAAACTACCCATTTCCCATTCCGGATTTAATATGGTTGCGCATTCTGCCTGAGATAAAAGACTATAAAATAAATATACATTAACTTCGTCTCCATCGAAATCTCCATTAATCGAAAGTAAAATTTCTAACGGTACGCCAAAACAATCATATGGCCACGGCGGTCCTTTTTCGGGTACACGCAAGGCTACAAAATTTTCAGGTTGTAATGAAGGCATCCTATTTATAATAACCCATTTACCTTTTAATCCAAATTTTTTTACGATAAAATCGGGTAAGCGTATTTCGTTAGGTTTGAGGGTCGCGTCTGGAACAATCATTCCTCTCATAGAATAAGAACATCTTTTGCCAAACGCTATTTGACGAATAAAAGTAGCTTTACCACACGATCGAGAATCCAAACTACCATAATTTAAAGGGGCTTCTTGTATTTGTTTGTAAAATAGCGGCGCTTTGGTAGAAGGTTGTACGGATTTTGTTCGATAAGTCATGGGACGACCTAATACAAATTTCATAATTTTTTCATAGGTCAAAGTAGTTGTTACTTGCCAAAAAATCGGATCGGGTATAATTAAAAATTCTTGATTGGTTTTAATACGAGCTTTTTTTATCATTCTTTCGAGTTGAGGCAAAAGAAATTTATATCCGGGTGTAGGTACGGCTATGGATGTAACGGGATAACATGAAATTTGATCATTGAAATAAAACTGACCATGACATAAAGCATAATTTGTGGATCCCGTATAAAAATTTAATTTTTTTTTACATGTTAAACAAACGTGTCCAAAAGCATTATTTTTTCGCCAAGCTCTCAACACTCTTATTACTTGTTGTGGTGTCAAACGTAAAGGACAATCTTTCAATTCGAGAATTGAAATTTTATATTTATTTACGGCCATTTTTATAGCTATAAATCGAAAGGTCAAAAAACTAAGGAAAACTCTATGTATCCGAAAAAAAGAAACGGTGACGAGTACTACCCTCGGGGTCAATTTCTCTCAAACAAATACGGTAAACAAATTTATGCTAAAGATCGTCATGGCAACGAAATCTACCCTAAACGAAACGAACAGGTTTTTGCTCGAGATGCTTTCGGTGTATTTTATTATGCAAAGGATAACACGGGAAATGAATATTATCCTATTAAGAACAAAAAATCGATGTTTATAGAAGATCCTTTAAATTCACGTATTAAATTGGCTCTTTATGTCGATAACGCTCAAAGATATCCGATCGATTCTAAAGGAAATGAATATTATCTGAGAGATAATGAAGAACCTCTTTTATTAAGAAATGGTAATGGTGAAATATATTGTGCAAAAAATCGCAGAGGTCACCCGTTAATTCCGTGGAATCATATGAAAAATGTTTGTGAAAACGAGCCTTTAATTTATATGAAGGATTCGGATGGTAATTTAGTATACGTTAAGGAATCTTTTTTTCCATCTACTTTACAACCATTAATTAGATGTATGTGTTATGCAAGTGTAATTTGTCCCCAATATACTAGCTGTATATAAAAAAAAAAAAAAAAAAAAAAAAAAAAAAAAAAATTTTTTTTTTTTTTTTTTTTTTTTTTTTTTTTTTTTTTTTTAAATTAATAAAATATGTCAAATTTTATTTTAAATGCATTTTTCTAAATGTTAAACTTATCCGTACACCCGTTTTTTTCGGTTCTTTAGGTATTTCGTGAAACCAATATTCGTTTGTTGGAGGGTACATAACTATCAAACTACCGCTCGTCATGTTATAACAAATTGATTTAAAACCCGGTTTCGAAAATTTTAAAGTTCTCGTTTCACCTAAACTAACACATGATATAAGAGAATTTAAGACTATATCAGATTCATTATCTTTATGCTTGCCGATACTATCATATCCGTTACGATATTTATTAACTAAACAAAAATTATAATTATCTTTTGTTGCAGATTCCACCATTTCTTTAATGCGATACAAAGTAGGCGTCCATATTTTAGCTTGTACAGTTGTACCCGAATAAGTATAACTTATAAAATCATTATCTCCATAACCAGATACTAAACGCGGTACGTTATATTTTTGATAAATTTTATGATTTTTCAAATAAGTTAATTCTTTTTCTAACAAATTGAAATATTTTTCGGGTTTTGAAATAAAATTGGCATCAAAGAATACGTTGAAATCAGACATTTATATATAATTCAACAAAAAATGAATCAAACAATGGAAGATTTTACCAAAAATGAAATTAAGTCTAAACATTTATCAAATTTTAAACATATAAATATTGTAATTAAAAAAAAAAAAAAAAAAAAAAAAAAATTTTTTTTTTTTTTTTTTTTTTTTTTTTTTTTTTTTTTACACCGTTTTTAAATTGACATTATATTTTAAATAATCGTACCCAACAAGTCTGCGCATTAATTTAGTTTCTTTAATATCATAATTTTCAACTCTAGGTATAGGTTTTCCATACGTTCTTGGTTTTTTTCCAAATGGTTTAGTTTTATGAGGCCAATGGTTGCAGGTTCTTCTCGCTTTGAAATATTTTATTCTATTCAGAATTTGTTTTTGTGATGCTAATGAGGCAGGCGTCATACAAACATATAAAACACAGCGTATATTTGGATTTTTTCTCCATTTCTGTGGTTGCATACCGAAATGAATCGTTCTACTGTCCCATAAAACGAGCGACCCGGCTTTAGCTTTTACACAAATATCGGAATCATTTCCCAATCTATCAGTGTAAAATTTTTTTTGTTCGGCCGTTTTTAATTCAAACCAATCTGACGTGTCATTAATTTTAAAATTTTCTCGAAACGCTTTGTGTAACTTATGACTTCCTTTCAATACACGCAATGTAGCATCTCCCTCATTTACATTAAACAAATTAACCAATCCTTGAACGCATTCAAATGCATTTCTCGTAAAAGACTGGTCCGTATGAAATTTATCCTTTCCCCGATACCATCCTCGTTTTGTTATTTCGCAAGGTAACGACACACTAATACCATCAAAACTAGTTAATAATTTATTTGTGTTCCAAATTTCGGTGAATTTATCAATAACATTTTGATTTTGACGAATATTCCAAGATAAGGGATTATGTCCAAAATCCCAATGCTGAAATAACATTCCGTGTTTTGGAAATAATTCAAAAATTGATTTGTATGTTTTCGGATTATTTTTTACAATTGGTTTTGAGAGATATTTTGTTTTAAAATAGAGCCATTTCCACATTTCGCTTCGAAGTGTCCGTAATTCGTCAAAAGTCAATACATTTTCAACAACCTCGATTCCATCTTCCATTAAAGTATAATTTTTACAATCATCGTAAATCATATCTTTTTTATAAACGAAAAACAATTATTTTTTACAATATATTATAGATATAAATATTTTTATCTTTATATTTGTCGCACAACTCGTTTAATATTTCTTTATTTCTTTTAGAAAGCCATTCGGCATTCCGACTATTATAAATATATCCATCTCTCAGAAATGAAGTTTTATAACGATTTTCTTTATCTTTATTAAAAAATAATTAGCGATTGATTCTAATTCTTTCCGTCATCTTTTAATATATGTATGTGTGTATAAAATTTATTAAAAAAAAAAAAAAAAAAAAAAAAAAAATATTGATTTTTTTTTTTTTTTTTTTTTTTTATAAAAGATTCTTTTCGACTCGGTCATTGTCGAACTCGGTCATGTTTTCATTTTTGAAAAAATAATTAATTAATTAATTATTAATTAATTAATTAATTAATTAATATTCAAAAATGAAAACATCTACATCTCGGACCTAATCGAAAAGAATCTTTTATAATCTAAATCCTTAATATATATATATAAAAAAAAAAAAAAAAAAAAAAAAAAAAAAAAAAAATTTTTTTTTTTTTTTTTTTTTTTTTTTTTTTTAAAGATTATAAAAGATTCTTTTCGATTCGGTCCGAGGTGTAGATGTTTTCCATTTTTAAAAATTAATTAATTATTAATTACTAATTAATTACTAATTAATCGTTCATTAATTAGTGATTATTAATTAATTTTTAAGAATGAAAACATCAACATCTCGAACAGAATCGAAAAGAATCTTTTATAATCTAAATCCTTAAAAAAAAAAAAAAAAAAAAAAAAAAAAAAAAAAATTTTTTTTTTTTTTTTTTTTTTTTATCTAAAATGAAATAGTTTAATTTTTTTTAAATGGAATAACTATTTTCGACTATTAAAAAATTCATTTTAAATTATAATCAGATTTTTTATTTAACATATTAATGTGTTCCAATTTTAACATTTTAATTATTACAGAAAATATTAAAAAAGATGTTATGATACATAAAAAATATAAAACAAATTGAAATAACGAAAATGTATCTGATGAATCAACGGTCGGTTGTGCTGGAGAATTAACAGGTAAATTTAGAAATGGATTATTCACTGGAATATGTGATGGTGAATCAACTGGAGGCTTATCAACGGTTAAAAGTTTCGGACAGTTCGGTTTTGTCCACGTTCCATCTTCTTTACATTTTATAGTAGCAGTTGTATTTCCATCATCACAATTAATTATAGCAAATCCCGGAAAGGTAAGTTTTATTTTTAATCTATCGGGTAATTTTGGACAAGGTTCACACAAAATATCTTTACCACTCCAACTTCCATCATTTAAACAGGTTCGTTTTCCATCAGTACCGGCATCATCAACGATATAAAATCCCAAATCACATTTATGAGTTGCCACCGATCCGAAAAATCTATCAGATGGATGATAAGACACAGATCCGTTTTTAAAATTTTTTAATTCATTACATTGTACTGGATCACAACGTAAATTTTTAATAGGTGGAGACCATTCACCAAAGGAAGTACAATATTGATTGTCTATAGAATTGTTGAGTTTATAACCTTCATTACATTTATAAGTGATTTTGTTAGGATAACAATATAATGATCCGATATGATAACCATTTTTTAAAAAAGGTGGTTTATTGCAAGGTGTAGGTATACATGTAATGGATGGCGGATTCCACGTCAATTGATCATTTTTATTTTTAACTAAAAAAGAATATATAATGTTTGATTTATATCCGGGATCGCATTGAAGTACGGCTTTATTTCCTTCATCATATGGAGGATTATGATTACTTGTAAATTTACCATTAACTGCAGAAGGTAGAGCGTTTATCATTCTTTATAATATTAGAAAAATGTATTATAATTTTTCTTAAACTCGAACCTTTATTTAATTTGTTAAAAAAAAAAAAAAAAAAAAAAAAAAAAAAAAAATTTTTTTTTTTTTTTTTTTTTTTTTTTTCAATAATTAATTAGCTAATATTTTTCTTAAATATTCTTCATCTTCACAAAATAAATAATATTTTGGTAAATAAGGGTTTAAAATTAAATGCTTAAAATCGGGTTTAATAATCTGTTGCTTTTTAAGAAGATTATAAGCTTTAGAAATAGACAACTTGTGACCCTCAAATACAAGCCTATCATCGTTCCAATTTTTAATACCAATTCTAGAATTAAATAAAGTATTTTGAAAAGAATCAAATAAACGATATCTTCGTATAGTTTTATTTTCAACGATAAAATAAAATTGTGTATACCATATTTCATCCAATCCTTCAAACTCTACTTTGACAATAGGATATTTTTTTACTTCCTCTTTTGTAAATGGAAAACTATAACCCGTTTCTTCTTTAAATTCTCTATAGGCTGTTAGAAAATATTGATATCGTGTTTGACGACGAGTGTGATCTACTTGACCGTGTGGAAAATCATACAAATCTTCAAATATTTCCCCTTTAAGGAAACGTTTATAATCTAATTTATCGTGTTTTTTAAGAGTCGGTAAACGCTTACTTTCAAATAAATCTCTTATTTCATTAAAAGAATCAAGTTTCGAATTTTCTTTGTATTCAATACGTTTTTTATATAAATCAGTATAAAAATTTTGTACGCAATATGGTACTTTACGCTTAATGAGCATAATTTCATTCTGGTTAGTTTTTACAATTAAACCATAAGAAGTGGTAAAATTATACTGCTTCATAGTACCTTTTTTTGTTTTTGTGAATCGATTATGGATTGAAAAGATAAAAGAGCTGAAAACCTCTTTAAATATTTTATTATGTTTAGTTCTGTGTTATTTATAAATATTTATACCCAAATTCTTATTTAAAAAAAAAAAAAAAAAAAAAAAAAAAAAAAAAAAAAATTTTTTTTTTTTTTTTTTTTTTTTTTTTATAAAGAACTAAACATATAATCTAAAAATTTATAAATATCTCCTGATAACACCAAATATATAAAATATTTTTCACGGTTCGGGAAAGTTTCTGGTAAAAATTTATTAAATGGACTATCTTCAGGTAATTTTTTAGAATACATATCATCTAATATAGTTGCATCTAATGAAGATACCCGCGCACAATAATCGTAAAATTCGCACCAAAAATAATAAGGTACATTATATATTTTACATATTTGTTTATGTAAAGATTTTAGTTCACAATATTGTAAACGATCAATACGTCTTTGAATTATTTCGTTAATGTTATTTTTTATAGAAAAATTGTCAGACATTGTTTTAAAAATTCTTATATTTAATAAATTCTTATCAAAAATATAAAAATATATTTTATAAATGTTTTTACACATATAATGTTAAAAGTTATATAAAAACTTTTTAAATACATATAATTTAGACCATGCATAATGTAAATGTTTAAATATTTCAATCTTATAAATACTCATATTAAAAAAAAAAAAAAAAAAAAAAAAAAAAAAAAAAAAATTTTTTTTTTTTTTTTTTTTTTTTTTTTTAATCGCCTTTTTTTGAATCGCCTTTTTTTGAATCATCTTTTTTTGAATCATACAAATATGATTTTATCTCATCAATTTTCATCATCTTTTTTATACGGTTTATGTCATTAAGCTGTTTCTCTTTTGGCTTTGAGGCAGTATAAGGATGATTTATTTGAAACTCCACAGTAGTGTCTGAAATAGGATTTACTTTAAAAAGCGTATGTTCATTTTCTTTACCTTCATAAATTTTAGCCATACCCTTCATTCTTCGCATAGTTCGTACTGCATCTCTCATTTTTAAAAAATAATAACTTAAAGGCGCATTGTTATCATTTTTATTAATTTTTTTCAAACTTTCTATATTCTCAACTTTTGCTCCCGAATTATTTATTATTGATTTATGTGTTGCTTCTTTCGGAGGATCTCCAGTCTGAAGCGGATAACCTTTACTAGTTGATGTTACTGTTCTCTCTTGCCCGTCTTGAAGTCTAGATCTTTTTCTTTTTAAGCATAAATTAGGTGGTGGAGTAAATAAGGGATTCTCATAATTTTTCAACTCTCTATCCAAATATATATTAATAAGTCCCATAACTATTTCTTTAACTGATCCCTCAGCACCTTCGGCATGGCTCGGATCAAACTGAAGATGTTGGCTAACATCTAAAGGATTTTGAAATGTATTATTTGTATTATCTATTGTTGTAATAGCTCGATTAAATATATAAGTTGTAAAATATGATTTAAGAGTTTCTAAATTGGGTATATCTGGTATAGGTTTACCCGCATCTTTTAATTCTGTAAGTTTCGCTATATAATGATTTTGGATCTGACTAGAATCTTTACGAATAATTTCCTTATCAAAAATATCCGTAAAAGTTCCATCTGCATTCCATAAAAATATCGTTGTAAAGTCCGTTGCTGTACGTAAAAAACTAGCTGATTCTGGATCGTCTATATCATCCATGATGTTTTTTCCTTACTCCTTTTTTTTAAAACTTATAATATAATATTAAGGTAAAAAAATTGTTTTTTAAAGACAAAGCAATCTCTCGTTCGATATCGCTATAATTTCTTTTTTACGATTAAATAGTATCAATTTCTATATTTGGGAAACAAAATAATTAATTCCTTTAATTATTGTTGAGAATGGTAAATTTTTGACATACTTAATTGATTGAAAAAAAATTCTTATAAAGAATATATTTTTAACAATGTTTAAAATTATATCAAATATTTTAATCTTAAAAAATTTGATGTATTAAGAAATAATAATTTAAACATTTTAATAAAAAATAAGTTTTTTCAAAAATGTCACTCGAACATATTTTGTTTCAATCTCCATGGATTACTTATAATGATAAATTTCTTCAATCTCGAATAACTTTAACTTATCCCGAAAATATCATTTTCACAGCTCAATTTTTAAAACACACTGTAGAATCTGATATTTATAAAAAATACCCTCATGCAAAAAAAATGGATTGTTCGGCTTTTCAACAAGTCGATTGGAATAATGCCATCATAGTATTTGACAACGATTTACAATTAATTTTAGCACCGGATCCAGTTCATGAACTCGTACGTTTGAATCGTCGGTTAGAATATAAAAAAGCAGCCAATGTTATTTTCAGTCCTTTTAAGTTTTTTCCATTCTTTGAATTATATTATGGAACAAAAATTATTATTTTTATAATATTATTTTTGTACATTTTTAACAAATTTTATTCATTACGGTACAATATTGGTCTTTTGAGTCTATCCAATAAGATTTCAAACGATTTACCAATTCCTCCGAATCCACAAAAACGTGACGTTCTGCATTAGGTACCGGTTGAGTTATTAAGCCATCGTAATTTTCTTTAGCTTTTTTATACATTTTCATAGAATATGTTTTATCCATCAGTCCAGTGAGTAATTGATTTCTGTCAAAAGTATCATAGATATGATTTTGTAAAAATTGTTGAGGAAAATTTTGTAATTTATAATAATCTAGAATCCAAAAATAGGTAGTCCAAAACCAAACCATTAAATTTTCATCCATAAATTCTACGATGGTAAAACGAATACGTTTTTTCATTTGTAAAATAAAAGATGATAAAATAATTGGCGGTTCATCACTATCTTCAATTAATGATAAACAATTATGAATAGTCGGTGAATTTATATCGGTGATGGCTACGAGAGTTGGAATAAAATCATTTCCGAAAAGAAACGAGACTACGAGTAATCGTTTGATCGGATATTTTAATTTATCATCTACGAAATCATTAATATTATAAAATTCATTGTATCTATAAATTTGAATAGTTTGATATCTATCTAAACGCAAAAACGATAAAATAAAAACGTCTTGATCTACACTAACAACAATAGGATTTTTACAATTTTGTAAAGCTTCTGCCACTTGAAAAATTTTATGTTCGCCTTCACCCGGAACATTACATCCGCGCATAAAACGATATCTATCGGTAAAATACATTTGTTCAATTTATAAATTAAATACTTTTGTACCAAAATCGTTAATTTATTATTGCCAAATAACATATATCGATAAAAGGATTTTTTTGAAGACGCATTCTTGGATCGGCGACGTTCTCTTTGAGTCGCCCATTTCATCGGAACACCTTCGCCATCAAACGATAAGATTAACATAAGTTTTTCTTTTTCCTGCGAAGTATATGACAAAAGTGTTTTTATCAAGTTTATCAATTGTGTCCATACTGATTCACAAATTTCATTAAAAATTCGTTTTTCTTCACTTTCCAAAACATGTTCAATAGCTATATATAAAAAACTTTGACAATCTATTAGAATAGAATCAAAATAATTCGGTTTAGTCGATGGTGGAGCGATAACTTGAATAAATTTACAAAAATTAGTAATACCCATGATTTTTCCAAAATCAATTCTAATATAATCTTTTATATACTTTATAAAGAAATATATGTTAAAAAAAAAAAAAAAAAAAAAAAAAAAAAAAAAAAAAATTTTTTTTTTTTTTTTTTTTTTTTTTAAATTAAAAGTTATATTTTTATATTTTTTATATTCTGTCGTAAAGAATATTTAAGATAAATTAATCCAATAATAAAACTTTTTATAATTAAAAAAAGAATTACAATTCCCCAAAAACACCATCTTTTATAAAATGGAATCGAAGAATTGAAAATTCCAAAAATCGTAAATGTTGAAAAGGGTTCTTTTGGAATAATTAATCGTATTTCATTCGTCACTAAACTTTTATATTTATAAGATTTAATATACGATGATTTAAAATTAGGATATGAAACGTTTGTTAAATAATCTAAAGTATCTTCTTTTTCTCGAATCAGTTTTCCAATTATATTTTCTGGTTTTACGAGTATTTTTATATTAGGATTTATATAAAATGTATTTGATATTTCGGGTAGAATAATTTTTCCATCATTCGTCAAAGCATATCTTTCCAATAAAACTCTATTCATCGATTTTGTACGTTGATATTCTTCGATATCCAATGTAGAAATTTTTTGATAATATTCATTTTTAAATCCATCTCTCGGATAAAAAGGCTTTTTGTTTTTATCAACAGCATACGTATTATTTATTAAATATTGTGCTTCGTTATTTTCGAATGTTAAACATAATGGATAAATTTCATCGCCGCAATTCGAAATTGCATAGCGATTAGGAATTGTTTCGGGTGGCTTAGTTACATCAACTCGAGTCAAATAATATTCGTTTCCATGAACATCGAAAGGAAAAATATGTTTTCCATCTACAGCAGATGCGTAATAAGGGGTACCGTCTGCTAATTTAGCCGGAGTATTATCGTCAGGATAATATTCGTTACCAAATTCATCGATAGCATAATATTCCTTTTTATCAATACCTATACCAATTATCGGTTTACCATTTACTATTTCGTAAATTTGTTTTCCATTTATAGTATTATATCTCGGTTTACCCGTAACAGTCAACGGATAAATATATTTTCCATTGTTTTTGATCATTGCTAAACTAGAAACGCTATATTCGTTTCCAAATCTATCTTTAGGATAATAATATGTTCCATCCAATTTGCGTGCATATTTATTGCCTAAAATTATTTCTTGACAACCAAGATTTGCGTATATTTGATACGACATTTTTATAATCAAATACTTATTTTAAATTAAATTAAATTAAAAAAAAAAAAAAAAAAAAAAAAAAAAAAAAAAAAAATTTTTTTTTTTTTTTTTTTTTTTTTTTTTTTGTAAGTAAGATGTTTACAATTTACATCTTATTATTTTTTATAATGTATACTTGTCATTGTTATATGGCTCGAAATTTATTGTCTTATTATATGGTTAAGCCTTACAAATTTCATTTAAATCTTTTTCGTTGGAACAAAGATGTCAAACTCGCATTTGATTGAGTGGTTCGATCAATTATTGTTCGGTAGTAATTTCGATGATCTTTCTTCCCCTCCACACGAAACAAAAAATTTAATTTTACGTATGGAATCTGAAAACATTCCTTGGTCTCATATGATTCTTCATGGCGGTCTCACGGCTTTCCCTTATCAAATACACGGTGATTTAAATATTTTAATCGATTATTTAGAAAAACAATGGATTGATGGACAAACTCATATCGATCCTCCAATTTGTAAAACCAGAGCCGTGTCGAAATTTTGGAATCAATTGCAAATTTTATTGGCAAAAAAACTCGAACAGATTCCTCCACCTTTACCTTTTCCATCTGAACGAGACGATGAAATTTTAAAAGAAATTTTAGAACCCACACGCTATGATTACAGCGTTGAAAATTTCGAGTATCAATCTGCAGAATTTTGGGGTCGCGTGGCTCGCAAATTTATTAATTTAAATAGATCGGTAGAAGAAGTCTCCCCGCTGCCAAACATTTCTTCCAATTTAATGAAAAAAATCATTCAGTTATACGATATCGTATGCAAATCACGCGGTCAATATTTTGACCCTTTAACTATGCATCTGGTACCCAGTTATGAATACGTGAATGCTGCCCATTGGCAAACGAGTAAAAATTTAGAAGCTTTTATGCATGATCGGCCAACGCATTCCTTAACACTTTCTATACAAACTCTTTTGAAAAATAGTATAAAAGATGTACTCGACGGTAAAAAACCTTCGGTAATGTCAGTTAATTTTTGTCCGCAACTAGACGCTCTTTTACATAACGTACAAATTATTCATGATAAAATTGAACAGGTTCCTCAAAGAGACTTACCACCTAAATTGATCGATGTTTTTCAAAGACTTTTAGCTTTATGTCATCAAGACGGATTATGGGAAAAAGATGTTTCTGAAATTAAACCCGAACCCACATCTCTCAGTCTTTTACATATGGCAACGCACATTCGAATTTTAGAAAGAGAAAAGAAAATTTTATGGAAACATATTATTGATGAAAATGATTCAAAATTTCATTCAGAGCTGTCAAAGCACACTTATCCGAACGACCTTTATGTAGATGGCAAAAAGAAGCACCATTGGTCGTCGGTCCGGTCATAATATTTCGTTTTCTTTTCAAAGGGGGTACGCCAAATTTTTCTACGTTAACCGTATTACCAACCGGTATACCGGCATCGTATAAAATATTAGGTTGGAAAAAATTTCCTTTATAACCGAAAATCACGGGCGAACCAGGATATGATTTTTGTAAAAAATCAAAACGACTTTTCAAAAATTTTAATGTATCGGGATAAGAAGTTCCATCGTTCATCGTTACTAAAACGTCGGGTCGACAATGCGGATTTATTTTTCGCATTTGTGAAAAACTCATCGGACTCGTAATTAAAAAATGTTGAAGCAATCCGGTGGCATCTTTATATGCCAATTCTAAAGGTATGTATGTTTGATCTAAAACCACACCTTTAGTATGAACTATGGCATGCATCTTTATTTTTCTTTTCCTCTCTAAGAAATAAAGATGAAAGGATTAGGATTTACAACACTTCTTCTAGGTTTTGTATTGATTAGTTTAATAATAAGCGTAAGCTTAATTGCCTTTACAATGTTTAGAATGGCTAATGCAACAGAGTATACTCACGATGCTGACAAAAAGATGACAACACAAGGAGTTTCGGCTAAAACATTCTTTACAAGTAATAAATTAATGTTAATAATTCCGAACGTTACAAATGTTCTCAGTATTATAGTTATAGCCGTATTAATAGCAACGCATTAATAACAAAGCATACACATTTCACGTAATGAATTTAAGACTGATTATATCAGCTACCTTATCATTTCTAATATTATTCGGTCTAATAATGTATGGTTATTTGGTTTACTCGATAAAGACTGATTCAACCAGCACAAATGGACCGGGCGTATTAAGCAATAATAAAATATGGTTTTATACACAATTATTTATACAAATAACATCATTTATCGTTTCTGGTTTTATCGTATATAAGAATTGAAAAGAAAGAATAAATTTCAAATACAGATTCGAATATATATAGATTGTAAACACATTTAAAAAAAAAAAAAAAAAAAAAAAAAAAAAAAAAAAAATTTTTTTTTTTTTTTTTTTTTTTTTTTGTAAATTCAAGATAAAGTTATTTTTAGTTTTATTTTTGAAAAATAAATTATTATATTAAATGAATGATTAATTAAATAATTCATTCATTTTCAAAAATGAAAAATGATTACATCTTGGATTCTAAAAGAATTTAATTTTCAAAAACTTTTTATAATCTAAATCTTGAAAAAAAAAAAAAAAAAAAAAAAAAAAAAATTTTTTTTTTTTTTTTTTTTTTTTTTTTTTTTTCAAGTTTAATGTTTTTATCAGACAAAATTGATATTTCTTTAAGTCCAAGATGTAGTTGTTTCTATTTTTGAAAATTAATTTGTTAATTGTTAAACATTTTGCAATTTTTTATCGTATAATTAAAGAAGATTGAAAAATAATATTTGTTGAACCTATTTAATAATTTTTTAAAATAAGTAATATGGATTCCGAAAATATTATACGGCGAACATATGATAGCGTCATAAAATTTTTACAATTAATGCTTGGGGCAGATAAAATGATGGTTGTTTCTAAACATTTAAATGAACATTTTCCGCATTGGAATGATTTTTGGTCAGTAATTCGTAAATGGCTTATGACGGAGCATCCGTTAACGAACATGCAACGAAGCATTAAAAGTTTTGCTCAATTATTTCCCGGTTATGAATCCTTTTCAAATGATCTGGACCAATCGTTGGTTCTTCACGAAGATTTTTGGAATAAAGTATACTTTCAACTTCGCTCGGCTCAAGAAAAATTAAAATGATAAAAGTAGGACAATTAGAACCTTTTGCCTTATTAACATTAGCCGGCGGATTATTATATTCTATAGGTATTTTAACTATCGAATCTAAGGCAAACACGTGTTATAGAATACATTTCATTGTTCTTACACTCATCATTTTTACAGCTCTTTTAACTATATGTGTGCTTAAATATTTAAAATATCGATTTACATGTAGTCAAATGAATGATTTAATTATGTCTATGAAAATAAAATAGGCAAATAATGATTTTTTTCATTTCGGAAAAGAATAGCATCTCCGGACCGAAAACCTATTATATCCCAACACATTATTGGAGACTCGATACAATGTTCCGTATTTCCCGAAATCGTTTCGTATTCTAAATTTTGAATACAACATAAAAATATTCGAAGGCAAACATCGTCTTTTTTACAAATTTTTACACCATCTTCAAATTCTATCGTGAATGTGAAATGAGGTGAAGAAATATAAGCTTGTTTCAGAGGTCTAAAAGCCTTTTTTTTAATAATTTCTAAATATTCCATCGCCCTTTTTGTTTAAATCGGAAAAAAATTATTATTAAAGAAATGGATTTCGATCAGTCGGCGATAAACGATGTAGTGGTCGAAGCTCTTTTAACAAAGGATAAGAATATATTTGGACAATATTTTACACTCGATGGATGCGCTGCTAACGTCGATCCACAGGTGGCTGGACAAGCGAAAGAAATGTTTAAATCGTTATATCCCGATTTGGATTTTGACAAATTTTTAGACGATTATAAAAAATCTAAAATTATAGCTATAAATGCGGATGAAAACGAACTTCCTCCTCCCGTTAGTCAAATATGTAATAAATTGGCTTTCGATGCATCGAGTAGAAGAATGGTAAGTGTGCTAAGTCCAACGCATGCAAAAAAAAATCGTAAGACGGAATTTGATATATGCGAATTTATAAAAACGCGAAGTGAAAGCGGAATACCGATCACATTTCAATCTGACGCGGATTTAGAATCAGATTTAGATATTTTAATGGAACCACAAAAAACTTCAACAATCGATACGGGACTTAGAAAAATTGCACAACTTGTAAGTGTATTAAATTCATCCTGTAATTATCGTTTATTGGATGTACATCCTGAAAGAACTATTCGTTAGATATAATTTTTAAAATGTTATTCATTTGTGAAAATTATATTTATATATTTTTAATATCTCAAAAAAAAAAAAAAAAAAAAAAAATTTTTTTTTTTTTTTTTTTTTTTTTTTTTTTTTTTTTTTAATTAAGGATTTAGATTATAAAAGATTTTTTTCGGGGTCAGTCTAAGATGTAGATGTTTTCATTTTTGAACATTAATTAATTAATGTTAAAAAATGAAAACATCTACATCTTGGACCGAATCGAAAAGAATCTTTTATAATCTAAATACTTAAAAAAAAAAAAAAAAAAAAAAAAAAAATTTTTTTTTTTTTTTTTTTTTTTTAAATAAGTAATAGTATGGAATCTATTCAAGATTTATTCAAATTTATTTTGGAGCAAAATCGATGTATAGTTTTTGGTGACATTGGACGTTATCCCCATCATCTTTTAAAAGCTTTAAAATCTATTCCTATGTTAAAAGTTGTAATCATTTCACAAAATGAAAATTTATATTCTCTAGATAATAGAATTCGCGTATTACGTTCCGGAGACATTCTAGAAAAATGTGATTTATTAATTTATATAGAACCGATGTCTTTGCAAATGGTTGAAAAACATCCTTTAGCTTCTAGCGTCGTTGTATTTACATCTCATTTCACTTTTAATATACCTTGCAGAGAATGGTGGCCAAATGTTTGTTTTTTTCTCAAAATAGATCCTGAAGGTACGAGACAATTAATAGAAAAAGAAGATTTTTCAATTCAAACACGAAACATCGGTCTTGTAAAAATTGATCATGTAAATACCGTCATTATTTCAGATAAAGAATTACCATCGACTCCCTTGAATACAAACAACTCGTATGTCATTATAGATCTTACAAATTATAATCGCGATACATTGAGCATGTATTTAGCATTTTGGAATGCGTTTGATTTTATGTTAGAAAATAAACATATGATCGATCGATGGGTTATATGTTTCTCTGAAAATGGTTACACTGCTTATAAAACATTTACGCAAAAAGTTTTAGATTCACTTTCATGTAAAAAATTTGAAAACGGTAATGTAACAGATAATCGTACATTAGTAAATTTACTACCTTTTTACAAATCCGGAATAATGGATAAAAAATTTAATTTAGAAGTATTTTCTTTTGGCGAAATGAAATTTGTGGTTCCTAAAACAATTGAAGATGCTTGTAAAGCTGCCGTTATGTATAATACTTATCCTTTAGTTAAAAACGTATTGGGAGTACAAAGTTAAATATATAAAATCTTTTATTTCTTTACAAAAAAAGAAAAATTATACATATGTAAATATAAATAAAGATATGTCGAATCCGACAGTACCCAATTTGAATTCAATAGTCGCGTCTCTCAATCCAAATTGTAGTAATGCAGGTCATTGTATGGCAACGAGATCACGAGGTCGGCCAAAAAAAATAAATCCTGTTATCGCTAATATAAATCCGCATCAGAAAATTTCCAAAAAAAGTAAAAAGGGTAAAAAAGGTAAAAAAGGAATTTGCAGTGATGGAAGTTGTAGTAGTGGAAGCAGTAGTGGAAGTCCGAGCGGAAGTCGAAATGGAAGTCCGAGCGGAAGTCGAAATGGAAGTCGAAATGCTTCTCCGTCAACTAGTAGTAGACGATCTATATCTCATCCCTATTTGAAAAGAACATCTGAGAATGAACTTCGTTACGATTATGATCCACATAGTTTAACATTCAAATTAAAAAATTCAAAATTTTCACAAAAACGACTTCCCAACAAAGTATGTCGTGTTTTTACGAGTCATTGTGCAAAAAGATTTCCTTTAAAAAGAGATGAAAAGCCTCGTAACACCATTATAGAAATGGAAGAGATTTAATGAAATATAAAGCTAGAATACTTAGTATTAAATATTATTTAATGAATTGTTTTTGGTAAAATTTTTCATAAAAAAATCAAAAAGGCTAAATTTTTATAGTCTTATAATACAAACCTTAAAAAAAAAAAAAAAAAAAAAAAAAAAAAAAAAAAATTAATTTTTTTTTTTTTTTTTTTTTTTTTTTTTTTTTCCAAAAGGTTTTAGATTATAAAAGATTCTTTTCGATTCCGTCCGGGATGCAGATGTTTTCATTTTTTGAAAAATTAATAATTTATTAATTACTAATTAATTATTACTAATTAATTAGTAATTATTAATTAATTTTCTAAAATAAAATTATCTGCATCTTGGACTGACCCGAAAAGAATCTTTTATAATCTAAATCCTTAAAAAAAAAAAAAAAAAAAAAAAAAAAAAAAAAATTTTTTTTTTTTTTTTTTTTTTTTCAAGATTTAGTTTCCTTATAATTTATTTTAGTTTCCTTATAATTCTATTGCAAGTATTTGTTTCATGTCTCTTACACGACTTAAGGCAGTGTAAACCCAATTTACATCTCTATTTTTATCAAAACTAATGACAATTTTATTATCATCTATCGTATCGCCTTGATATTTATGAACCGTACCGGCAAAACCCAATTCCAAAGGAAATAGTCCCGTCGTTTTGTCTTTCCAAACAGTGACTTTTAAATTAGTATTTGGATTTTTACACATTACCTTATTTTCATCGATTTTTTGTTCAAAAATCAATTTGGTTCCATTATCATAATGCGGAGGATGATTTTTAGTCACAAATACTATACAACCCGGCTTTACAGTTAGATGTTCCTGAAGTTGAATTTCCGGACCTTCAACTTTATTTTTTAAATAAAAAGAATTGAATGTTTTTACTCTATCGTTTCTATAAGCCATGGCTTTGTCTACCTGTAACAACATAGTATTATCAATATTTTCCACGACGGGAAAATATTTACTCACAAATTCAAACATATTTTTTTCGTCGTTCTCCTCGACGAATTTGCGTAAAGAATTTATTATTGTTTCGTATTCAGGTGTAAATCTTTTGCTTTCTTTCAGACGTATATGACGAACATCGTATCTTTTTTCGTTAAACGTAATGGAAAATAGATTATGCGTTGATTTGACCGGATTCAGTTGATGACGATCTCCCATGCAAACAAAAAGTAGAGGTAATTCGGTTCTATCCATGAAAAATCGAATCAGCCAATACATTAACCATCCGTTAATCATAGATACTTCATCTACAACGACTATATAGGGATAAATGGCACAAGTGAAATGAGATAAAATATCGCGACTTTGTTTGATATTCTTTAATAAATCTTTTTCATCCTTTAATTTTTTTTCGAACATATTACAAATATGGGGACTTAAATTAACGGTGGAATGAACCGTTTTACCATTTATCGCATGAGCACTTCGAGCAGTAAAACTCATTCTGAATTGCAAAGTATCGATATACTCGAGTGTTTTTTTAACGACATAAGTTTTACCAGTTCCGGGTCCTCCCGAAACTATCACCAACATTTTTCGTGGTTTTTTTAACCATTTTGCAACGAGCTGAACGAATGATAATTGACATTTTGTCAAAGTAAGGCAATGTTTACGGAGCCCCGGCTGATCAACTTGGATTTCGGAGGATATAGTATGCGCGGATGTCATTTATGTCCTATGAAAATAATCACTTTGGTTCTCGTTAAATCGGAAAACGGTGAAAATGATAATAGCAATTCGAGCGAACAACACGTTCTCTTAATTTGTTCCCGCGTACCAAATAGTTATTTATTAGATTTATATTCCCTATACGTCGGTCGAGAACAAAATCAACGAAATGAATGGTTATCCTCGGCGTACGTTAAATCGATTATAACTCTGAGCGTAGAAAAATTTATAAATCCAAAAAAATGGTTAAATTCTATGGTATGGTCGCGATATCGACAAGAAGATAAAAAAGCTAGTCTGGAATTATTTATCAAACGACCTAAAAAATCTGAATTTTATTATGCGGTAGGTGTCGACGGAACCATTTTGATATGTAAAGAAAATCCAAAAGAATCGATAATTATTAACAAAAGTACAGTAGAAATTTTATGTGGAAAATCTAGATTTTATTGTAATAATCCGACCATAACAGTTGTTGATCAAGAATTCTAATAATATTTTTTTTAGAAAAATACTCTTTTCTATATAATTTTTATTAAAAAAAAAAAAAAAAAAAAAAAAAAAAAAAAAAAAAATTTTTTTTTTTTTTTTTTTTTTTTTTTTTTTAATAAAATGTAATTATACAAATATGAATAAATTAATTTTTTTTAGGATGTAAACTATACGAAAATCCTACTCCTTCATTATGTTGTTCGCCGAAAAATATCTTTTCGGCCGAGCATGTCACATTAAACCACGAGTTTTTCGACGGACCCGTGCTAAATTGAGCAAAATTCTTTTTCGGAGCTTCAAAGCTCAAAACTTCTAATGGTGTTCTGTCAGGATTCTTAGCCAATCCATCTCGAGTTAAGGGTAAAGGTTTACCGCTTCTACACTGATATTTAATCAAAGTCAAAATATCTTTCTCGTACGCAGATTCGTCGTTATTAAATAATTGTCTTTCGACAATATTTATCATATTATAAAAATGAATTGCAATTCCGCATTTAGTAAATATATTACGAACATCTGAAAATGCGACTATTTTATTTGGTGAAGTTCTTCGCAACATAATATATAAATATTTTAAATGTTGATAAAGAACTTTAATCGATCCCCTGTCTTCAACCAAAACATAATTGAAAGTATTCAAATATCGAAATTCTCCCTTTAAGTTTTTACCTTTGTTTCGGGGACCTCCTTTCACGAGATGACAAGCGTCGGGTAATACTTTCATGAGTTTTTCAATGGAACAATCTACATAAACGGTAGAATATCGACGTTTGTTAGAAAATTCGAATACTTGTTTTTGAGTAGAGAATAATGCCATATCGTATAAAATATCTTTTTCGACATTAAATTGCGGCGCGTTTCCGGCCATTAAAGCTGATAAATGTTTACTGTCGAGCGCGCCTTGAGTATCCGATTTGGTGGCTCGGCAAGCTCGATGTATTCCAAAAGCATCGCCGGGTGTTGGAAATTTTAAATATTTTATTATCGCCCACATAAATTCGGGTACCGCATCAATATGTTTGTTAAAAATATTGATATCGGTAACTTTTCGAAAATGAAATTCTATTAATCTTAAAACGGAATCTAAACTATGCGGTCGTATTTTAAACAGAATGGCTTCGAAAAGATCGGGTCTTTTTTCACGAGTATATTCCATCAATCGTTTTGCTATGAACAGCGACGGCATATTTTTGCTGTTGAACAATGAAAAATAATAACAATAATAATATTGCCAATAACAATAACAAAAATAATAAACAAATGGATAAGTCGGATGTTTTTTCACTCATAGAATTAAAAGCCATATATAAAATAATTCGTTTTCAAAAAACGACGAACGAAATGAGTATGCTCGTATATATAATAATGTTTACGGGGTTAAAAGTAGCAGATATTTTAGGTTGGTTTAATTACAATTCCCGTAAACGACGAGAATTTTTAAAACAAAAATTAACAATTTTAGAAGATTATGAGTCGCTTGGAAGACTATTTACAAAAAAACATCAAACGTATTTGATTCAATGGAAAAAATTTTGTCAAACTTTACTGCCTAACAAAAAGAAAAATATTACATTCGAAACCTTTAGAAAGTCATGTAAAAATGCAAAGGCAAAAGGGTTTTTAAATATAAAGGATGATGAAATTATATTTAAATAAAAAAAAAAAAAAAAAAAAAAAAAAAATTTTTTTTTTTTTTTTTTTTTTTTTTTTATTATTATTAAGAAATACATTTTGACAGAATTGATTTGTCATTAACGTAACTTTTCATAGCATTATTTGAAAAAAAATCATTTATTACTTTTCTACAAATTGGGCAAGTATTTTGTTCTTCAAACCATTTTTTAACACAGTTTTTATGATATGAATGCATACAAGGCAAAATCACCATTTCTTCATTTAAAGAATATTTTTCTATACAAATAAGACAAGATTCGTCTTTTAAAATTATTTTTTTATCAATTTTTATAACAGATAACATTTCAAAAATACTTTTCGGAAGAGAATTTAAATCATATATATCAGAATCGGAACTTGAAGAATCATCCGATGATTCTTCAAAGTAGTCAAAAAACGGATGCTTGGTTCGACTAAAGCAACCCATAACCTTAAATTTCAGGATAAATTATTTAAATTATTTGACAAATCATTTTTATATTCATATAAGTTTCTATCTTTTCAATTGAAAAAAAAAAAAAAAAAAAAAAATTTTTTTTTTTTTTTTTTTTTTTTTTTTTTTTTTTTTTAAGAAACGCGTTCTGACAGATTTGTTTCATTATTAGAATAATTTTCCATAACATTGTTTGAAATATGTTTATTTGCTACTTCTCTACAAATTGGACAAGTGTTCTGTTCTTCAAACCATTCTTTAATGCAATTTTTATGATATATATGAGTACAAGGCAAAATTATTATTTCTTCATTTAATGTGTATTTTTCTATACAAATAAGACAAGATTCATTTTTTGAAATTATTTTTTCATCAATTTTTACAACGGGTAACGTTTCAAAAACACTATTCGGAACAGGATTTTTATTTGGAGGAATATTTAACGATGCTTCCAATACACTATTTAATAAATTGTTATCAAAAGATTCTTCCATTAAATTAATTAAATTATTGGATCTGTTTCTATTTGCAATGCGTCGTCTTCTGTTTTCAATAACAGGATCGAGTAAAAGTTCATCATAAAAACTATATAAATCTAAATCTTCGTCATCGCGGCCTATTTCGAAATCGGAATCATCAGTACCAGAATTTGAAAAATCGTCCCAGTCCAATAACGCCATTGATTCTTCAAAGTCAAAAATTGGACGTAAAATTTGACTAAAGCTAAAGCAACTCATACCCTTAAACTTTATTAAAATTAATCTGAAAAAATCATTTCTTTTTATAATTGTATGATTCTCAACATTCTATATGTTAAAAAAAAAAAAAAAAAAAAAAAAAAAAAAAAAAAAAAAAAAAAATTTTTTTTTTTTTTTTTTTTTTTTTTTTTTATGCTTTTTCTTCCGTTATTGATTCATGAAGAGAATTTGTTGGATCATCTGGATACTCAATAGCATAATTTAATACAGAGGGAAGAGAAATAAAATTTTCTGTATTTAACGATAATTTTTGAAAAACGATTATTTGTTTGATTTCACCACAAATTTTATACGAATTATCACCAAACGAAGTCCGACTTCTAATTTCCATATGACATATACCTAAAAAACTAGGAGATGATAATAAAGTCGATTGAAGTACCGATGCATATATATTTGTAATCTTTTCGCCATCGAAAATTTTTAAACTTAAAAGACACCAATTTTGATCAGAGATTTTAATATTATCTTTGATATGATAATGAGTACAATAATGACATAATAACGGTTGGCATGGCGTATAAAAAAATCGACCACCTGTATGAAGTTTTTCATCATCGTCTTCTCTTAAAGACATTCCTATTATATCGAGCGGTTTACATTTTTTTACAACAAACGATAATATATTATTCTCTGATTTTTGAAGAATAAATTCTCCAGCAACTATTATATTATATATTTGATTTTCTTGAATAAGCGTTTTCACAAACGCCTTTTTTTCAGGACCACAAAATTTCCCTTTATTATATTTAGATTTACCATTCATATGCGTTTGATAAACAGAATATTTTTCCAAATCTTCTAACCAAGAAGTTTTAATCAAATTAAAAGCTCCGGTTTTCTTTTCTAACGTTTGAATTTCAGTTTGAAGAAGAGGTAACGATAAAATTCCATTCACTAAAGCATTATAATCGGAATATTCCATCTTGTTTTTTTAATAAAATAATTATTTTTTTCCGTAAAATATAGAAATATTTATTACTTATTTATTCGTTTTTTTTCTAATTTGAACAAAATAATAAATTATTTTTGTTTTCCAAATTATTTTTTTCTTCTATCCAAGTATATTTTCGTTCAGATGATATTAATAAATGTACATGTTGTCTAATACTATTAATCATATATTCGATTGCTAACCAGGATAATTTCGGATTTATTAATCTTATGAAGAAATAATAAATTTCAATCATTGTTATTTCATGCATTTGACTTCCTTTACAAGCAAATTCACTTGCTAAATCTTCAATCATTTTCTCTATTCGATCTCTATCTACAATTTCCGTAAATAATTCAATTCCTTTAAATCTCACAGATAGTTGTATTAATAATTTTTGACCGCTCAAATAATAAATGTAACCGTATTGTTCTTTGTCTTCTAAAAGTTTAGAAATATATTTTCTCATCACATCCAGAATTTTTGGATGAGTCATTAAATCTAAAGAAATATAATATTCTATCGGCCATTTACCGCGCTTTAAGTTTATGGTTTTCAAAACCGATTCCAAAGATTCCTTTTGATATAATTCGCGTAACAAATTATCGAGGGGTAATCGACACGTCGCCAGTCTTTCATACATCTTTCTTTTTTCCAAAAAAAGATGTATAAAAACGAATCATCATACTTATGAACAAAAATAAAAATAAAACTACGATTCCATAAATGATATACGTTATCCACGGAAAAACACCTTCTATTCCCGACCAAACTGTAGAACTGACTTGATTCGCAAAATGATTTAAAGCGTCTGCCACAGTGGGTCTTTGACAACGCATGGTTTCGTTGGGCGAACAATTTACATATTGACAGTCACACAATCGACAACAAGATTTTTCTTTTTCCTCGTCAAAATTATCGCATACATTCATCAGCGTTCCATTTCCATTATCGTCGCAAAACGGAATATTATCGAGAGGTTCTTTTTGACAACAACTTAATTCGCGATATTTACATACCGATCCATCGGCTTTTTCTTTAAAGCATCCCGAATTAGATTCTATATAATTCCAAACACTCGCTATGCCGATTCCTACGGCCGTTCCCGTAGCCGCAACTGCTAAACCCTTTTTACTGAAAAGGGTTTTAAATGTTCCGCGTAATTTTTTACTATTTGAAACGAGTGTTTTTAATCCGTGTTTAGATCTCGTTACAAATTTGAAATTGTTAAAACGACTCGTAGCTCGATGTTGTTGAAAATTAAATTTGCGTTTCAAAATCATAGCGTTTTCAAAAAAACTTGATTGATAAAATTTTTTATATCTTTGAAAAAAATACAATAAAGAATGGTTGCTACTGAATCGACACCGTGTTTATTTAATCCCGTGAAATCAGAATGTAAGGGTCCGAAAAGAGCAAATTTAAACTTGCTTGCATGTGAAACACATTTGAAAAATCTTTACGGTTTAGAAATGTGGTATCATTTAGAAGATCATCCATTGAATGTCGCATTCGTCGGAGGATTTTTACGACCCATTAAAAATATGACATATTTTACCCCAAATACAGTTATTTTCCCGACAAAAGAATTTTTTGATAGAACTATACGACCGGAAGAATATAATGCTGAAGATGCGAAATATCGAGATTATACAATGAATCCCATTATTATAGAATACATGAGAAAGTACGGCATGGTAGCAGGTCAAAGTGTAGAACATCGATTGGCAGTCGAAATTTATCGAAACTTGATTCCTGACGATGTAGATCCCGGACCGAATCAAAAAACTCAATATCCGGGTTTGAGTACTCTTGTTCGAAGTAAAAAATTAATATCAGAATCTCATATACGAGATCGTCCCGTATATAAGGTTTTAGAAAACAATAGTTTATATACTAACGATAAATTAGATAAAATAACAGTCAAACATTTTTCGCTTTGTATGCAATATCTTCTATTTAATATGATAAATTCTGAATTTCAAGTTCATACAACAGAAAAAAATTTTTTAGATTATTTGATGTATAATTGTGAATTTGTGGAAGGAATCGGTGTAGTAGCAACAGAAAATATCAATTATCCCCATCCTTTGGTATTAAACGGTCATTCCAAAGGAACGCAAATTTTATATAATGCTTTTGTAACACTAATAAATAAAGATATTTTGAATAAAAATTATGATATAAATCAAACGCCTTCTCAATATGCTCTAACGCAAGCTTTTAAAGGTGGATCTTTGTGTTAGATAATATACGTAAATCTGCGTGTAAAAAAAAAAAAAAAAAAAAAAAAAAAAAAAAAAAAAAAAATTTTTTTTTTTTTTTTTTTTTTTTTTTTTTTTTTAATATATCTATTTCTGGCAACGATGCTGTTCCTGGTTCTTCTCGAGCAGAGCGATTAGTTTCTGGTAATTCAAATTGATTAAAATTAATCAAAACCAATTGATTATTAAAATCCAAAAACCAATTATCTCCTTTACACATCATTTTTGCACTCATTCCAGCAGGCTGTCTTTTAATTAGTAAAAAACAATTGATAATTTGAGACAAGTCGGCATATCGTTTAAATCTATATGCTTCCCCTTCTAATTGCTCCAAAGACATTTGTGTCATTTTGTTGTAAAGGGTTTTATTATCATCATATATATCCAATACATTTACAGATTTTTGATTATCCATCTTACTTATTTTTCATTTCGTGTCACTTTTACGAGTACTGACATTCGGTTCAACCTCTTCCCAATCAGGCATATATCGTTTACACAACTTACATCTGTACAAAATTTCCCGGTTTAATTTTCTAAAAAATTCTTCAGGATTTTCAAAATCTTGATCACAAGTACATAAAATTTTATCGTTATTTTTAATTTCAGACATTACACTTTTTTCACAAGATGACAAATGCCATCCGTGTCTTTCATTGTACATCACGCGTAAATTCAATTCTGGTCTCATTAAAAGCGCATGATAAAATTTTATTATTTTAGAATATTTCTCGAAACGTTCAAATTTTATAATTTCTTTTTGTAAATTTGTTAAACGAATAAGTTTTTGATAAAACACACGAGGTTCGTCTTCAGGATGTAATGTAATCCAATCCATCATCTTTATTTTTTTTTTAAATTAATAACATATCATCCACTAAATAATTATCTTCGGTTTCCAAATCATTCGTACAATCATCCTCAAATTTAATTTTTTTTGTACTCAATTTTGAAACTTGGGATGATCCTTTTCGTTTTTTAATAGGATCTACTCGCACGATATCTTCTAGTTCTTCATCAATATCATTTTCTTGTTCTTTCAAATTTAGCAACGATTCGTCTTCATCATCACCCATTTTATCTGAGCTATTATTTAACTGTTCTATATCCTGTATTAATTCCTCCAATTCTTTCAGTTCTTTGTCATTTTGTGTCTCGCGTTTACTCTCTTTTGATACGATTTTTTGCGGTTGTTGCATCGACAGATTGTTATCACCCGAGTTTAATAAAAACTCTTTTTCTAAAGAAATTAAAGGTCCTATATTAACTGTTTTACTCGGTCCCAATTTATTTTCTAAAAATCCTATAATATCTAAAACTCTTCCACTTATACGATAAACCTTTTTTTGATCGCCTCCTACATCTTTTGCATAACTATACCGAGAATTAATTTTCAATTGTAAAATACTTAAAAATGTTTGAGGAAATGTCATTTCCATATGTGAATAAAAACGATTATAAATGTCTTGACCGTTAAACACTTTAGTATCGAGAATGCAAGGTTGAACAAATCTATTTATTTTATATCCGGCTTCCGAGAACACTTCGGCTTTCTCTTCACAATCGTGACAGTTTTGTAAACTGCATTCTTTAAAAGAAAATTTAAAATCGTCAGAGATTAGAATTTCTGGACCTAAATCAGACGTCATTGCACGAGCAATTTTCATTAAAGGCTCTGAATCAACTACCGTTATAGTAGGATTCACGGGTTTACCATCATAAGGTTTAACAAATTTACATCGTGCTACAATAGCGATATCAAAATTAAAAATTTTTGAATTTTCATACTCATAATTAGAAGTAGAATAACTCGGATTCCACAAAGATTTTGAATGAGAAATATAATCTTGATAAATTATATTATTTTCTAACTTTTTCAACCAGTCGGTAGATATGAGATTTAAACAATGTTCGTCTGTATATTCCTTTACGGCCTTTCCCAAATATTTATTTTTCAAAACATTCGAAACAAGTTCATTATAATTATTATCCATGGTATATAGCGTTCTTATTTTATGAAAAAATTGTGAGAAAAAATAATTATTTTATCTTGTTTATAAGTAAAATAGTATAAAATAAAATGATAGTAAAATTATAAAAAAATGTATCCAAAAAGTATAAATTATAAAGTAAGTTACTTTTAAAATTACAAACATTTATATATACTCATACCTAAAAAAAAAAAAAAAAAAAAAAAAAAAAATTTTTTTTTTTTTTTTTTTTTTTTTTTTTTTTTTTTTTTAATTCTTGTCTGGATATATCACAAACATAATTAATTTAAAATAATACAAATATTTCATATTTAACGTAAAATTTAAATTATTTTTTTCTATATTTGATAGGAGGTCCATACCATCCATTTACCAACACTTTTTCGATTTGAGCGAGCGAATTTCCTTTAAATCGATCAAATCGTCTTCGAATAACTCGCCCGTTCATTGTAGAAATTTCATATACACATCCGTCTTCTAAATTTGTTTTTTCTAAACATTTTATACGTCCATTAGGTAAATGAAAATAACCTTTATAGTATACTAAATCGATTGAATGTTCAAATTTATATTTATATAAAAGGTCTATTTCTACATCGTGAATAATTACACCGTCGGTTTTTAAAGTTTTAAAAGCGGAAGAATCGAGTGCCTTTTTATATGAAACATGATAAGTTTGAACAAAATATCCCGGAATTAATTTAAGCTTGGGTAAAAATTCCGATAAAATCGCTCGTCTGCACCAACTAGCCGTATCGTATCCTCGAACTTTATAAACATCTAATAAATAAACTTGACCATTTTCCATTTTTTCGGCAGCAAATACAAATCCGTCTCCTAATGAAACATCGTTCCTCACCACACACTCATATCCTTCCCATTTTTCTTTAATTTTATCTCGATAACTATATACTAATCCGAAAATCCCATCTAGTTTACGAGCGAATAAATATTGTTTTCCATTTGGAATTTCGGAAACGCATTCTACCGGTTTTCTAGATATGTTATTTTTCTTTTGAGTCAATTGATAAAATGGTGATGAAACGGTATAGATTTTCATAGCATCATAAATTTTTTTGTATTTATGCAATGATTCAAATAATTCATTTTTTATTTTGATGAAAAAATCATCGGATGGTCGTTTTTTTTCCTTAAACGTCCCATATTCCCATTCAAATACCAACTTATAACAATAATCGTAATCGTCGTTGTTTTCTGAGTTATCGTTGCTCTTGAAAGAATACAATTGAGTGTGAGAATCGATCTGAACAAAATCTCGCGTTTCTACAGTTATTGGATTTTGAAAATTACCGATTTGATGTAAAAAATCTTTACATGTAGATTGCGACCATAAACGATAAGGCGTCTCTATTGAATGAACCCATTTAAACCATAAATCATCGTGATAAACGGAATGAATAGATACGATTCGTTTTGTTTCCCAATTCCCATCTTTATAACGAAAATGCGGTTTGACATAATATATTATTTTTTTTTGGATCGAATAACCTAATTTTTGAAAAAACGATTCAAATGTTGATACGTGTTGAACGACGAGTCTAAATTCATATTCGTGCATTTTTTATTTTATCATTATTCACTTTTTTTAGTTACTACTAATGCTGTTCTTATAACGATTGAATAAATTTTGTAAATGGATGCTTGACCAAACGATCCAAGAAAATCGAAAACGTACCACAAAAAACAGGATACTTAAAAGTATCAGCAAAAGAAACGTGAGTTTATAAATACTACGAAAAGCTAATACGTAAAAGAAGGGTATTAGAAGAACGGGTATGCTCGTACAGAAAATAACGGTATATGCTATTCCTTTTTCCAAAGAAGCAAACGAACCTGGGTTGAGATCGTCCGATTTTAATATGTCTTCGATATGTTCCATGAAACTTTATTATATTTTTTCATAAAAAAAAAAAAAAAAAAAAAAAAAAAAATTTTTTTTTTTTTTTTTTTTTTTTTTTTTTTTTTACAACAACTTTAAGGATTTAGATTATAAAAGATTCTTTTCGATTCGGTTCAAGATGTAGATGTTTTCATTTTTGAAAATTAATTAATTAATTATTAATTATTAATTAATAATTAATTAATTAATTAATTTTCAAAAATGAAAACATCTACATCTTGGATTGAATCAAAAAGAATATTTTATAATCTAAATCCTTAAAGTGTAAAAAAAAAAAAAAAAAAAAAAAAAAATTTTTTTTTTTTTTTTTTTTTTTTTTTTTTTTTTTTTAACAACTTTAAGGATTTAGATTATAAAATATTCTTTTTGATTCAATACAAGATGTAGATGTTTTCATTTTTGAAAAAATTAATCACTAATTATAAATTAATTAGTAATTAATAATTAATTAATTAATTTTCAAAAATGAAAACACCTACATCTTGGATTGAATCGAAAAGAATCTTTTATAATCTAAATCCCTAAAAAAAAAAAAAAAAAAAAAAAAAAAAAATTTTTTTTTTTTTTTTTTTTTTTTTTTTAACAACTTTAATGATTTAGATTATAAAATATTCTTTTCGATTCAATCCAAGATGTAGATGTTTTATTTTTAAAAATTAATTAATTAATTAGTAATTAATTAGTAATTAATAATTAATTAATTAATTAATTAATTTTTAAAAATGAAAACATCTACATCTTGGATTGAATCACAAAGAATATTTTATAATCTAAATCCTTAAAAAAAAAAAAAAAAAAAAAAAAATCAAAGTTCCAAGATATAAATGTTTTCATTTTTGAAAATTAATTATGAATTAATTTTCAAAAAAAGAAAATAACTACCTTTCAGAAGTTGAAAAGAATCTTTTACTTAAATTTTAAGCTAAAACTTAATCAAACTGAGTATTATTTAAATTAAAATCTTGTTTAATTTGCTTATAATTTCTTTCAGTTAAAATCAGTTGGTTTAGGTAGAGTTTAAATGATTCAATCATTATGTATGCTGTATCAGTATTTGAGCCTTCGTTTTTAAATAACTTATAGTTATCAATATTTTCAATTGATTCTAATATTTGAAATAGAGGCACTCTTTTACATAAATGACACCAATTTTTACGATACATGCTAAAAGATAATTTAATTTTTCCATCAAAATTTACATATTTATAATAGTAAACTCTTTCAATTTCAATATTCAAGCCATACAAATATAGTTTTATACATTTTGAACACATGTAGTAAACACAATCATTTTTTAGATAAACATAATGAATTATTATCGGCGTATGTAATGATGGAATTTTAAACTCATAATCTATCAACGTATCCATATTAACAACTACGTCTTTTTGTGAAAAAATATCCATAAAAGAATACGTCTGTTTCATATTTGTAAGAGGTAAGCATTTACCAATCGGTAATGTGATATATCGATAACCTGCTCTAACAACTTCCCGAACAAAAGAATATGGGAAAATAGATGCTAAATTCACAATATCGTGTACATTAGACACACGTTTCCATATTTTAGAGAGACATAATTCTTTTAATGAATACAATAAATTAGAGCTGAATGTTAGGTTGCAATAAAAAGTAGATTCAATATAGTTTTTTTTAAAGTGTAGATATTCTTCGTTTTTAATTAATTGTACTTTTAATCCTTTACCTACAATTTTCCAGGCATTGAGATCTATGTATTCGCGAGAGGCTGCCATGAAATGAATGTGATCATTACCACAAAACGTAAAAGGATGTTCTAAGAGAATCATTCTCGTTTTGATTTTTCTTCGGTATCGATCTTTTTTTCGAATGGTTTCAACGCAGACCTTATAAAATTGATAAAACGACGATTTTCGTAAAATAAAATAATATAAACGAATTGAATTGCGTTTAATCAAGTCATATTTATGGTGGTTAATGGATGTATTCATTTGAAAACCACAATCGTTATAAAGAAAATTTAAAATGGTTAAAAGATCTTCTTCGTCCGTATTAAAAACATGATGTTTAATATTTTTTAATTGCTTTTTTTGCCAACTATATTTTTCGAAATATTCATCCACAAATTTATTCCAGTCTCTATCAAGAATTCTTTGAGAGGGATTTAATAAAATATTCATTGTGAAGTTTTATACTCGTATGTTATATTTTAAAATACAAAAATCTTTTATATAGTTAAAAAAAAAAAAAAAAAAAAAAAAAAAAAAAAAAAAAAAATTTTTTTTTTTTTTTTTTTTTTTTTTTTTTTCGCAGTATAAAAAAGTATGATGACAAATAATAAATGGATTCATATTAAATTTACACCCGATATATTAAAAGATAATAATAAATTGTATGAAATGTTTATATATGAAGAACAAAAAATTTTATATTTTTTCGCGAATGCCGTTCTTTGGTGTTTGGGTTACGATCAACCTAACGAAACTTTACATCAACTCGTTCCTGTTGATAAACAACACAAAGGACCATTTTTAGAAAACGGAATTTTTTTAAATGAAATAACGGTTCGTGATTTAATTGACGAAAGATTATCGGATGCTCAAAATTTAAATTTTAGAACATTTCGTACACTCATACGATTCGAGAAATGGTTTAACGATTACCTTATTGATTGCAAAGGTAAAAATCCCAGTAAACAATGTCCTTATTAAATGGAACAATAAAATACCATATTTAAAATGTTATCATTTTCGGCATCGGTATTCATCATCACCCGTTCCATTTGCTGTTTCGTATCAGCCAACATTTTTTTTAAAATGTCTCGATCGCGTTCTTTCATCAAAATTTCCACATGTCTATTACGAACCATTTCCTTTCCCGTTAATAATCTGAGATAAGCTTCGTTTGCAGATTTCGAATTTCGAACGTCTAAAGAAATCGTTTCGTTTTCGGGTACGGTCATTGTTTCGTGGAATATCGGAGGTTTAAATACCGTAATGTTATCTTTTTTTTCAAGATTAATATTATTTAAAACATGTTGTGCATCATTATCGATATCTGAAAGATGAAGAAAAAAATATTTTTTATTAGAATCTGAAACAAATAAATTCAAATGACTGGTTAAAACAATCAAATGTTTTATTCCTCGCGGTTTATATATAGTTTGTCCAAAGGGCGGTTCTACAAAAAATAAAAAATCAAAATTTTGTTTTTCTCCGATATTATAGTCAATTTGGTAAAGAGAATCCATTTTCCTTGGACAATATACATTTATGTTTTCTCGATAACTAAAACACATATCCAAGTAATAATCTAACAAATACGGTTGACGTCCTAAATTTCCAAATACTATACAAACATCATAATTTCGCCACGATGCAATTAAACGTTGGACATGACCGAGTTTTGTATCTGGATCACCGAATACGGATTTTTCTTTGCGGGAACGATCAGATGACTCACGTTTCCAATCTGAAGAAGATGGATTTTTATCTCCTTCATAAAAATAATATTCTACTTTTTCATTTGCTGGTATGTAAACAGACTTTTTCATATTTAATATTCTTGTATTCTTTTTTAATAAATTGTTAAAAAAAAAAAAAAAAAAAAAAAAAAAAAAAAATTTTTTTTTTTTTTTTTTTTTTTTTTTTTTTAAGATTTATAGATTTATAGATTTAGAATATAAAAGATTCTTTTCGATTCGGTCCAAGATGTAGATGTATTTATTTTTAAAAATTAATTAATAATTAATTAGTAATTAACAATTAATTTTCAAAAAATGAAATTATCTACATCTTGGACTGAATCAAAAAGAATTTTTTTATAATCTTAATCCTTTGAAAAAAAAAAAAAAAAAAAAAAAAAAAAAAAAAAATTTTTTTTTTTTTTTTTTTTTTTATAAATAATTTTCTATTAAATAGTCTTGCCATGCTGAGAATAATATTATTTTTCATACTATTGAAAAATGGATTTGTTAATATTATGTATTTGTGTTATTTTATGGTTGATATGTCGTTATTATTATATTTTATTTTTAATTTATTCAGATGTGAATAAATTATATGATTTTTATTATAAAGATGATAAAATTATTGATAATTTGAAAAATATAGATTCATTAAAGTATAATTTTAACGAATCATTTTCTAATTCAAAATGTAAAAAACTTTTCGGTTATTTAGTAAAATATGAAGATTCTAAAAATGTAAATAAACATTTTGAATTGAAAGGGTCTACGTTTTATTTTATTTGCATTATAACTTATTTGTATAAAATACATCCTATTGTGAAAATTTTAATAATTTTCTTTTACATGAGTAAATATGATAGACAAAATATGGATGTATTTTACAAATTGAGTATAAGACATTATATGGGATTTTATTTAGAACATAAAAACATAAATGAATCATTACAAAAATGCCTCACTACTTTCATTTTTGATCAATTATTTTTTTTAAATAAGTTTACAAATTTAAAGCGAAAATATTTTATAGACTACTATTATAAGCGTAGTTTCGATCATAATTTTTTGATGAAAGAATATTCAGAAACTCAGTCTGTATTTAATCTCATAAATTTAAAAAATAAAAATATACTTAATATATGTGCTGGAAATGCTTGTGGAATTCATCTTTTAGACACTAAAATTACATGTATTGATTTGAAACAATACAATGGAATGAAACTATTACAAAAAATGGATACATGCAATTTTATACAATGTGACATTAATAATAGTGAATTTGAAAAAATAGTGATACCATATAATGTATGGATAGCTATTCATGCATGTAGAAAATTACCTATACGAATAATTGAAATATTTCAAAAATGCGCTTCGAAATTTTCAGAATTATATTTAGTTCCTTGTTGTACTTTAAATAAAAAATATTATAGAGAAAATTTTGACATGTATGATAGAATACATAAAAAATATTATACTGCTAAAAAAGATTTGTTAAGACAACATTGTTATCCAGCCATGCATTTTGAGTTGTTATGTTCTTTATGTATGACGCATAAATTTAAAATTAAAACATTAAATGATATGCAATCTGTAAAAAATAAAATTATTATTGTATATAAATAATTGTATATATATTTTTAAGAATATAAAAAGATTTTTGAAAATAAATTTGCCTTTTAAATCTAAGATGTAATTGATTTTTAAAAAATGAAAATGACTACATCTCAGACTCGAAGATGATATTTATTAATTATTTTTGCTAAAATGAAACAACTACATGTCGGACTCAAAGAAGAAATTTATTTGACAAATTTTTTTTATAAAAAAAAAAAAAAAAAAAAAAAAAAAATTTTTTTTTTTTTTTTTTTTTTTTGTTATTTTAGTTATCGTTTTTCTGGGCTTTGATCTTCGTCTGTACCTTCCATATCAGTAGCGGGTCGTTTTTCTCCACGAAATCTTAAATTTTTCACAAAATTTGCAATGTTTTCTTTTCCCATACTTTTCATGTACATCGTACAAATTTTTTCTTCCAATTTATTATTCAATGCCGGTTCGATTTTATTTTCTGGAAGAATAGTTCCTATCATTTTATAGAAACATTTTCTCAAAATCTCATAAATATGTTTTTCGGGTTCGGATATATTGCTTCCTTCCATCATTTTATACATTTCTCTAACCGTTTGAACATGAAGTCGTTTAAAATCACTCTCTTCGTCAAACATGAATTTGGATTCACCTTTGCTGGCAAATCGAAGATTACCGATGTAATGTTTCAATTCGAAATTGGGACCGTTTGTAATATTTCCCGAAAGACCATCCACGGCTAATATCTTTTGTATTTCCGTTCCGTTTTGTTCTGCGTTAGCGAGATTTTTCACAAAACGAGTAAGTTTATCATTTCGAACAAAAATCTGAGAAAACGATATGGTGTCATCGTCGCTTTTTCGAAGTAACATGCTGGCAATTTTAGGATGAACGGGTGTTTGCGTTTTAAACAGTTTTAGGATGAAATCCCAACCTAATCCGAATGCTTCCAAAACTTCGCCCACCGCATATAATTTCATAGTTTTAATGGTAATCGAATCGTCTCCGATTCCATTTTGAATTTCTACAACAGTGTTTAAAAGCTTTTGAATTTGTTCGTGAAGTATTTCCCGGTGATTGATTTCCATCTTTATTATTTTCGTTTTTTTAATCAATTTTTATCGTTACCATCAAAAAGAGTTTCGATTACTTTAAATATTTCTTTCTCGTAATCCGAATCACTGGCTAAAAATAATTTAAATGTATCCAAAGTCCATAATAATAACGGCGGAGAGGCATTATTTTGTTCGTGCGTCGATAACTTGAGCGAGGGTGGTAATTGTAATGAGGATGACGAAGATTCGAAATCTTGAATTTTACGGATAAATTTTTGAATCAATTCGTGAATATTTTTAGCTTTTTTATAAATCCCTTTAGGCACGTTACCGTGATTTTGATTAATAATTTGAATTAAATAGTTATAAGACATGGCAAAACCCAAATAATCGGCATGGTCATGGAAACATATGGCCGGAAACGTTTGGACGAATGCTATTTCTTTTACGTTGTTATCACCCACGCAAAATTTATTTTTCAAAAATACTTGTAACTCGTTGAAAGGTTTCAAAATCGTCGAATAATATTCGATGGATTCTCCTTTACGCAAAGGTCTCAACGTATTATATAAATGCGTATTTTTGTTAAATTTTATTTCGCGATGCATAATCTGTTTCATGGTTTGGACGAAAGGACTATCGGGATACCGTTTCCAAAAATATTCACCTCGACAGACTCGCGCTAGGAAATCTAACACGAAATTACCGACGATATCCATATCGACCGAACAAGCAAAACAGCTCACCATAACATGTATGACATCAAAAGGAATCGAAAATTTTCCAAATACTTTACGTATTTTTGAAGACATTTGAAGATGTATGAGTAATTCTAAAGCCAAGTTAGAAGAATAATAATCCTCGTTAAATTCCAACGGATACCAATCGGTTAAACTTTGTTGCACGAAAGGAACCAAATCTTCAAAATAAGTTTTGAAAGGATTCATTATTTCTTTAGCAGACAAAAGATCATGCATGGCTCGTATCAAGGCATCTAACATGGTTCGCGCGCGATGACTCTCGGAAGACTCGTCGTTTGGATGTTCGTATATAATATTTAAAAAGTTGATTAAAAACTGATCGGAAAATTCCGCACATTTATCAATAATTTGTTGATAATTAGTCATTTTTAGAAAAGGGGCATTAAGAGCTTTTAATAAACATAAACTTTTACGTACTCGACTTAAAGATTGTCCGTAAACGGTTTTCGAAAGTATTCCTTCTAAATCGATAAGGGTAAAAGTCATCGGAACATTTTCATCGCCCGTCCATTCGAAAAATGCCTGAGCTAATTGACTGGAACGAAAATAGTCATTTTCGGTTGTAGCCGATGGAGGTTTTTTAATATATTCATAAATATTTAAAACATTTTTTTGACATCGATCGCAATATAATATCGGCGAAGGTTTTTCGACAATTAAACGAATATTTTCTAAATGAGAACAAATATCATTCCGAATAAGATTCAAAAAATTCATCTTCTTTATTATTTTTAATTTTAGAAATATTCATTCTTTTAAATGTACTCTTTCGCGTATCGCAAATTCTGCATCGGCCTTTCAACATAGGCCTACCCGTTTTTGTAACATCATCTATTTCATCGACGGTTTCTGTATGGGTTCGACATTTTGAACAATAAATCAAAGTCGGAGATTCCATTGTAACCACTATCCTTATTTCTTATCGAAATTTTATTTTTTTATCGTTTAACCCTACAACAAAGATGGATTACAGGTATGAAATTAAGAGACTTTACGAAGACGAACATCTTAGCGAACGACAGATTGCAAAAAGGTTAAAATTTGCTCCTTCTACGATACATTATTGGTTAGTTAAAGAAACGACCGACGTATCACCTCCTACTATCGGAAGACCTCGCGTAACAGATAAAGTCACAGATTTATATATTCAAAATGCTTCCATGACAAATCCTTTTTTAACGGCGGTAGATATCCGGGACGATTTGGCACCTCATATCAGCGTAGACACGGTTCGAAATCGTTTGAAAGAAAAAGGTATGAAATGTCGCATTCCAGCACGCAAGCCTTTTTTGAAACCCATACATATTCAGAAACGGTTTCAATTTGCCGTAAATCATATCGGATGGGGTATCGAGGAATGGAAAAATGTAGTTTTTTCCGACGAAAAAATATTCCGTGCTTCCTCCAAAGGTCCGTTAAAAGTTTACAGGCCTAAAGACAGCGATCGATTCGATGAAAAGTATATCGTGTCTGAAAGTAATTCTAGTCAAAAATTCACCATATGCGTTTGGATGGCGTTTGGAGAAAATATAAAAATTATACATAAAATCGAACGAAAAACTTTAAATTCCGAATATTATACGACCGTTATTCTACCCCTCATCGAACAAAGTCTCGTAGAAAACGATCTGATATTTATGCATGATTTATCTCCAATCCATACGAGTTTAATAACTAGACATTGGTTAGAAACACACAATATCAATGTAATGGAAGATTGGCCACCGAAAGGTCCCGATATGAATCCCGTGGAAAATATATGGGGTGAACTCGTAAGAAAAACGCGTAGAGATTCTACTAACCGCGATCAATTGTGGGAAAATGTATTGGCAGCTTTTAACGAATTGAGCGACGATTATTTCAAAAATCTCATCCGATCCATGCCAAGAAGAATAGCCGCAGTTTTACAAAAACGTGGAAAATGGACAAAATATTAATTTGTTAATTGGATAGAATAATTGTCTAAATTATATTCGAATATAGTTTGATCATCATCTTCTCGAGTATATTTCCAATTCAGAGGTTTTATCCTGGCATTTTTTAAACACATTTCTTTAATATAAGGCCATTTTTTTACTCGCATGAAATACAAATCGCGTTCCGAATCGTATTTTACTTGAACAATGTCAGAAATGACAGATCTGAGATTTTCGACTGCTTCTTTACCTTTAAGAATAAACGTATTCGAATCATAAAACGTTTCGATTTGAACTCTTTCTTCCGGAGTAATTATTTCATCTGCCACTGAAAAATCTAAATATTGTCGATTAAATCGTCTGTAATACATAATTTAGAATATGAAAAAAATCTTCATATAAACTTTTTCTCTTTATATACATATAGCTTAAAAAAAAAAAAAAAAAAAAAAAAAAAAAAAAAAAAATTTTTTTTTTTTTTTTTTTTTTTTTTTTTTTTTTTTTTTTTAATATAAATCTTCTTGTAAGGATTTAGATTATAAAATATTCTTTTCGATTCGGTCCAAGATGTAGATGTTTTCATTTTTTAAAATTTAATTAAATAGTAATTAATTAGTGATTAATTTTCAAAAATGAAAACATCTACATCTTGGACCGAATCGAAAAGAATCTTTTATAATCTAAATCCTTAAAAGATAAAAAAAAAAAAAAAAAAAAAAAAAAAAAAAATTTTTTTTTTTTTTTTTTTTTTTTTTTTTTTAATCTTCTTTTAAGGATTTAGATTATAAAAGATTTTTTTCGATTCGGTCCAAAGATGTAGATGTTTTCATTTTTTGAAAATTAATTAATTATAAATTATTAATTAGTAATTAAATAATAATCAATTAATTTTCAAAAAATGAAAACATCTACATCTTTGGACCGAATCGAAAAGAATCTTTTATAATCTAAATCCTTAAATTAAAAAAAAAAAAAAAAAAAAAATTTTTTTTTTTTTTTTTTTTTTTTTTTTTTTTTTAATCTTCTTTTAAGGATTTAGATTATAAAAGATTTTTTTCGATTCGGTCCAAAGATGTAGATGTTTTCATTTTTTGAAAATTAATTAATTATAAATTATTAATTAGTAATTAAATAATAATCAATTAATTTTCAAAAAATGAAAACATCTACATCTTTGGACCGAATCGAAAAGAATCTTTTATAATCTAAATCCTTAAATTAAAAAAAAAAAAAAAAAAAAAAAAAAAAAAAAAAAAAAATTTTTTTTTTTTTTTTTTTTTTTTTTTTTTAATCTTCTTTTAAGGATTTAGATTATAAAAGATTTTTTTCGATTCGGTCCAAAGATGTAGATGTTTTCATTTTTTGAAAATTAATTAATTATAAATTATTAATTAATCACTAATTAATTAGTAATTAAATAATAATCAAAAAATGAAAACATCTACATCTTTGGACCGAATCGAAAAGAATCTTTTATAATCTAAATCCTTAAAAAAAAAAAAAAAAAAAAAAAAAAAAAAAAAAATTTTTTTTTTTTTTTTTTTTTTTTTTTTTTTTTTTAATGAAATATTTTTCAGAATTGAATTTTCATTCGAGTCCGAAAATGTAGTTGTTTTCATTTTTAAAAGTTTTAAAAATTAAGATAGTTAAAATGTATTTAAGTGTACAGTCTCTACTTTCACATATAAAAAATCCTCAAACTAAATTGAGGTTTTCAAAATGTTTAGAAAAGTTAAATGCGATCGATTCCTCTATCGGATTAGCATATCAACGAGGTGTTTTAAAAATTGTTCATATATACTAGAAAAATAAAAAAAAGCATGTTAATTGCGTTTTGGTTTCTTTTGATCTTATACATTGCTTTAACTTTACTTTATGCGATGACTACGACCATGAGTAAAAACGATAAAATTTCGCCTTGGCCCATTTTATCCGTTGAACCCCAAAAAGATAGGGTCGGTAGTATTTCCATTTGTAAGAATCATGCAGATTGTCCATCGACCCACGTGTGTCTGAATAAACAATGTGTTCCAAAACTTTTCAAAGAAATTCATCACGATTGCGATCCTCAAACGGGACAATGGATTTCATATCTTTATCGAGGCGTCACGTTTGCAATTTGCGTTTGTTTAAATCCAAATTTGGTGAATCAAAAATTTTTTGGAGGAAATTGTGACGTGAATGTCGGTTGTGGAGTCCACGGTCGATATCTTTTAAATAAAAAAACATGCGAGTGCGATCCGGGTTATAAAGCCGTCGGTTTAACTTGTCAAAAATTACCGGCTGTCGAGTATGTAAATTTAAATCCTTGCGATGAAAATAACGATGAAATAAAAGTTTCGGATATTACACCGGCCGATGGATTTCATCCAGATTATATTCATCGATTAGCTTCTTCCAAAATCAAATGTGTAAAACGACCTTGTTCGTTCGATGCGTTGAGTGGAAGACCTTTTAAACGGACGGCGAGAGGAGAAACAAAATTTTTAGACGGATGGGGTTGTGTTTGTGATCCGCGTTATGGATTTTTTGGAGTCGCGTTAGAAGGAAAAAATAAGAAATATTTGAATACGCCCGGTTACGATGCATGTGCGAGCATTTTTCAAAAAGATTCCGTTTCCAACGATCCTATCGATGTTAAATTAATAAAATATTTTTATTTGGGTCAACGAGACCCCGTATCCGTAATTCTTTTTGAAAATTTAAATGAAAAAACAGAAGATGGAGACGATGATGAAAATAGTCGATTAATTCCGTTATTTAAAGGAAACAATCATATTTTGTTAGGTCAAAAACTTTGGCAATACGATTACGCTCAATATTTTTTCGATACTCGTTCTAAATTTCGCGCCCGAACCAGATCCGTTCAAACTTATACTATTTTTGGAATCGAAGAGGTAAACGAATGGTTATATAACGATAATTTTTCACCCGCCAAATGTCACGAAATTCCAAAATTTTGGAAAAACGAACGTAATTCGCGCATAGATGCATATAATTTATTATATAAGAGTCCCGTATGTCGAGTAGTTTATAATGATAGAATGGCTCCCCTCATGTTTCGGAACAAAGTTATAGTCAATCCACAACATTTGACGTTTAAAGAATTTTCCCATCTTCACCGTTTCAACGCATTCGTTTTATATTATAAAACGGATGATACGATGACCGAAGGAGGAAGTTGGACATTGGATTTAGATCACGAATATAAAATGGACGTTTATTCTTCCATTGAAACAAATGCTCCATATTATGAAGTTAAAATGGTAGGCAGATCACTTATCAATGAAATGATAGAAGCGGGCATGATGTAGATAAAAATGTTTAGATATAGTTTCGGATGGTAATATAGTAAAATTAAAGAATGAAACGCCCGCGTGAAGAAGACGAAATAAATGAAGATGAAGCCGCACCCGTGGAAACGGATATTTTACAAAATTTGCAAACAAATTTATTGAAAGGAAAAAATTTAAACGAACATATGGAAAAACGTTTGTTTGAAACCCAAAAACAATACTTTACAATTTATATGGAAAGACTCATGGAAAAAATTCCTATGGGTCAAAATTTAGTGAGCATACTTGCAGAAACGACGGGAGAAGGAAAAAAAGCAAACGGATTCGAATACATGTTTACCGCTGCCAAAAGCGTTATTCAATCAGAAATGCGTTTAAAACAAATCAAAGCTTTTCATGCCGTTTTCGATATGGTAAACGAGATTGTTTGGCGTTATCTTCACGAAAAAGTCGTTTCGCCGGCGTTGATTAAAGTTTTATCCTCCGAACAATTACGAACTGCATACAATAAATATCAATGTTGTTCCAAAACGGAAGAAAATGTCTCGGTAGTAGAATTACAATGTCTTTTATATTGCATTCAAGAAATGTTGGAAAATCAGGAAACTGTTAAAATTCCGAATCCTTTATATAGTCGATTCACTCAACAAATGAAAGCCATGAGCGAATATGTTATAGCATTGTTGGTATTTATGGCAAAACCAAATACGAATATCGATGAAGATGCTTCCATAACCGATATGGATTCAAAAAATACTGTAACGAGTTTTAATATAGATCCGTAAATTGAAAAAAAAAAAAAAAAAAAAAAAAAAAAAAAAAAAAATTTTTTTTTTTTTTTTTTTTTTTTTTTTTTTTTGAGAGAGATTCGTGAGACTTAAATTTTTATTCGAGTCCGAGATGTAGTTGTTTTCATTTTCGATAATTAATTATTAATTAATAGTTAATTAATTAATTTTCAAAAATGAAAACATCTACATCTTGGACCGAATCGAAAAGAATCTTTTATAATAAATGAAAATTAAATTAATTTTCAAAAGATGAAATTTATTCATAAATTTCCAAATATAAAATTACAAAATTTTAAATTCATTAAGAAAATATTCTAGTTAAATCTTTTCGGTTAATTTTTTTTCAATTTAACCAATTACATAATTTTTCCTTTTCTTTAGGTATAAAATCCGAAAAAAATTCACGCGCATCGGCTAAATTATAATTTTCTTTAGACAGATTCCAAGGAATAAATTCCGTTTCAAATCTGTACGCAGCAGCCAAAGTCTTATTTTCTTCTCCATAATATTCCGAATCATACAAAAAAACAAAATCGCAAAATTTTTCTAAATAAATACAAGTCTGTACATCAACGGCTGCCAACTCAGTCACCGGATCATCTTTCCAATTATTCCGTTCATTAATTTTATTAAGTAGGGATTTGAAATTGAGTGAATTGATTTCAACATTCGATTTCATAGACAAATTTCCACAATTATCGAATTGTACAAAATCATACTTTTGGTTTTTATCGTTCCACTTGAAATATTTTGCAAATAAATCAATCTTAATGGTTTTAAATGGTGGTTTGGTCGACGTCAGAGTAATATATTGTGGAATTTGTTTATCTTCAAAAGGAACAAAACAAACTTGGACGGTACAAACGTGATTTGATTCAACCATCTTTTAGATTAAATATATATTTTTTAAAATTTATTAATTTTCCATGAAGGTGGATTATGTTCTTTAGTTTTAATAATCAAGTTTCTTTTTAACATATTATATAAACATTTATTAGCAATTCGTTTGTCACATTTGGCATAATTACAAATTTCTCCAATAGTATGATGAGTATTATAACGCTCATTTAAAAATTGCAAAATTGTATTATAAATTATATTTTCGTTCATCCAAATGGAGGCCAAAGCAAAATATTGCCATGAAGGCGGGAGACTTTCTTTTGTTTTAACAACCAAACCTTTCTTTAACATTTCATATAAATGTTTGTTGGCAGTTTTCTTATCGCATTCAACATGTCTATAAATATTATCGATGGAAAAAGATGTATTGGGTTGTGAAATCAAAAAGCCTAAAATGTCGTTGTATATTTTGCTATTCATGAGTTTTTTATCAATAGAAAAATATGAAATTAAATGATATAAATGCAACAAATATAATTTATATTTATAGTTTGCTATAAATTTATTTAAAAAAAAAAAAAAAAAAAAAAAAAAAAATTTTTTTTTTTTTTTTTTTTTTTTTTTTTTTTTTTTAACGTTTGATATTATATTCAACTTTAATTAACAAATCATTCATCAATTCAGCAAATGTAGAATTATATCGCCAAAATCCATCTTTCATTTTTTCAACTAACCCAGATTCCAACATGTCATATAATAATTTATTTGTAGTTTGTTCATCGCATTCTACAAATTTAGAAATTTCGGTAATATTATGAGAAATATTATATTCATTATATAAATAATGTAAAATTTTTTTGCTGGTTATAAAATTATTATTCATTATCAAAGACGAAAATTGTATGAAAATGATTGTATATAAAAGCTTAAAACTATCAAATATAAAGATTTATAAAGATTTAAAGTTTGTTAAAAAAAAAAAAAAAAAAAAAAATTTTTTTTTTTTTTTTTTTTTTTTTTTTTTTTTCTCCTCGGGTTCAATCACACTAACTACAATCCAATACAGATTTTACTCTTATTTGCCAAATGGATCTTTATTACAAGATAAATCGCTTTTAATACAATCTATTAAACCGTAGTTTTCCATACATTCTATAAATGTTTCGGATGCCGAATCAAATAAAGAATCCAATTCGTCTTCGAATTTGGTCGCACACTCTCCGATAAAACATCCGGTGACGATCAAACATTCCATGACCCAAGGTTGATAGTTATTATGGTTTCTCCAGCAGCGAAATGTCAAAACTTTATCATCAAAAAGGCTTCGAACTCTAGGAGATAGAGATGATAAATCAGAATCGACGATGGTTTTTAATTTTTCTTTCAATTTGGGAATAGCTTCTTCGAACTTGTCGACTTTGATACCCGTATGCACGGATGGGATCTGAAAATAGACTTCGAGCATTCTCAAAATGGAAGCGGCAAATTTACATTCTCTCGGTTTTAAATCTGGATCGTCCATATGATTCGCGGGGTCGACCAACATTGCTTCACCCGTATCATCCCAATTTGCAAGATGAACGCAATCTCGAAGTAGGTGATGAAAAATGTTCTTGACAGAATCAAAGTAATTCATTATCAAATATAACAATTGTGTAAAAAGGGATTGTATACAAAAAGTTTTAAAATACAAAGCATAAATATTTTTCATTAAACAAACGTTTATATATACTTGTAGTTCAACAACAACAACAACAACAAAAAAAAAAAAAAAAAAAAAAATTTTTTTTTTTTTTTTTTTTTTTTTTTTTAAGTTAAAGATGTTTTTTCATACTCGGACAATCTTTGTTTAAACTCAGCATTTTCTTCATTTAATCTAATAGTTTCTGTCTTAAACTCAGCATTTTCCGTATTTAATCTAATGATTTCTGTCTTAAATTCAGCATTTTCTGCATTTAATCTATTGTTTTCTGTCTTAAACTCTGCATTTTCTACATTTAATCTGATATTTTCAGTTTTGAATAGGGTATTTTCTGTTTTTATAACATCGTTCTCGGCATTTAGTTTAACAATTTCTGTTTTAAGCTCGTTATTTTTTAACTTTAATTGATCATTCTCGACATTCAATCTAGTATTTTCATTATTTTGTAAATGATCTATTTTTTCCCATAAACGTCTGATTTCCACATACAATATTTTATTTTCGTTTTTGGCAGTTTCTAGTTTACCTCGCAATATTTTGTTTTCATTTTCTACAAATTCTAGTTTCTTTTTCCATTGAGCGATTTCGTTTTCGTGAACCATTCCAATATCCTTAATTTTAATTTTGCAATTCGTTATAACACTGCTCTGCAGGTTTATCTCGATATTATCGTAATTTACTCGATAAACGAATTTTTAACAAAAGGTTACACTTTATACAATCTCTAAATCATCAAAAAAAAATAAAGATGAAAGACATTTTGATTCAATTTAAAATAAAGATGGAACAACAACTTACTTCTTCGGCAAAAATTGAAAACGTATTTCGATCTAATATCCAATCTTGTGATATTAAAAAGAACGATACCGTTAGTTTGAAGACATTGAAATTAGAATTTTTAGGACATGTATTAAATGAACTGGGATTCACTTTGTCACAAGTTTTGAAACTTTTAGAGACTCATACATTTGTTCACCCGGATATCGTTGCAAAAATTATGAGCACGATGGAAGATATTCTCAACGATGGTGATCGTGAAAAAATTAAATGTATGTTATCTCAAAGATTAGTCGAAAATGAAAAATTATCCCATATATTAGAATTACTTTCAGAAAAGAAAATTTTCAATATCGATGCTTTGCTGGCCGTAGATGGTTTATTAAGTCATCGTGGTGGCCAGGAAAAAGATTCTTCTGTAAGTTTACCTGATTATCGACGAGAAAATTATATTCAAAATTTACAATATTATCATGATAAAAAAGAAGAACAACAATCTGTTAAAACCCTTTTTGATAATAAACCCGAATTTTTAAAATTACATGTTAAAACTATTCGGGAAATGTATAAATTATTGGCGGAAGAAAATATTCCGGAACCTACTAAACAAATTTATCGTGTCGTGAGAGGATGTATAGATGAAATGACACGAGTCGTATTACCAGTTGATCCAAATTTCACAGAAAACGATGAGATGGATATTAAAATTTTGGCTAAATGTGTTTCCATGTACAATCGAACCATGGGAATGAAAAATATCAAGGATTTGGTACAATATTTAAACTTGCAACCTTCTACTGAATAAGTAAGTTAAAAAAAAAAAAAAAAAAAAAAAAAAAAAAAAAAAAAAAAAATTTTTTTTTTTTTTTTTTTTAAATAAATATTTTTAATAATAAATATTTTTAATAAATATTTTACGCGAACACTCTTCTAAATAATTTATTGAAGATTTTAATCTTTCGATATATTCATTATTGCTAATAAAATTATCTTTTATCATATTATCTACCATACGCCTCATTTTAAAATAATCTATCCCTATTGATTCTAATGTCAAATATAATTTATTCATATATTCTTTACTCTCATATAAATCATCTTGAACCGCTTTAGTAATATCTGTGTTAAGGGATTTTGTCGATAGTTTTTCTATTCTGGCAACATTCTCTCGAACTGCGTAATGAAAACTATGATATTCATTAGTCCATTTATCAATTATTATATGCATAAGAGTAAAAACATCAATAATACGAATAAATTCCTTATCTTTTTTAATTAAATTATCAATATTCCTTTCTAAAGATTTTATTTCTTCCTCAAATGAATTAAAATCGTGAATTGTACCATCAATTAACGATTTCTTAAAATACATCATTGTATTTGAGTAATCGAATTGCAAACGTCTTGCGACATTTTCCAAAGATGCCATAATATCGTTATTTTAGTGCAGAAAAAATTATAGTTTTTCTGAAACAACGTAACTCTCTTATATGCTAACTTAAAAAAAAAAAAAAAAAAAAAAAAAAAAAAAAAATTTTTTTTTTTTTTTTTTTTTTTTTTTTTTTTTTTCCAGAAAAGGTTTTCTAAATTGAATATTCCTTCGAGTCCAAGATGTAGTCGTTTTCATTTTTGAAAATTAATTAGTTTATTAACTAATCATCAATTAATTAATTAATTAATTATCAAAAATGAAAACGACTACATCTTGGACTCGAAGGAAAATTCAATTTTAGAAAACATTTTCTAACAAATATTATTAAAAAAAAAAAAAAAAAAAAAAAAAAAAATTTTTTTTTTTTTTTTTTTTTTTTTTTTTTTATGTCATCCAAACTTTCTTCTCACATGTTTTCATTTTACCCGTCAAGCGAGTTCCAAATTGATGATAACGATTACCATTTGCTATATAATCAATAGTAATCCAATTTGTATGAGGATTTACCAACAAACTATAAAAATAGACTAAATACAAACAAGTAGCGTCAAATTCTAACGTACCTGGTTTTGAAAATTTTTCGGCAATTTTTCTAATTTCGTTTAACACAAATTCTTTTTCTGTCATAAAAGGAAAATTTTCATAATCAAAATGCGGAGCATTGTACCAATAATTTTTGTTATCTGTTAAAAAGTAGAAATATCCAAAAATGCTTTTATTTTCTTTTATCGATTTTATATGTTGTTCTCCTTCTTTTTTAAAGGCTCCGACTAATTTGGGTGTGATATTGTAAAACATACTCCATATTTTATTTTGTTCTCGAAGTTTACTGATTTTATTTATATTTTTTACTAAAACCTTTTCAATCAAACAATCTATTGATTGATTTGCCTTACTCAAAAGGTTCAAATCGTAATAATATTTAAAATTTTCCATTTCGAGTTTATAAGACATTTTTTATTTTCTTATATATAGCTTGATATGTATATATCTTGATTTATAAATTATCTATATTCGTTCGTCTTAAATTTTTAATGACAACTCCTTCATAATAAACCATTACCATATCCTCCGACTTTGATATTTTTTGAGGTGGTGATGATAATTCTTCTTGATCCGCAATACTTATGTAACTAAAATTGTCGACTTTTAAGCTAATATCGGTACGGCGTAAATGATGAAATTCTTTTTGAAAACTACATACTAAATCACTTTCATGAAACGATGTATTTTTAGTCGTTTTTAAGTATTGTCGAACGGCCGATTTCACGTCATTCATGGTCGTCATGGTTCCAGACATTAGCTGTATATCCATATGTTGCTTAAATTGAATATAAATATCCGCATGAAATAAATAATCGTATGTAAATTCGATTACATACTCGGGTTCTTGCCTATATTTTAATTCACCTTCTTTTAAATTCATAAATTTTCTTAAATGATAATAGAGTATAAAAAAACATCCTTTATAGGATTGTTCTACGACATACACGTCTTTTTTATACGTGTTGGTTTCGACTTGTTTCGAAGTTAATAGCGGAGCATAATCGGTAAATTCGGCGTCAAAAGGTATGGCCACCACACGATCTCTAAATGCCGGCGAAGCTTTACATTCGGGATAATTGTTCGTGGAGGCAAATAATTTCGCCGTAGGTATTCCGCCAGAATTTTGTTCGTACATGTTTCGGAAAGTCACGAATGAATTTCCCGTAATTTGTTTGACGCGATTTTCATCGATTTTCTTTTCCAATTCCTCGAGAGTGACCATGCGACAAGAAAATAACGTAGAGGCTAATTCGGGAGTGGCGTTATTGACCGAAGAATGACCCGGAGACAAATTTTCAGATTGAATCGAATGATAATACCCTTCGAGAACTCGACCCATCAATTCAAAGAGTTTACTTTTTCCATTACGCGTTAAACCTTTCCAAACAAAAAATTTTCGTTCATAATTTGTCGCTATAAACACGCTCGCTAATATATCCAACATATACATAAACACATCGTATTCGAACGACATACATTTGCAAAGATTTATGTAAAAATGTAGCATGGATTTCGATAAATCATCTATGTCATTATACACATTTTTAACGAGTTTATAAAGCGTATCGTATAAAGTATCCGTTTCGTCTAAAAATAAATTTTTTAAATAATAGAGAAAAAAGGTTTTATCAGTCAACGTTTCGTACAAAGCAGCATAAGTCGAAGAAGTATGACACAATTGAATCATTTCGTGTCTCGAAAATCCAATATTTATCGATTTATCGGAAAGATAAAAATCGGGAACGACGCCACCAATATGACCCGTCAACAAATCTAAAACTCCGTTATTTAATCGAATAAACCATTTGTGCGAATCCATTTGAATGGTTTTTCGTTCCATACTCGTATCGCTATTAATGGCCGAAATGACGATATTAACATTAAATTTATTTAATAATTCTTGATCGGGACCCCCTAAACCTCCCGATGCATTATATTCATTGATAAATTGTTTAATCTTATTCCATAAATTATTCATATGATCTACGATTTCACCCGACAGCTGAATTTCTTGCCAAGTTTCTTTCAGAGCGTTCCATACATACCGATTCGCCCGTTTCAAAGCGTTTCTCAATTTAAGAACTCGGATAGGTAAATGTCTGTCTTGTATGTTTCGAATCAATTCGATCATTTGATCTTGCGTCGTCACAGACAAAATATTTCGTTTGTTATTTTCAATGATAAATCTTAATTTTTCCTGATAACTTCTATGTTGTTCCAAATATAAATTATTTGCACAAAAATGTATGGTATTGATGGAAATATCCGTAATTTCATATTGTATAATTTCTGGCTTGAAAGAGCAAATTCTGTCTAGCAGAGAATGAAAAGATTCGTCTAAAATTGAATATAATTCTTTGGCCATCGATAAAGAATCTTTTTGATAATGTTTACACAAAGCATAAAATATAGGTATGAAATAATATCCTTCGTTAAATTGCATGATGGTTTTAATGGGGTTAGGGTTATTGAAAAGTAATGCGTGTTGAAATTGCAATGACAGATGTAAATCTCGAAACAATTCTGGAATTTGAGAACATTTCGATTCGAGCATCCTTTCGCGATTAAAACGTTCGAACCACATTTTTATAGCATGGTTATTTGTTTCGAGTTGTTTAATAGTGACAGAATTCAGTTTTAAATAGTGATAAGATTTCAGCAAATTACAATTATTGAAAGCTAATATTTTCTTTTTAGTAATAAAACCCATTTCATTAGAATTTTTATAAAGAAACGATGCCACATCCTGCATATCTACCGAATTATTGCTTTTTTTACCGATGGTTGTAGGATAAAAAAGCGCATGAGTTTGAATATTGACGACGATAGGCATCATGCATTGTTTTAATTTAGAAGGAATAAAATCTTTGGAAAAATTTAAAATTTCTCGAAATAAAGATTTTGCATTATCTTTTCGTTTGGGAAAACTTTTTCTCAGTCTTTGTAAATCATCGTTGTGATAGTTTAAAACATTCAAAACGAACTTATTTCGTTCGTCTGTGTAAATTAACCTAACCGGTTTATACGGATAAGTATTAGGTTTAGCGGCTCCGGTTAACATCATATTTTGTACTATATCTAATCGATATACATCTTTCCCCATCAAGGCTTGTTTAAATTTATGTTGTAAAAATTCACAAAATATTATATAATCATCATGTGCAATTTTAAATTCTGGCAAATGAATATGTATCCCTTTCCCTTCTTTTCTCATAGCTATAATATAAGTAAAATTTTGTACGTGTGGCAATAAAGTTGTTTTAAGTATACAATCAATCAAATCTAAAATTGATTTTAAAGAAAATGGAACGGAAATTTTGTAATCAAAATCTAAAAAAATGGAATGCATGCCGGCCGATGATAAATCCATCGTTAAAGAAGGAGGCGTAGTTATACCGATCCATACTGAAACAAAATTTGGATAATCTGTAGGTGAAATCCAAAATATACCCCCGTTAATATTTAAAATAATATAAGCTTCAGGGGGCACTTCAATTTTACTATTTACTTTATGTAAAAAAGGAGATTCAAAATTCATTTTAAAATCCTAAATGAAAAATTAATATTTAAAATGTATCTTTCTTTTATATACTTGCTTTCTTTTATATATTTGCTTTAAAAAAAAAAAAAAAAAAAAAAAAAAAAAAAAAAAAATTTTTTTTTTTTTTTTTTTTTTTTTTTTTATTATTATTATTCAGTTGTTTCCGCATCCATCGGTTTTTCTTCATTATCTTTTAATTTTACCTCTTCCTTTTCTTGAGCTATTCGTTTTTCTTCATTTTTCTTTATATTATCAACATGCATATATATATGAACTTTACCTCTGTTTGGTGTCGTATTTGTTATATAAGAAGAAATCAAACGATGATTTTCGTCATTATAAAGTATTAATTCTTTATCTAATTTCATGTAAATTTTTGACAATTGACTTAATCTCCTTAAAGTTCGTATATATTGTCTCATTTGTAAATAACTCAATATTTTAATATCTATTTCAGAAGAAGATTCATCTCTCCCACGAAATTTCGCTTCAACCATTTTTTCATTTAATTTTTTTCGGTTCATTATATCGGTTCTCAAATCATTTATCTCTTTCTGGCCTATTGATATCATCTTCGTTATACTTTATTTTTTGTAATTAAAAATCTATTGTAACATACTGAGGCGGAGTTAAATCTTTTACCAAAGAAATACATTCAACGATTTTTTCGCATACTTCCAATAATTGTCGATCGTTATTTTCGGGGGTTTTATATGGTTTTACGAGTATTTTAATATCATATTCAGAATCCATATTAATGTTTGCTTTATCATCTACTCCGATTAAAAATATAGGTTCGGTGTACATTCGTCGAATATGTTCCGATGCTTTGTAAAATCCATACATATTCATCGAATTGTATGCTTCGTTCCGAGCAAATATTTTATGTGCGTATAACCGAATAGGTTTTAAAAATCCATTAACTACTCTATGAACATAATGATCTGCACCTAAACTCCACAAAATAATTTCTATATCCATTGCTCGTAACATTTTTATAGTAAAATCTAATTTAGGACGCACATAAAATATATTATTTTTATAAACACCTAAAGTTTCATCCATATCTAATACGACTACGATCATCGCTTGAATTGAAAAAAACAAAAAAAAGAAATGAGACCTAAAGAGAAACGTTCGAGTAGTGGTCATTCAGATACGATTAATATTATAATTCAGAATATTCAAAAAGAAAATCCTTATTACGCTGTATCCAACTGCGTTTATCATTTTAAGAAACCGTGTCTAACATTACTTAATAATTTCAATTTAGAAAGATTTCATTGTTTATTTCATTACAAAGCTATGCAATGGCGTTCATATTCTCTTACAAAGTCTTGCGATATACCCGAATTATTTTACGATATGATGGTTTTGAATAAAATTTTAGGAGATAAATATGTCCTTCCATTTGCTGGCCATTTTCGAGAATCATCCGGTTACACTATTGGTATGTTTCGTCAAAATATCGGTTTGTATCAACCTCATATAATTAATAGAAATCATTTTATTGAAATTGTTTTTACAATGATTATATTTTTTATAGCTACTTGTCATCGATTAGGAGGTTATGCACCTGATATGAAATTTTTTTCTATATTATATACAGAAACACATCCGGTTTTATGTGATATTGGAAAAAATAATGTAGATAATAGAGAACGAATCGTTGATAATGTAGAACATTTTAATAAGAAAAAATGGAAAAAATTTATGAAAAATAAAACGAACAAACGCGTTATTCAATATTTAAAATTATATTTTCCAAAATTTTTTCAAAAAAAGAAAAAGGGTAAACAATGTATTTTAAATGAAGAAGATGGTCACGCATTTTCAGATGAGACTCATGCGCTTGTTTGTAAAAGCGACAAAAAAAATTTATTGGATATTATTAAAGAATATAGACATTTAATTTCAAACAGAATAATCTCTTCTGGTTTATTAATAGATTGGATAGCATCTGTAGAAGATGAAGAAATCGATCATTATTTTGAAGATTTTTAAAAAACATATATTATATAAAAGCGCAACATAAAGCGAAACCTAAAACTCCACTTATACACATACATTCTAATATATGAACACAATGGTTATTTTTACGCATATAATAATCTTCCGTATAAAATATTGAACCCATTTTATCTTTTTTCTTATAAACCGTTTCCTTTAATTCTTCAGCATCTAAAGACATTTCATAACCATTTACTGTGATGGGTTTGTAAAAAATACCGTTTTCTAGTTTTAAATAATATGGTTTTTCATTTTTTCGTGGAAAATATTCATTACCGTATTCATCCAACGGATATCTTTCTCTTCCCATTTTAAAACGAGCTATATGTCCATCATTCGCAATGAATTCACATTTTTTCCACTTGGGTAGAATTTCATTACCCATTTTATCTTTGGCGTAGATTGGAACACCTTTTATTAAAATAAAAACATCGGGATATCCTTTTTTAGGATAAAGTTCGTTATTTTCAGCATCTCGAGCATATCGAAACAATCCATTTCTATCCTTGGCAAAAATAACTTTATTTTTTATATAGACATATTTCTCACACCCATTTCTGTTTTTTGGATAAATTTCATCTCCTTTATCATTTTTTAAATAAACATTCATATTTTTTAAACCAAAATAAGAGAAAACATTTAAAAGAAACTGTTAAATATATACGTTTCTATTATATATATATATAAAAAAAAAAAAAAAAAATTTTTTTTTTTTTTTTTTTTTTTTTTTTTTTTTTTTTTTTTACAAAAGAATTTTTTTAAATTAAATTTTCATTCTAGTCCGAGATGTAGTTGTTTTCATTTTGAAAAATTTATTTAAAAAAAAAAAAAAAAAAAATTTTTTTTTTTTTTTTTTTTTTTTTTAATAAATTTTTCAAAATGAAAACAACTACATCTCGGACTAGAATGAAAATTTAATTTAAAAAAATTCTTTTGTAAAAAAAAAAAAAAAAAAAAAAAAAAATTTTTTTTTTTTTTTTTTTTTTTTTTTTTAAATAACGAAGGTATAGTTTTATTCTTTTTTGAAAAATTAATTTATCAAAAATTGCGCTTCTGCCTTTGTTACACAATGTGGTTTTTCATCTACAGTGACCAATTCATAAGGTGGTAAACACAAACATATAAAATTTTTTCGATTTTTATATAAAAATATTCCTTGTTCGCAAACATCTTTGTTCAGTTCTCCACAATCCTCACCTCTGAAAAATGTCGAATTAGTACAAATACATGACCAATGGGGTGTTGGATCGTTTACCATCATCATGACACCTCCCTTATCTTCTTTACACGGAACGGGTTCGTATTCAATTTGACATATTCCGTTAATACACTTGGCATTTTTTTCAATGCAAAGAAACGAACAATCATCTATGCACGGAATATTTTTAGTGGTACAATTTTGACGAAACGTAGGAGCTTCAGTTCGAATATTTATCATATTTTTAATATCACGATCTTCGGTTCGCATACTTTTCCATATCCATGCGTATGCTAACCACATCAAGAAAAACACGATCCACGTATGAAACATGCTTTTTTTTCTTCCCCCAGCTTAAGTCAAGATGACAAATAGTGAAAGACCGATCGATAAATATGAACTAAAACGTAATTCAACCACAAATCTTCGACCTGTTAATAAAGTTAATAAATGGAGAGATGCATGGATGGCCTGTCATAAAATTGTAGAAGAATTTACTCTCATAGACCTTAAACAATTTCATTGTGTATTTGAACGTTGGGTTCCCATTTTAAATTGGATTTTTGATCAACCCATTCTTCATTTAAATCGATATGAACCCATCTTTTATTATTCTAATCAACCCAATGGGCCTAAAGAAATTATTAAATTATATATGGATGAAAATTTAACGGACGAAACAATAACGGTTTATATTATTTTCAACTTGTACGAGTTTCAAATTATTAAAAATCGCTATTGTCGCGATTATACGAAAACGACTCAAATACATTATAATGAAGCACGTGGAACTATTAATATGTCATTCATGGCTGAAAACGAACAACAAAATCCAGCCGAATACTTTAGAACCATGACTTGTTGGCACTTATTGTTCATTTATACTCTTCATGCGTTGGCTCATTGGGAGGCATACGATAAATATGAACATTGTCATTACGATACGCATTTGTACATGAGAGATTCGCCTTTTTTCAAATTTTATTTTTATGGTCAAATAGTGTACCACAATAAATAAAGCAAGCATGCCGAAACCAATGAAAATACCTATTAGTTATGCTATGAATGTATTAAATAATTCGAATCGAGGATATGCTAACAAACCGGATGGTATTTCTTTATCCGAATTGGAAAGTATATCCGATGATAAACAATTAGTACCCGTGGCTAAATTAAAACCTCATTTTAATAAAGCTCGAAATTACAAGGAATTCAAAAACAACATATCCGTTCCCGATGCACATTGGATTCAAGTCGTCCAAAAATCACCCGCACTTAGAAGTTATGCTTTACGATTCATGAGTAAAGCCCATAGAGATCTGATTAAATCACAAAGATTAAATCGTAACAATTTTGGTAGCGATAGAGGTCGTCATTCTAATAAAAAGGTTAAAACCATATCGAAATTGGGTCAATTTTCGGACGGTGAAGTTTCAGATGCCGATTCTGATGTTTCCATGCTCTCCATCGATCCTTCGAACGACGAATGCGACGACACGGACGTGAACCTTCCATTGCCCGTGTGCGCCGGAATCAGACGCGTCTGCAGAAAATATGATTCTCAGCGGCGATACCTTCCCTATGGAAAAGATGAAAGTGAAAAGAAACGTTATCGCTTCAAAGTTTCTTATAGATAAGTTTTTATTTTAATAAAAAAACGAATATTTATTTTAAACTATAATTGGGTTTTCTAATGGATTATAGGCTAAGGGAATTAAAGTTTGATAATCGGTAGAAAAATGTTGCGTATAATTTAAAGGTAATGATGATTTTATATCATTGTTGAGAGAAAGTAATTTAAATCTAGATTTACATTCAGACAATCGACCCGAAACCATTCGAATAGGTATAACTTCTTCCCGTGTAGTGGGAGGACCGAAACGAAGTTGATCTTCTTGACTAACGGGTTGATAAATAATATCTTTTGCAATATATTTAAAAACCCAAAGATTAATTCTTTGAGGTAAAAATCGCGTACTTGCAAAAAATTCCATATTCAACACATTTGCGATTCGAGGTACATCGTAATTCAAAAGAGTTAAAAATTTATAAATTTCGGTTTCAAAATCATCACTTTTGTGATACAGTATTGCATTGTCTAAATGAGATCGATTCAATTTTATTCTAATACATTTCATCGGAAAAGATTTAATATCGAGTTCAGTTACATGATGTAAATAAAAATTATATTCACCCACACATATCATAAAATTAATACCGAAAGGTTTAGAATCTCTCGAATAAACATCTTCGGGATTATCAAATCGTCGATCGTAACAAACAAAAGATGAAGAAGCGTAATCCATCGGAATCATTTTAAAATAAATATCAATAACGACATAATCTTCTAACTTTGGATACTTTTTCTGTTTTAAAAGATCTAAGACTAAACTTTGATATTCCATAACTTTTAAAACTTGATTTACTATTTAAAAAAAAAAAAAAAAAAAAAAAAAAAAAAAAAAATTTTTTTTTTTTTTTTTTTTTTTTTTTTTTTTTTTTATAGTCTTTTTAGATAAATTAAAAGTATCACTTATATAAAGCATTTTTGCTTGATTTTGACAATACCATTATTTTGTAAAGTTTTTGTTGTTTTTTAACAAATTTTATATTTTATATCGAGCACTTTTGCAGAAATTGATGAATACCATTTTTTACGATCGAGCGCTTCAATATACATTTTTACACGAATTCATGATGTCATGTTTTTTGCTTCATGATACGATCGAACGCTTCAATGTACTTTTTTGCAAGAATGCATGATGTCTTATTTTTTGCTTCATGTTACGAACGGTCGCTTCAGTATACATTTTTGCACAAATTAGTATTGTCATGATTTTGTGATCGAGCGCTTCAGTATACATTTTTGCACGAATTAGTATTGTCATGATTTTGCGATCGAGCGCTTCAATATACATTTTTACACGAATTGGTATTGTCACATTTTTTGCTTCATGTTGCGATCGAGCGCTTCAATATACATTTTTACACGAATTGGTATTGTCACACTTTTTTGCTTCATGTTGCGATCGAGCACTTCAACATACACTTTTGTATGAATTTATTACCCTGTATTTTTTAGCATTTAAATAAAATGATGTCACTTAAGAAATATTTTTTTAAAAAAATTAATATATTTTTTGTCATTTTAACACTTTCATTTTTTCTAATAAGTTTACTATTTCGACCCGTTTTTTCTAATCAGGAAGTGAAACTCTGGAAAATGACTTTACAATTAGAAAAAATGAATGCAAATATTAGATTTATTAGAAAAAATCAATTTTTTAAAAAGTATGTTTATATACCTTATGAAGACAAAAATAATGTAAAATTGTATGATATATATTTATTCCTTTTTTTGGCATTATTATATATTAGAAGAATATATACATTATTAAAAATAATTCTAATGAATAAATATTATAATAAAAATGAGTAAAACATTTTATAAAAATCATAATTTAACTATTTACGTGTTTTTTTGTTTATTATCAATAGCATTATTAAATATATGTTTTTGTAAATCATTTTCTGCATCGCTATAATAATTTAATAATGATTTTGTAAATAATTTAAATTTATTTATAAATTCATCAACCTCAGATAAATGATTGGATTTTTGTTCTATAAGTTTTTCGACACGTTCGATATTTTCTTTCACTTCGATATGAAGGTCAGCGGATTCATTATCAAATTGATTAATTGCTTGATCTAAATTTTTAAATGAATCGATAATGGCGAAAATTTCTTTGTCTTTAGAAATTAAATTTTCAATATTAATTTTCAATAAATCTAACTCTTTTGTAAATTTTTCTTTATCTTGAATATCACCATCATTTAAAAATTCCAATTCTGAAATTCTTTCATTATAAGAATCTATTATGCTATCAATTACCTCTTCTAAAGAATTCATATAAAAACCCGGAACAGAAACCATTATAATATTCTTAATTTATTTAAATGTAGAAAGAAAAGAAAAGGTTTGAATGTAATTTTTGTCTATTGTGTCTGATTATATATATTATTTTCTCTCATATTAAAAAAAAAAAAAAAAAAAAAAAAAAAAAAATTTTTTTTTTTTTTTTTTTTAGATTTAGATTATAAAAGATTCTTTTCGATTCGGTTCAAGATGTAAATGTTTTCATTTTTTGAAAAATTAATTAATTATTAATTACTAATTAATTACTAATTAAATATTAATTAATAATTAATTAATTTTCAAAAATGAAAACATCTACATCTTGATCCGATCCGAAAATAATATTTTATAATCTAAATCCTAAAAAAAAAAAAAAAAAAAAAAAAAAAAAAAATTTTTTTTTTTTTTTTTTTTTTTTTTTTAACACATATAGTTATTTTTCATTTTTGAAAAATTAATTGTCAGCTTCTATAGACGGGTAACATTCATATTCTAAATTATATTTATAACATTTTGCATCTTCGACGACCACATTTACGGATTTAGGAATTGCGACGGTGGGTGTTTGATGTACGCGATCTCCATGTTCGAAAAATTTTTCTTCGAAACAAAATGAAATCCCGTTTCCACGTAATGCATTCAGTTCCATATTTCCGATTTTCATACCGCCATTTCGACTTCTTCCTTTGACGGGTTGATTTGTCACTCTGTCCGTAACGCAAGAAATTGGAGCGTATAAATGTTCGCATGCTAAATAAACTACCGAAAAATAAAATGTTTTTCCGTAAAAAGCTTTTGCATTTTTAATTAAAACACCGTTTGAATTTTCCACACGCACAGCGTCTTTTCCACCACCGAACCGGATACTTTCTAATATTTGTCCGGGAGACATCCGAAACATACAATAAGGATTAATAATCAAATCGGGTATTACATTTCCATCTAACGTCGGCAATTTATCTTGGACTCTGATGACGCCTTTTTGACCGTGTAAACTACACAATTTATCTCCGGTATTACAAATATGTTCTTGTTCCAAACTTATCAAGAGTTTATCCTCCGTAATAAAACTCTGTATAATTCGGAAAGGTAACTTATTGAAATGAATGCGATATTCGCACGGAGAAATTGTATATACCTTCACGTGAATAGAAAAAGGTTCGACTTTTAAATTTTTGCCGCTAATTAACGTTCCTAATAAATCAGATTCGGGATCCTCATCACCGTAAACGGGATAAAATTTAACCCATGTATTGGGTTCGGATTCTAATTTAAATCGTAAGGTATAAAATCGACAACAATCAAACGAGCGAAAATCTCGGCGTTTGACGATACAATCTTCTTGCGTACATCCTTTAAAACTCATATAACTGACCATAGGTTGAGGCATTTTTAAAACAAAATGATTTGAAATGCCATCTTCTACCGGAGGTATTAAAGTTTTATGATCGGGTGTGGGAGCTCGAAAATAAGCCGATATGGTATCCATGAAATAAAATGCGTATTTCGGATCGGTAGCTAAAACGGCATTTTTCATAGCATTGAAGGCTAATATGTCTCTCGGAAAAGCGGTGTGGTTAAAAAATCGATTAAAATCTACGTGATAACCGGTAACGTAGGAAAAACAACCATCGTATACATTTTCGTTTCCGAATATGCGTCGCATCCAATATTTTTTATCGTAAGGAGTCACCCAGATCGAAATTTCGGGTAATTTTTTCATAATGAGGCCGGCTTTATAACGAATGACTATAAATTTTCCTTTTTCGTAACATTCTATTGATTTAAATTTAAATTTGAGTTTTAAAAGATCGATTTCATCAAAACATTTTTTAGTGACCGGTATGCAAGCTTCGTTCACGACAACATAATAGGAAGAAGAATCACGACCACCGTTTTTTATTTGTTGCGGCTGTTCGAGTTTCAACGCATTCCAAAAATTTTCGTCGTATTCGTTTTCGTAATAAACGGGATTCAAATCATCCGAAGTCGATACGATGGTGTCTCTCACCATCATGGTCGTACGTCCTACATTTTTCGTTTCGAAAACACCCAAGATACATAAATAATGTAAATAACTCGGATGAAAGGATTCGACCGATTTCACTTTTTTAGATATTTGTCTAACGAGAAGGTACAAGAGATACGGGTTTAACGGATAAAACTGAGTTAAAATTTCTCGATAACAACCGATATTTTTTTCTTTAAACACTTCACCATTTGCCGCAATTTCTCGATGAGATTCTTGCGGTTTATTAATCATTTTACCGGCAGACTGAGCCTCTTTTTGATACACTGTTTTGCGCGACAAAACGTGCAACAAATAACCGTTTTCGATCGAATTGTGCACCAATGATAATCTCGATTTAATCAATTTCGAATCATGATCTCTCAGAGGTCCGTATAAGTATTTGATGAAAAGTTTGGTAAACATGTGTCCGGGACTGACAACCATTTTATTTCCTAAATGATCAATGTTAAAATGTTCTTCCTTATACAAATGATTCATATAGGCCGTTAAATCAACGCGATAAGGACAATGCGAAAAAAAATTTGGATCTGAAGTTGTTTCGGAACCGTCGTTGTGAACAATGACAATATCACCGCATTTTCTTTTGTTGTTATTTGTCGAATCGGCTACATAAAAACTCAATTCTTTTCCACGATCGTCTTTATTGTAAGAATAAACCCGAACGATTTTTCTTTGTATGACATGCGTGTTGGTCGGATCGTTCGTATATACGTAGGGAAGATGGCGTAAAAACCCTCCGATGATAAAAAATCCTCTTCCGATATCTAATTCTTGAAAAGGAAATTCGGACGACGACCTGCTGGAAACGAGATCGAAAGGTGTTTGAAAAGACCGAATGTTTTTGTGGCGAATGAATAAATCGAGACGAGATCCGATCATGATAGGAAAAACATCTTTTAAATTTTTTTTACGTAAATTATAAGAAACGGAACAAGTATAAGTTGTTTTTTGTAAAATGTGTTGTTGTATATTGGTCGGACCTTCATAAATGAGATGACTTTGTAACCTATCTTTTAAAAATTGAATGAAATTGTTAACGTGCATATCATAATTATATAACATTGGTTCAATCATAGCCGGGACGTTCAGTTGCGGCATATTTGACTCGTAATTCATGTACTCTATCTTTAAAGGTTCGATCGCAAATGTATTGATGTTGATGAAGAGTGTATACGCAAAGCGATATGGTTAACGTAATTACAAAAAGACAATATAAATTTAATCCGTGTAAATATGGACTGTGTATCGGCAACTGATTACCAAAAATTGATTTTAAAAAAGATTTATATGTCATTATAAACTTTATATATTATTAAATTTAAAAAAAAAAAAAAAAAAAAAAAAAATTTTTTTTTTTTTTTTTTTTTTTTTTTTTTTTTTTTTAAATTTAAGATATAAACATTTTTATTAAAAAAAAATAATCAATAATTTTTTAATTTCTTTTTATCAATAATTTTTATTAATGTTAATTGATTATCTTCAAGTTTATATAATTCACTTATCCAAATAATTTCATTATTTAATATAAAACCTTCATTTTGACAGTACCGATCAGATATTATTTGAAATCGGGGTACACGTTTACACAAATGACACCATTTTTCAGGATTTCTAATAAAAGATGTTATGCATCTATAATGGGAATTGGCCTTTATATAATACAATTTTTTTATTTCACATTTCACATTATAAAAATAGAGCCGTATACATTTCGTACACATATTTAAGAGATAATTATCTTTTAAAAATACATAATATATAATATTAAGATTGTTAGAAGTGAAAGGGTAATAATTAAAATAGAAATGCCACTTTGAAAATATTTTTAAAATTAAAGAATCTTTTATGTTAAAAACAAAATCTCTTTTTAAAAAAGGTTGAATCAAATTTATAGAAGAATATTTTATATTAGCGATTTCTTTTAAAAATATGTCGGTAGTTTCATTCACTATCGGTATCGTCACGTATTGGTGACTCTTTCGTATAACTTGTAAGAAAATAGATTTGGGCAAATAAAGCGCCAAGCGTTCGACGTCGTGAAAATCTGGAAAATGAGTCCAAATTTTCGAAAAACACAAGTCCTGTAAGGAAGGAAAATCGAATACAACGTTACAATAAAACCTTCTTCCGACGAAAAACTCTAAAATATATGAAACTGAGATACGATCCTCTAAAGGTTGTATTTTTAAACCGAAAGCGACCGTTTTCCATTCATTTAGATTAATGTCTTCAAGTAAAACAATAACAAAATGAATGTGGTCTTTTCTGTCGCCGCCGCAAAACCATTCGGGATAATTTGATATATATAAATCGGGTATATTTTTACAAACTTCTCGAAAATTTTCAAATGCTGACTTGTGTAAAATTATATGATAGTAATACTTTTTATTTTCTCCTATATTTAGTCTTTTTTTAAACCCACATTGATTTAGAAAAAAACAAATATCTGATTTTTCATTATTAATAAAAGTTCGGGATTGCTCAAAACTTTCAGAACACTCGTTTATAATTTTTTTTGGATCCTCATGATTAATCTGAACTACTGATTTAATAAAAAATTGATTAGTGTCCATAATATATATTTATATACACAAATCATTTATAAATTGTATTGATTCTTGAAAATGACAGTAAACTTATTATTAGAGAAATATTTAAAGTATAATATTAATTTTACCCTAATATATACTTTATCTAAAAAATTTGTTATAAAAAAAAAAAAAAAAAAAAAAAAAAATTTTTTTTTTTTTTTTTTTTTTTTTTTTTTTTTAATTATTAGGGTTTAGATTATGAAAGATTCTTTTGGATTAGGTCCAAGATGTAGATGTTTTAATTTTTTGAAAATTAATTAATTATTAATCACTAATTAATTAGCAATTAATAATTAATTAACTAATTAATTAATTTTCAAAAATGAAAACATCTACATTTTAGACTGCCCCGGAAAAGAATCTTTTTTTTTAAGATTTAATTATAAAATATTCTTTCCGATTTGGTTCAAGATATATATGTTTTCATTTTTTGAAAATTAATTAATTATTAATTACTAATTAATTTAATTAATTAGCAATTAATTATTGATTAATTGTTAATTAATTAATTTTCAAAAAATAGCGAGTGTGGAACTTTTTTCTATATTTATATAATATAACTAAAAAAATTTTTACCAATAATTTTTATCAATGTTAATTCATTATCTTCAAGTTTATATAATTCACCCTTCCAAGCAATTTTATCATGATTTAATTTAAAACCTTCATTTTGACAGTATCTATCAGATACTATTTGAAATCGAGGTACACGTTTACATAAATGACACCATTCTTTAGGATTTCGAATAAGAAATGTTAAATAATCAGAAGAAGGATGGGACAGTATATAAGAAAATTTTTTTATTTCACATGTCACATTATAAAAATAGAGTCGTATACATTTCGTACACATCTTGAAAAGACAATTATCTTTTAAAAATACATAATAAATAATATTAAAATTATTAAGATGACAATTAAAAAAGTCATACAATGTTGATAATATAAAATAATCTATTTTAAAAATTATAGAATCTTTTATATTAAAAACAAAATCTCTTTTTGAAAAGGATTCGATCAAATTTATATAATCAAATTCATCATTAGCTATTTCTTTTACTAAATTAGTCTTTTTATTCACTATCGGTATCGTCACGTATTGGTGACTCTTTCGGATAACTTGTAAGAAAATAGATTTGGGCAAATAAAGCGCCAAGCGTTCGACGTCGTGAAAATCTGGAAAATGAGTCCAAATTTTCGAAAAACACAAGTCCTGTAAGGAAGGAAAATCGAATACAACGTTACAATAAAACCTTCTTCCGACGAAAAACTCTAAAATATATGAAACTGAGATACGATCCTCTAAAGGTTGTATTTTTAAACCGAAAGCGACCGTTTTCCATTCATTTAGATTAATGTCTTCAAGTAAAACAATAACAAAATGAATGTGGTCTTTTCTGTCGCCGCCGCAAAACCATTCGGGATATTTAAATATATATAAATCGGATATATTTTTACAAACTTCTCGAAATTTTTCAAATGCTGATTTGTGTAAAATCATATGATAATCATATCTTTTATATTTTCCTTCAGGTAGTATTTTTTTAATCCCACATTGATTAAAAAAAAAACAAATATCTGATTTTTCATTATCAGTAAAAATCAGGGGTCGCTCAAAACTTTCAGAACACTTATCGATAATTTTTTTTGGATCCTCATGATTAATCTGAACTACGGATTTAATAGAAAATTGATTTGTGTCCATAATATATATTTATATACACAAATCATTTATAAATTGTATTGATTCTTGAAAATGACAATAAACTTATTATTAGAGAAATATTTAAAGTATAATATTAATTTTCCAAATATATATTTTTTCCTAAGAATATTTTCCTTTCTTTAAAAAAAAAAAAAAAAAAAAAAAAAAAAAAAAAAAAATTTTTTTTTTTTTTTTTTTTTTTTTTAAGAAAAGAAGAAAAAGAGAAATGACTAAACCTACAAAAATTCCTTTATTATATGCTTATGATACATTAAATAAAACGAATCGCGGATATTATCAACCTCAAGATGAAGTACAATATAATGAATTAATGGAACATACCGATGGCGATAAATTGCTAATACCAATAAAAAATCTCAGACAGTATTTCGCTGATGATAAAACTTTTAAAGAATATAAACAAAATATACATGTTTCTAATTCTTATTGGAATGGTGTTCTAAAAATGTCTAAAAAACTTAAAATTAAAAAAAGTGTCGATAGTAAATATGCCAAACGTTTTATAACTAAAAATAAAGTTTTAGGTGGTGGTGGTAGTGGTAGTAGTAGTAGTAGTAGTAGTAGTGTTAACAATAATATTGCTAAACACAAAAAACGGCGTTTAAAAAAATCTAAATATATTTCAAAATTAGGAAAATATTCGGATGCAGAAATTTCAGATGTTGATTCCGACGTTTCCATGCTGTCCATCAATCCTTCGAACGACGAATGCGACGACACGGACGTAAATTTTCCCTTGGCCGTGTGTGCCGGAATCAGACGCGTCTGCAGAAACTATGATTCTCATCGACGATATCTTCCCTATGAAAAAGACTCGAGTGAAAATAAACGTTATCGTTTCAAAGTTTCTTATGCCGACTCTTAATTAAAAATACTATAAAATAATTTATAAAAAACAAAAGAATAAACAAATGTTTTTTCTTATATTATAAAAAAATTAACACTTTAAAATTTTTTTTGATATAAAAATGGATTAGATTTTTGATAATATATATCATCAAACATATAATCACATACATTTTCCATTTTTAAAACTTTTATTAATGTCTTGGAAACTATGTCAAAAATTTCTTTGGAATTATTAAACTTTCTCACACACATAGCCGCATACATTCCAGAATATATTAAACATTCCAAAACCCAAAATTGATAAATTTCTGAAGAATGAGACTTATTTTTATTATTACTACATTTGAAAATTTTATTCTCTAATATATGAGATAAGCGTATCGAAACATGTCGTTTATTTGCCACGTCTTTCAATTTTTGATATAAATCTGAGTCAATGTTTTTCATTTTTCTAGGAGTTGAAATTCTACCGATACCGAAATATGTTGTAAAATATTCATTTAATATATTAAAAATGAAACGATACACAGCAAGTAAATCTTCATCAAAATCGGATAAATTTATATTATTCTCTTCATCAGTAAAATTGTAAGCTTTTAATCTCCAATTGGCTAAGTAAATGCATTCTCGAAGGAGATGTCTAAAAAGTTTTTCGATATCCTCTTCATCAATATATCTGATCATATTTTTGTAAAAATTGAAATACAAAAGTATATATTTTATAATAATTTGGATTATCCGAATCATAAGAATGAAAAATTGTAGCAGAAAAACAAAAATTAATAATAAGATATAGTCTTTATTTAAAAAAAAAAAAAAAAAAAAAAAAAAAAAAAAAAAAAATTTTTTTTTTTTTTTTTTTTTTTTTTTTTTTTTTTTTTTAAATAAAAACAAAGTTTCAACAACAAAATAAAATATTATATGTATATTCGCTTTTTGTCTGTAATATAACTTCGACAAATGGGACAATTTTCAATTTTCTCAGAACAAGTGTAACAACATGTTACATGTCCACATTCTAAAAACACGATCTCACATTCATTATACAAACAAATTTTACATAATAATCTAGTGGTATCTTTTTCAATTACCGTATTATTAGATCGTGTCATAAAAATAAGATCAAATAAGTATTTTAAAAATTTTTCAAATACTTTTACATTTGTATCTTTATCATTTTCATTCATATTTGAAATTTTACCTAATACAAACGGACATTTTAAATTTTTAACTACATGTTGTCTCAAAGGATCGTTGTATGGCTTCCAGTCATGCAAGATTATTTTGCAAAATGCACATTGTACAAAATCTTTATATCCCAAATAAAAAAAACCTAATTCGGCCATTTCTTTTGAATTTACCGTTTGACGAAAAGGCCATCCGTCGAACGTAGCCAATCTATTTTTTTCTGACAAAAAATTCAAAGAATTATAATAGATATTTTCCGATTTCTTCCTTTCCTTTAAAATCGTAGTCAAAAGCATTAGTTGAGCCACAAAACATTCTGGTTTATGTTTAGCATGATCTCGAGCAACATCATCGTTTTTTTTCCATTCTCCGATGCAAACGCCACACCAGTAACATAAAACATAATCCTCTAAATTCGTGTAAAAAAATCCGTTTGTTGCTAAAATCATAGGATCGGGATAGGATGCGGTCCATTTTTTGAAAGTGTTTAATCTATCAATTTTTTGTTTTAAATTAGAATATCTTGGCATTAAATGTAATCCCATTATTTTATTATGTGTAGTGAAATATTTATTCAATATATCAAGATCCATGACTCTTGATAAAATAAAACTGAGAAGGAAATAACGATATATATATTAGAAAATAAATATTATTTAAAAAAAAAAAAAAAAAAAAAAAAAAAAAATTTTTTTTTTTTTTTTTTTTTTTTTTTTTTTTTTTAATCATGTTCTTTGATCTATTTTAAAATACCACTTTCCCGTCATCATCTTTTATTGATAAATCAAATGATTATAAATAACATCTACAAATAGCAACGTAAAAGATTTTATCTATTTTGTCATCATTTTTTGGACTTTCATCAGTCTGTTTTATCAAATAAAAATATAATTTCGAATGTCACTTAAATTCAATTTATCTTATTCATAACTAAATACAAGAGCTGGACCAACATTTATGTTGAATGCATCATCTATATAGCTAAGAAAAATATCAATATTAACTTGAGATAACACAATTTTTTTTTCAAAGTATCAAGGAAAATCCTTAACTCTAAATTTCAATTTTTAGTAACATTATTATTATATATTATACAGTATATAATTATTTTAAAAAATAATTCAAAGTAAATAAATTCGTTGGGCGAAGTTTCATATATGTTGGAAAACATTCATTCATATAAATATTAGCCATTTCATTTTCAAAAAGAGAATTTAATATAAATGAAAAAATTTCAATGCATACAAAACTAATAATTAAACCAAAAACCAATGCTGGAAAGAAAATATGTTTTAGAATAAAAACTAAAAATTTCATATTCATATTTTTTCATAAAATGTCAAGAAAATTTTAAGATTTGTAAATATCTATAAGTATCAAAAGGTTTTATATTATAAAATTAGTTGTTAAAAAAAAAAAAAAAAAAAAAAAAATTTTTTTTTTTTTTTTTTTTTTTTTTTTTTTTTAGAGTAAATAATTGGAAAATAGAATTTTATATTTTTGTAAGGAGAAAGAAAAGAAAATAGAATTTTATATATTTTTTTAAACAGGCGAACTAGGTGGCGATATTGGAGAAAAACTACGCGACTGTTTACTTTTGTGAGACGGCGGTGATTCTGGTCTAGGAGAATGAGGGGGCGATTGTTTTTTTTCTTCTCGTTGTGGAAGAATTTTTTTTCTACTTCGTTTGTTCGGTTGTTGCTGAGCATACAATTTCGATCGCCTATCTGAAGCCACTCGTTCCATTTCTTCTTCTCCTACTGTTTCAATATAAAATTCGATCATTTCTCGAATATTCATCACATTATCTGCCTCATCATCAGAAGTTTTTTCATTTTCACTATCAATGTCCTTTTCATTTCGAAGATTCAAAGCTTTTTCTACAATATTTTTTACTTCTTCGACTTGCGAACAATGACTATATAAGGCTCTCACGGCAGCATTATGTTTTTCGAAATTGAGAGAAAAAGCTTCTTGAACATAAAATTTTGGATGCGATCCGATAATTCCATCTACCGCAAACCATCTACAAACCATTAACGGATCGTATTTGTACCAACAGCAAGCAAATTTTGTTAATTCAGAAGGATGGGGACAATCTTTAGACAAAATACGTTCGACGCAAGCTCTTTCTTCATAAGACATATTAGATTTAATGGACTCGTAAATATTTAAAATTTCATCGTGCCATCGAGAAAATAAAATAGTTTTTTCATTCTGTTGAAAGGAGACTCGAGTATGTTGAAAAATTTTTTTGTATAAACGTAAAACGATAGTTTCCATTGTAAGATATGGATTACGATTCTCTAAGACTTGATGCTGAACAGCACTGTCAATAAGCATTTCGACAGGATCCATGATTTCTATCAAAAAATTATAACTATTTTCAAATGAAAGGATAACAACTTGTTTTATACAGAACGAATATGAAAAAAAAAAAAAAAAAAAAAAAAAAAAAAAAAAAATTTTTTTTTTTTTTTTTTTTTTTTTTTTTTTTTAATAAAGAAATATATATTTATAATATTGATATGATGAGTTAGATTTTCAAAAATGCAACATCATTATACAATCAATATTAATTTATTTTTATCATATTTTTTTCGTTAATCATTTAAACGTTGTAATTTTTGTTCTTTTTGAAATTTTTATAAACACAAGCCAGAGTTAAATCTTTACTTATAAAATTAGATTTTATTAAAATTACTTTTGGCAATGCATTTTCCAAACACCAATATGTATATTCATTTAGAGCACCCACAACGATATTCCAATCTTCACCTTTACCATTGTTACATTGAAATATATCAGATAATACTTTTTCCATTTCATATAAATTATCAACATAGACATCAATCTTTGAAGAACGTTGTTTTGCAAAATTATCTACATTATAATTAAATAAACAATCTTCATATGTAAATTCAAAATTTTTTGCATCTAATCCTATGGTGAAAGTTTTAAAAGGTGGTATAACTGAAGTAAACGCAATACACCAAGGGACATAACTACCATAATGACTGATAAAAGTAGCATGTGCCGCATAGTCGTACGATTCGTTGTCAATTTCCATATTGTGAAAAGAAATCGAAGTAACTGAACATTTCAGAAATGAATTTATATTATATATTTATAATACTTAAAAAAAAAAAAAAAAAAAAAAAAAAAAAAAAAAATTTTTTTTTTTTTTTTTTTTTTTTTTTTTTAACATTATGCATTGACCAATAATACAAAAATATTCAATTATATCAACTGTTTCAATTTATTTGATTCATAATGATTTTCTAATTTTCTTTATTATATTTTGACATATGAAATCTATACGCCGCAGCTAAGGTTCGATCTTCTCCTAAAAATGTAAAATCTAATAAAATAACTGAATTATTAATTATTTTTAAATAATCATAGGTTGGTCTATCAACAGCCGCCATTTGATATGTCCAACCATCTTTCCAAAAAAAATTCATATAAATGCGATTAAATTCCACATTTAAATTATCGAGATCAATTTCATAATCCAATTTTAAAGATTTGGGTCTCTTAAAATCATCTGTGATAAAATTGTTATAATCCAAGTCTTTGTCTTTCCATAAAAAATTTTTCGTCGATAAACCAATTCTAGAAGTGTTAAATGGTGGACTGGTTGATGTCAAAGTGATAGTATATGGAATCATTTCATCATTTACTCGAATAAACGAAATATGAACAGTATATGAATATTCTAATTCAGCCATTGTTGAAAAGTTGGTTTTGAAAAGAATATTATATTTGAAAATATTATTCCATTAACCAAATATATAACCCAAAGACTTAAAAAAAAAAAAAAAAAAAAAAAAAAAAAAAAAAAAATTTTTTTTTTTTTTTTTTTTTTTTTTTTTTTTTTTTAGTTATACCAATTTTTTTCTTTTAAATATTTTTTATAAACACATGACAAAGTTTTATCGAGACTTTTTAACTCTGGTTTTATCAAAATAACATTTGGTATCTTATCTTTAATATACCAATATGTAGGTAAATCTATAGCTCCTACTATTATATTCCAACCATCGTTTGTTTTATTTTGAAGATTTTGATAAAGATTTATCAAAGCATAACTCATTTCGGATAGTTTTGCATAAAAGTTAACATGAGTTGAATAATCTGCCGGAAAAGTTTCTTCCATCATTCTGGTACAAACTAAATCTTCATACTTGAAAATCATATTTATTGCATTCAAACCTATTATATAAGTTTTAAATGGTAAATACGTTGATGTAAACGTAATGCGCCAAGGAATATAGGAATTGGATTGCTTAATAAATGTAACATGAACAGCATAATCATAATTTTTCATATTGAAAATTTGAAATATTCTTCTATTCATATCATATATATATATTTTTTACATAAAAAAAAAAAAAAAAAAAAAAAAAAAAAATTTTTTTTTTTTTTTTTTTTTTTTTTAAATTAAATAAGAAATATATTTTTTAAAATTTTATAATATTTTTGTTAAGTTTTTCCCATGCATTATCAAACATTTCAATATTGTTTTTTTCATTCAAATTTTGAGGTTTTATGTGTGCAACATCGTTCTCGTTATAATCAGATAGATGTAAATTTTCGACTTCACGGTTAATATCATTCGTCATTGTAAGATCGATCATTTCAACATCGTTCTCGTTATAATCAGATAATTGTAAATTTTCGGCTTCACGTTTAATATCATTCGTCATTGTAAGATCGATCATTTCAACATCGTTCTCATTATAATCAGATAACTGAAAATTTTCGACTTCACGTTTAATATCATTCGTCATTGAAAGATCAATCATTTCAACATCACCGTCGTTATCCTCACAAAATTGTTGAGACTTTTTATCATGTTCTAAGGTACTACCGATTGAATTAGATGAAATAAAATTAGACATATCTGAAAACGGTGGACAAATCCATCTATAATTGAAAGGTGGGCGTCTATACATTCCATAAGGTCCAGGATAGGGTAGGTATAAGCTTTTATATGCATCGGGTGGAACAAACACGCCACCGTTGTTAATTGTTGTAGTTGAACTAAAATGTTTTACGAAAGATTGTGGTGGTTGAGGCATATTTCCATCAGTAAAAGCTGGACGAAATGGTTGAGGAGACAATACATTATCATCATTGGCAAAATTTGAAAAACTAGACATTTTCCCAAATGATTTTAAAAATAATCCTAAATTTGTTTTAAAAATCTAACTATATATAGCAAATATACAAAAAAAAAAAAAAAAAAAAAAAAATTTTTTTTTTTTTTTTTTTTTTCCCAATTATTCCATTTTGACATTATATCTTTCTCTAAAATACTTGGGGGGATCCATCATGGCTTTTTGACAAGAGCAAGTATTCGGACCTTTATATTGGTTAACAAATCTCATACAATCGTTCAAATGCCATTGTTTGCTGACTGAATTATAAACCGCATCAATTTCATTTTCTTTTTTCAATTCTCTAACTCTTATCTTGAATGCTAAAACGTTTAATTTCATTTTATACAATTCATACCATTTAAATACATTTTTTCTTTCACAAATGCAAAAATTATAAAAATCTTGTAAGCTTTCCAATTGATAAGCATTACCGAAATAATTCATTATTGGAAAGGTATACTCTTTCATATTTTTAAATTTGTTGTTCAGCGTCACAAAACGTTTAGAAAACATTTCTTTTTCCAAATATTTTTTTGGAGAATTTAATGCTCGGAAACAGTAACATGGAGCCGTATCATCTGTTACTTTGTCCCAAGACCATACACAACTATTCAAATGAAATTTTCCTTTTTCATTTAAAATAAATTTTAATCGACTGTTGAAACGATGAGACAACGTTTCAAAATGTAAAACGCGAACACGATACTGACAAATTACTAAATTTTTTTCTAAAACTTTAAATTTTTTACTTGACATGTTTTAGTTAAAAGTGAAAATATAAGTAAAAATAAAAAAATACGAAATTTATTCCATACCTTTAGGTACCGCAAAATAAAGACTACCTTTAAATTTACAGTATGAAGACCGTCCGTTTAAATATTATAATAAAATTATATTTTTTTATTTCTTAAAAATAAATATATTTAATTCATACCTTCTAAGTACTGCAAAACAAAGAATGCTGTTAATTTTACGATATGAAGACAATATAATTATTTTTTTCTAAAAAAATACCAAATTTTTTGGGAAAAAATCAATATAAAATAGCTATATTTTTTATTACAAAGATGAAATTAAAGTTTCAATATCTTCAGAATCACAACATAAACATTTACAACGAATTAAATTCCAAACTTTTTCATCAGAATAATGAAAAATTGGCCATTTATATAGAATTGTTGAAAAATTCTCTTGTAAAAAATCAAAATAGAATTTTTCGCCCTCTACGTATAGCCAATCTTTTGTTTTTTTATTGTTTTCTGACAGTGGAAGAAATAACTTTTTTAATCCTGTAAATGTTGGAAAATAATCTTTGTAATGAGTTTGTACATGATTTTCAAAAATCCATCTTTTTGTACCAGCAGGAAACTTTTCTTTACATAAAATACACCTCGCCTTATCTAAGTCTTGTCTCTCATCGATATGCGCTTGAAAGTTCAAATAATCATAAAAGACTTTTGGACAGTAATCACATTCTATTAGAAAAGACATAATAAATAAAGTTGAAGAAAATGTAATATTTTATACCAAGAACAAAAAAAAAAAAAAAAAAAAAAAAAAAAAAAAATTTTTTTTTTTTTTTTTTTTTTTTTTTTTTTTTTTTTTTTAATTAAATTATTATTATTATTATTATTATTATACATTTTTAAAAAACCATTTATATTTTTATCTACTTCATTTTTAATGTCAATACTGATCATCGACATTATATCATGTAAACAATCCCTTATCATTTCTTCTTTAATTTTTTCGATATCATCACCAATCTTTGAATAAGCAGATACAAATCTGTTATAATTTACATAATTTTTTATCTTGTATTTATTCAATGCCTTTTCATTAAACTCTTCTCGTTATCTTAAAAATATTTCTAGAACGATAACATTCTTCCTCATCTTTCTTCAACACAAATCCTTCCAATGGACAATTTGAATAATTACTAGGATATTTTTCTACTTCACTATATAAATCACCTATTGTTTCATAATGCAAACTTAAAATTGGCACATGAGGTAATTTTACTTCTTGAAATATTTTTATGGCATCGCTATACTTCATGAATGTTTTTGTATCTAACTTATAAATATCAAATGCACGAAAAAACACTTTTTTACTTCCAAACACAGATTCCGATTCAGAGTCATAATATATAATTCTATTATTTGTTCGACCAAATATTTCACCGTAAATGATAAAATTACATTTTATAATATCTTTGATTAACTGTACTTTTTGTATTAACGGTTTTATAATTTCATTTAAACCAAAATTACAAGAATTTTCCTTTAAAATCATGTTTCTAGATTGTATTCTAAGTGAATCGTTAATATAACCAATTCCAATATTCGATCCGTCAATTTTTTCAGTAATGATCAAAGACTTGTCAGAAATAATTTTACTGTTGATGTCATGGTATCTAATAACAGTATTCGATAAATCCATCTAAAAAAATTTTAAAATCTAAAATTAATTAAAGTCAAATTATTTAATTTAACTTGTTTCGGCGAAAACTTTTTCGGGAATATTCAAATATTTTTAAGTTTATAAAAAAAATTTAAGTTCCAAATAATGAGTTTTAATTTTTTCAAAGTAGACAATTATTTTCATTTGTTTCTCACAAATATTTAATAAAAATATTTAATAAAAAGCTATCTTTTTATAAAACAAAAAATACTTTGCAAGACTGTAGGAATTGTAAGAAAATAAATTGGTAAATGTAAAAATGAGGTTTAAAATTGATCAACTTCTCCTTATTTATATATGTTCAAACGATTAAAAAAAAAAAAAAAAAAAAAAACTTTAACCTACTTAAAAGGATGTCAACAAAGTTAATAACTTTTTTGAGAAAGAATGTCATATTTCTAGGTTATCTTTATACCATGACCTAAAAAAATCATTTATTTCTTTAACATGATTAAAGATAGGTGTTGACGAATTTGATAACTTTTTAAGAAAGAATGTTGTGTTGCTAGATTATATTTTATGCCATGACCTTCTAATTTACTTTGACGAATTTGATAACTTAATCTAAATCAACATTTTTGAAAATTGATCTTATTTTTTTTTTTTTTTTTTTTTTTAACATTTAAAATTTCTTATAAGGTAAATTTATTTAAAAGAATATACATTTATGATATTGATCAGATGAATTAAATATTCAAAAATGATTTTAACCGCGTGTCCATTATAAAAAGAATCAATGAAATTTTCAAAAAACTAATAACAACTTTAATGTTTTTTTACTTCTTTGCATTTATTTAAAAAAATTCCAATGTTTAAAAATATTAAAAAAGATATATATTTGTTTTTGAAAATGTATTTAATCCAATCTGCATTATAAATATATTTTTAACATAATTGCTAATTAATTAGTAATTAATTAGTAATTAATAACTAATTTAAAAAAAAAAAAAAAAAAAAAAAAAAAAAAAAAAATTAATTTTCAAAAATGAAAACGACTACATCTTGGACTCCAAGGAAAAATTGAATTTAGAAAACCTTTTCTGACAGATAAACAAAATATTGACAAAAAAAAAAAAAAAAAAAAATTTTTTTTTTTTTTTTTTTTTTTTTTTTTTTTTTCAATATTTTGTTTATCTGTCAGAAAAGGTTTTCTAAATTCAATTTTTCCTTGGAGTCCAAGATGTAGTCGTTTTCATTTTTGAAAATTAATTAATTAATTAATTAATTAATTTTCAAAAATAAAAACGACTACATCTTGGACATCACAATTTTTATGTTTTTGAATTTATGTGAAAAATTTATCAATTTTTTAAAATATTAAAAATAAAATTTCTAAAAAACAATTAAATTAGTCATTTTATTATTTTGATATTTTTACAATAAATTTCATTATCAAACTCATTTTTATTAAAATTTTTATAACGAAATAATTATATATCCTGCATACCCGCCAAGTTATTATTTTTGTTTTTCATTTCAAATATGAAAAAAAGTAAAAAACTTTTTTAATTTACAAAAAATATAATTAAATAAATCTTTTTAAACATATTTTTAATATTATTTACAAAAAATATAATTAAATAAATCTTTTTAAACATATTTTTAAGAAATATTTTCAATATTGGTTAAATGTTTGACGCAAAAAAATGGAGTTGGACAAGGTATTATTAACCATCTGGTTAATAATACCTTGCCCAACTCCATTTTTTTACTCTTAATATGTTTACTTTTATAACTTATGTTATAAAAAATTTCTATTAAGAATATTTTATTCAATATTAAATTGTTTTACAGAAAGAAAACAAACAAAAAAATATAATAAAAATAAAAATTTATTATATGAAATAATATTTACAAAAATATATACAATATTTACAAATTTACAAAAATATTATCATAAACAATATTTTTCGGTAAAATTGTCGCAAGGTATGTAAGTTATGATAATTATTTAAAAAATTTATATTTTTTAAATTTAAATTTTGAAAAACAAAAGAAAATGTTTCTATTATTAAAAGACATATATATTTTAAAATCTTATTGAAGTTTTACTCATAATATAAAAGTTTATATGTTTTAATAAAAAAATACTAATATATAAATTTTTTAATTTAAAATTCTGTAAAATATAATAAAAATGCGTCTATTATAAAAAAAATAATATACAAATATATACTTATATAATTTAAAATTTTGTTAAAGTTTCATTAAAAGTTTCATCAAAATATGTTAAAAATTTCAAGTTTTTTTCTTGCAATTTCTGATAATTATAATACAAGAAATTTAATTTATGTGTGTCTGGATGATTATAACTAAAATTATCCGTACTATTGGATATTAAATTAAGAGTATCTAAGCTAACATTTTTAAGCAAAGAAATAGACTTTTGCAAATTTTTTTGAATTTTTTTGGCTAACCTATAAGATTTTAATTTTTGATCAAAACTCACATACCTTTTGACAATACCCGAAGAGGATTGTCGGGTGAAATATCTTGGTTTTTTTCGATGACAAACAGATGTTTCTGGCTGCAAAATCTCATTTGTTGAAGAGGCGGTTGAAAGTTCGTTATTTGAAATGTTTTCGGAAGATGAAAAATTAGGAGTTTGATATCTTGGATTCGTGACATCATCCTCATTGGCAGTCGTTTCGATTGAATGGCTAAGGTCAGGACTCTGCTGAAATCTGGAATTGGTGACATCGTCCTCGTTGCTAGTCGTTTCCTCTTTGATCGGACGGATTATGTCGGGACTCTGAAATCTTGGATGGGTGACATCGTCCTCGTTGACAGTCGTTTCCTCTTTGATATGATGAATCATGTCAGGACTTTGAAATTTTGGAATATCGTAAATGTATATATAGCAATATTCATGGAACTTGTATCCACAAATTTCGATCACTTTATTATCGAAAATACTTTTATTGCAATAATTGCAACAAAGCATAATTAACCAGAAGCACCGGAACACTAATAACAGACACAGCAGCCAGTCAGCAGGAAAATGAGTTTATGAGCAAAATGCTTCTCTATATATACGTTTTTTCAAAATCACTTGACCCCGATATCTTTAGACGCTTAAACAAGTTCAAAAGGTGAAAAAAACAAATGATATTTTATCACGAGGAAAATAATCTCATGTGAGGTCAATAGGTTTTGAGAAGGAGGTCGGAAAAACATCGCGTGATATTTCGTAACGGTTCAAAGTAATTTTTTTAAGTGCATCAGACAAGTTCAAAAGGTGAAAAAAACACTTAAACAAGTTAAGTTATCGGGTCAATTGGCACTTGACTTTAATATCTTGAAACGCTTGCAAAATATTTTCTCCTCGTGTTCTGCAAGAAATATATAAGAGTCACTTGACCTCATGTCAAGGATTTTAATATCTATGAGAAAGTTTAGATAATTCTTTTTCTAGATGAATCCGATAAGAAAATAATAAAAACAATTTAGTTTTCAATTTTTATATCTCGATATATTAATCTCTTATATAACATGTTTTTAAAAATAAAAATTTTCTAGAATTTTCCTTGAACTTTATCTATCAGTTTTTAATCAATAGATAATCTTATTGACCCATTGATCTTTTATTCATTTAATTTTTTCATGTATCGATAAATATTTTTATTGTCCATGAGAAAGAGATAAACCAGATAATATTTTTTTGTTTTTCGTAAGTAAATGAGCTTTTTTGTAAGAAACGCTCAAAAATGGAAGACATTTCAAGAACAATATCCTAATTAAGCGATAACAATTTATCTTGGTCTTTTTGTAATTACTACTAGTTTGAAATTCCTAACACCTTTCTTTACCATATATTTATATTGACGCGGAAAAATATAACTTGGAGAATACTATATGTAATTAGAATTTTTATAGTTAAAGGTTAAAAGACTTGCAATTTTTTATATATTTCATTCTTAATAAGATCTTGTAATTTAACTTAATTAACCCGTTATAGTTATAAATTTAATAAAATTATCAAAAAACAATAAAATGACCAAACTTATAAAATTATTTCAATTTTTGCAAAAATCAATTTATACAATTTTTTTAAATGAAAAATAAATACCCAAACACAAATTTTAACCCCACTTGGTTAAAAGCCTAGTTGAATTTGTAATTTTTAATTAACATAATCATTCTAAATATAATTCACTATAATATTTATTTAAAAAAAGGAACTGGATAAATTTTCGTATTTGTTGATTATCACAAATTCAACCAAGTTTGAAAAAATAAAATATAATTATAATTATATTTTATAAGTTTATCATTTAAAATTAATAAAATATTTATACTTTTATATTTATTCAAAAAATTATAATATTTTTAAATAAAACATTAAATATAATTAAATTATTTATTTTATTAATTTTATATTGTAATTTTTCAAAATCCCATAATTAATTTTGAAAATAATTCTATTTTCTCCACATTCTTCTGAATTCGATTAAATTTCTGATAATCAACACACAAGCTAAATCGTTACATTTAAAAATATATCAAATTCAGTCATTATATTTTATTTAACCATAGTTCTTATTATATTTATTTATTTCTTTATAAGAAAACATTTTCAATAATTAAATTTTTCTTCAAGTACAAGATACAGTCATTTTCATTTCTGAAAATTAATTAAGTTAATTAGATAATCATTAATTAACTAATTAATTTTCAGAAATTAAAATTACTACATCTTGGACTCGAAGGAAAATTCAATTTTCGAAAATCTTTTCTGATGATATTTAAAGTTGTAAAAAAAAAAAAAAAAAAAAATATATATTTTTTTTTTTTTTTTTTTTTTTTTTTTTTTTTTTACAATATTGAAGTTGAAGAAAATATATTTAAATGCTAATCGGATCAAGTAGTATTTCAAAAACAAATGATTTAGATTGTGTGTGTCGATTATTGAAAATTTAACTGAATTTTAAAATGTTATGAAAATAGTATGATTTTTAAAAAACTAACAAACCGGGAATTTTCAATAATTAACTTTAAATGTTATGAGACTAAGTTCTATTTACAAGTTATAGATTTTTAATATTAAATGAAAAATTATTAATTTTTTTTAATTTATAATTATTGTTTATCGATATTGAAATCGTTTTCATTATTTTAATAAATTTTTCTAATAGGAAGATTTTAGAAAGTAAATTGTTTTTAAGTTATAATTAACTTTCTAAAAATTATATTTTTAATAACAAAGAAATATAAATTTTCAGTTGAAAAAATTTTTCAAAGTTGTAATGTAAAAATTAAAATAATTTTCAAAGTTTTATAAAAAAAGAATATTTTACCTAAATAATTATTCAAGCAGGAATCTAATTAAAAAAATATAGAATGGAGGTCACATTACATTCTTAACCTAACCCACTTAAAGAAAATCAAAATAATTTTTCCTCATTCCCATAACCTGTTGAACTCATTCCATAAAAGTGTGTCATTTTCGAAATTACATCCTTCCTTTTGAACTCATTATTGTTATACAATAAACCTGATACGCATTTATAAATTAAACTTTGCCTTATTCCCATAACCTTTTTGAACTCTTTATCTTCTCACCATTACATATTAAGCAATCTTTTCTAGAATTTTGTTTTTCTTTTTGAACTCGTTATCATAAATTGTACTTTGCCCCCTTTCCCATAACTTTTTGAACTCTTTGTCATGTCACCATTACATATTGAGCAATCTTTTCTCAGTATTTCTAAACTCTCATAAATTATACTTTGATCCACTTGAATTTAATCGGTTTGTTATATAAATCCCACTTGAACTTTTGAACTCATTTTAAATTGAGGTCATTCAATTGGTATATATAGTCGCACTTTCGGCGGCTTCACAGATTATATTTTTTTTCCTCCGACACCATGCCAAAGGAACGAGTGTGTCAAAATCCTTCATCGTCCAAGCGGCATTTTGAGAAATATGATCTTAAAAAATATATGAGTAAACCACCGTTTGTTTTTCCAAAAAGTGTGTGTCAAAATCCTTCATCTTCGAAACAGTATTTTTATTTTGAGAAGTATGATAAAAATTATATGAGTAAACGATTGCCAAAACCGTTTATATTTCCAAAGAGTATAAAATCTCTTGATGCACCTCTTGAAGAGCGTGAACTTGAAACTATTTTTGAAGAATTCAGTATTGATTTATGGCGTCCTCCGATTCCAATATATGTTAATAAGGAACAGATATATGAATCGATACCCGTACATAAATTTGTATTGGGTGATCCGAGATTTGAAAAAAAGTTGTGTAAAAATTTTTTAAATATATTTTAGTGTTTCACAGACTCTAAAAAAATCATATTGTGTTAAAATCTTCAAATCTTGAAATGTTTGAAAGAAAATTGTATTTACTGTTATGTTTAAATATAATATTATAACACTGTTTAAAATAATATTTTATATTAAAAAGAAAATGTAAATATATTTTATGGAAAAAAATAATAAATACTTTGAAAATTTAATAAACTTTGTATTGTTTTTATATAAAATACAGTTAAATTTTTTATAGTACAATGCTATAAAAAGGAAATTTATTAAAAAAATGGGGTTAGACAAGGTATTGTTAACTAAAACTAGTTAACAATACCTTGTCTAACCCCATTTTTTTGCATTAAACCTATAGCCAATATTGAAAAGTATCATAAAAAATAAATATGTTTCTTAAGAATATTACATCAAATATTTTTATTTTTTTAATTTTAGATTAAAAAAATGAAAAATGAAAACAACTACATCTTGGACTCGAAGAAAAACTCAATTTAGAAAACTTTTTTCTGAAAAAAAAAAAAAAAAAAAAAAAAAAATTTTTTTTTTTTTTTTTTTTTTTTTTTTTTTTTTTGTCAGAAAAGGTTTTCTAAATTGAATTTTCCTTCGAGTCAAAGATTTTTTTTTTCCTGTCAGAAAAGGTTTTCTAAATTGAATTTTCCTTCGAGTCAAAGTTTTTTTTTTTTTTTTTTTTTTTTTTTTTTTTTATAAAGTTTGGTATATAAAAGCTTTGTTCAACGCTGAGAAAATACAATTGAGTCACAATACTCTGCTTATAAAATATGTCTTATGACCGTTTTATTCATCCTATAAATGATAATTTTCTCTTGTCATTAGATGATACGATTAATCCCGAGCATGATTTATCTCATGCTCAACCTATAGATGATATAGAAAATCCGATACAATCTAATGACGTAAATTTATTAGAAAATACTAATATCGATTCTTTAATAAATTATATCTTGTTTGAAAATGATTTATTGCAAAATACCCATTTGTCGGAAACGGATAATATTTCTTATCGTCAACAACTTGAAAAAGATAATGCTCAACTGAAACGGGAAAACGACCAATTTAAAAGAATAAATAAACTATTATCTACTTTAAATCAATTGTTATTTAATGAAATTAACGAATTAAAAAGAAAAAATATATTAGTTTATATGAAATCATCTACCAAAATTAAAAACTTGAAAAGAAAAATAACTACTATATTATCAACATTGCAAAATAATGAAAATGGATTAAGAATGTCAGTTCGATATTTGGAAAAACAATTAAAAGATTCTGATTTAAAAAATGTTCCGAATCAATTAAAATCTCAAAGAAATAAAAAGCGAAAAATATATACAACTTGCAATTAAAAAAGTTTTTATATGTCAAATTTAAAAATCTAAAATAATGTCCCTTATCTTTAAAAGTTACACACAATCATAATTTTCGTAAAAAAAAAAAAAAAAAAAAAAAAAAAAAAAATTTTTTTTTTTTTTTTTTTTTTTTTTTTTTTTAAATATATAAATTGAGTTGCTCAAACTAAAATGTTTCATATCTTTAATACTTGTCGTTTTCACTTACGTTTAGATTTTTTGTTATTTAAATAGATAAACGGTATTTTTACAACGTGTATAAATTATCTATAATGAATTGGTATCCAAAACACTTCATAAATGATTCTGTCTTTTTATCATGTGTAGAAAATGAACATCATTTATACAAAGCTATATGTAGTTATTGTTATAAAAAGTTTCCGCCTAAGATAAAAACTTGTTGTTTGGAGGATCATTCAAAGAATAATTGTATTTCAAAAACTGATTTATCACCATGTATCGTTGTACCTGTTTCTAATGTAAACAAAAAAACAAATTCTTGGATTTATATAAACGATGAAAAATTGTATATTGATTTTGAAGACAAAAATAATTCATTGATTAAATTAAATAATTCCATCATATACTATTCTGATGATACAATATTAAAATGGATACATTGGTATCCATATGGTTTTAATTTGTTTAAATGCTTTAATTCTAATTAATTTTTTTGTCAAATTATACAAAGTGAAAAAAAAAAAAAAAAAAAAAAAAAAAAAATATTTATTTATTTATTTATTTATTTATTTATTTTTTTTTTTTTTTTTTTTTTTTTTTTCTACTCAAGCCCAATATGCATATAGCGATAATGTTCCTGTCGGTAGTGATCAACAAACAACTGCCGCTACCTTTACTGAGGGGCTTATCCAGATTATCAGACTGATTCTACTACTGCAAACGAAACTAAAAAAACTAGTGATGTAAATCCGGTCGCAGAGACTTCAAAAACTAATCATAATTACTCTGTCGGTCCAAGATATAGATGTTTTCATTTTTGAATTATAAATTAATATTTAATTAATTTTCAAAAAATGAAAACATCTGCATCTTGGACCGAATCGAAAAAAATCTTTTATAATGTAAATCCTTAAAAAAAAAAAAAAAAAAAAAAAAAAAAAAAAAAAAAAAAATTTTTTTTTTTTTTTTTTTTTTTTTTTTTTTTTTTTAATTAAGATATAGAATTTTTCATATAAAAACGATGACTTCCTTCACGAGAAAAGATATTATTTTGTTTTATACAAAAACTTTTACCTGTTAGTTTTTTACAACCTTGAGTTAAAAAACATAATGTGGCTGCGAATTACTTTTTTTCCAGAAAGGCCCTCTTTGTATGCGATAATATCAAAATCAGGAGATGTTTATTTCAAAGCATCCGATGTTGGAAAATTTTTGGGTTATTCGTGCATTTTTTCTTTTGCTTCGAGATATTCGACGAGAGAAGTGATCGCCGATACATTTAAATATAAAAGTATTCGAGTATTTAATTTCGAAGAAATGATATCCGTCATTCATAAAACTTTGCGGAGTCATCGAACTCTTTTCGATGAACAAAACATCGAAGAATTAAAAGCATTGTGGTCGTACGGATGTGTACCCGATATATTTCCTTCTATTCGACCATACTGTCCTTCGGTTGCTTTTCCATTAAAAGTCGGAAAAGAAGGTTTGAATTTACAAGAATGGATTCGAAAATTTGTAGAAAATTTTCCCGACGACGATTTTTCAGTTACGGAAAAAAATAATATTCATAAGTATTCGGATAAGAATATTACAGAGAAAATTTCAACTGGTTTTTCTGAACAACCTTCAATTTTTGAAATGGAAATGGGCGAACCGCTGAAAGGAGAATCTGATATTTTACCGCATCAAATTCATATTTTTTATCGTGGAGTTAGAAACGTATATTCTAAAACATCTTCGATAATTTATCAGCAAAATTTTGTAAATTCGCCTGAAAAACCAATGGAATCTGGAATCTAAACATATAAAATAATATTATCAATCAAAACATAACAATTATCTGAGTCTTATCACATTAAAATTTTTTATTGAAAATCAACAAACAGAAGTTTCATGATCGTATTAACAATGTTCATGCAAGTAATCAGAATTTTTAAAAAAGCTATTGAGGACTTGCAAAGAGAGTTTGTTACATTCAAGTAGTTTTTTCCTATATATGAATTTAGACAAGAAATTTTAGATACAGAATTGCGTTTTTCTAAGTCGAAACGTATTCATGCAAGTAATCAGAATGAGAATTTTAAAAAAAATCCATTGAAGACTTACAAAGAGAGTTTGTTACATTCAAGCGGTTTTTCCTATATATGAATTTAGACAAGAAATTTTAGATACAGAATTGCGTTTTCTAAATCGCAACGCGTTCATGCAAGTAATCAGAATGAGAATTTTAAAAAATCTATTAAAGACTTACAAAGAGAGTTTGTTACATTCAAGCAGTTATGTATGTAAAGGGTATTCTTTGATTGTCTGTAAAAGTAAATAAAAATACAAAAAAACATTCAAAGTTAATTTTAATGTTCTCTCCTCAAGATGATGTTTCAAGATTTTTCAATTATTTTTCTTTCAAACTTTCAGTGTCAGTCCTGAAAATTTCTATTTGTTTTCTACCCGTGAAAAACAGTATGGAAAAGTTCAGTATCGTATCCACATGATGATTTTAAAAACTCTGCCTAAAAAGTTAATCGGTATCACACTTGAAATTTCCTAGTTTGTTTTCTACCCTGAAAACAGTATGGAAAAGTTCAGTGTCGTATCCACATGATGATTTTAAAGACAAAAGCATTCAAAGTTAATTAGTGAAAACCCCCGATTTATTTCTACCTGTGAAAAACAGTATGTAAAAGTTCAGTGTCGTATCCACATGATGATTTTCTCTATCTATGCAGTATATTTTACATAGGATGATATTATTTTTATTTTTCCTTCCATGTATAGATTACTTATAATAAAATAGAAAAAGAAAACAGTTATTATCATTTTAATAATATAAGTCAGAAAAAAGATTATATTTCAAAATCAATAGTAAATTTATATGATTTCTTTGAGCAAAATATATTTTCGTCACAAGATTTGTATTTTTCTAAAAATATAAAAGTGTTAAATTAAATGAATTTAAATTATTTTATTTCTTAAGATAAATAATCTTGAATTTTTATTATGTTTGAATATTATCTTTAATTTAAAAAAAAAAAAAAAAAAAAAAATTTTTTTTTTTTTTTTTTTTTTTTTTTTTTTTTAACATTTAAAAAATTTATAAGATAAGTTCATCTATAAAAATATATATTTACGATGTTTATCAGATAAGTTAAATTTTCAAAAATGACATACTACACATTGATTATAAAAAAATTTTAACTGAATTTTCGAAAAAAATAAAGTAAAAATAGTATTTTTGAAAAACTAATTAAGGTATTTTGAAAACTTATTATATAAAAATAATCATTTTCATTTTTTCACTTTTTTGTATTTATTATTAAAAAATTAAAAATTGTATTTTTTTAAATATTAAGAATAAAATAACTTAAAAGTAATTAAATTATTTATTTCGTTATTTTTACTCAACAATTTTTAAAATTACATAAAAAAAAATTATAATAAAACTTTAAAATAATTGTTAGTATGTCTAGTGAAAATTCTTCGCTTAACCTTTATGATTTAAACGATGATGTATTAATAAATCTTTTTAAAGACTATATTTCTATTCGTGAAAAACTAATACTATTAGATTTACCAAATTTTCAACATTTATTATTAGAACCTTATTCTTGGTCAATTCCTAGCGATAAATTTTACGGATTCATAAAAGCGATTCAAATAATGAAACCGGGTTGGTATCTCGATGATCAGAACAATGCTTGTTATATTTCCGTAGATGAAAAAAATGCTAAATTATCTGCGCGTTATTTTACTTATTTAAAAGTCAAAGATTCGAATAAAAATTATCCGTCTCTAGATAATCTCATAAAAGGTGATATCACAGAAATATATTCTAATGAAATGGGAATACAGAGACCGCTTAATTGGGAGGATTTTGATTATTATATTCATCATACCTTCCCAAAATTATACTCTTCGGTCGATAAGGTAGAAGACATGCAATTTTATTATGTATTGCATAACATTATGATTGCTGTAAATCCATTTTTAAAAATTCTCCGTTGGCCCAAAAGCCGTATCCCCCCTCCCTTAAAATGTTCCAATTTTGATTGGTATCCACCCAAGACATATTCTTTTGGAGAAGAGTGTACCGTGTTTAGTGATAAGACACCTCATTGCTTAATGGGTTGGAATAAAAAAAAGGATAAAATAACCAGGGAATGTATTTATGATGGAAAATGTTTATGTAGAAAAGGAAAATTTAAATTTTCGCCTGTAAACGGTTATTGGAAAGAGTATAAGCGGTACGAATATAGTATTATTACAGTTGATGATAATTTATCTTTTGATCAATATAAGTCGTGGTATAATAATCAATATAATTGTACAGAGGAAAAACAAAAAAATGTGCTGCATAAAGATCAATCTATGATTTTGAATGAGTGTAAATTGTATAAAAGTATATATAATTTATTTTCTAATCAAAACAAAATGAATGAATTATATAAAGTTAAAAAAACTATTTTCCTTATAAATGATAGTATTATGAGATATTCAACGATGGAAGATTGAAATTGAAAAAAAAAAAAAAAAAAAAAAAAAAAAAAAAAAATATATTTTTTTTTTTTTTTTTTTTTTTTTTTTTTTTTTAAACATATTTAAAAGAAATAAATGTATTTGATAACCGTTTCTATCGTTAAAGGAAATCAAAATATTTTTCAAGTATGCCTAATAAGAATTCTCCGCTTACTCTTTTGGATTTAAATAATCATGTATTATCAATGCTTTTTAACGACTACGTTACAACTCATGATAAACTAACGTTACTAAATTTACCCGATTTTCACGAAACATTATCGAATCCTGATTTTTGGTCGATTCCCTACGACGAATTTTTCGGATTTATATATGCGATTAGAAGAATGAAACCGGGTTTGTATCTCGATAATCACAACGATGTTTGTTATATATCCGTAGATGAAAAAAATGCGTCTTTATCCGTACATTATTTTAATTATTTGAATATTAAAAAAATAAATGAAACTTATCCGTCTCTAGACGATTTGATAAAAGATGGTGTCGAAGAAGAAAATAAATATACTATACAAAGTATTATAAGTGAAAAAATGAGATGGACGTCTTTCGATCATTATATTCGCGACACATTTCCAAAATTATATTTCCCGGTCGATAAGATGGAAGACATTCGATTTTATCGCGTGTCTCCCGAGATCACGGTCGCCGTGAACCGTTCTTCGAAAACCCTCCGTTGGCCCGAAAGTCCCATACTCTGTCCGTCCGAATGGTCTGCTTTTGAATGGCTTAGAAATCCACCTAAAATTTATCGTTTCAAAGGAAAATGTATAACTGTTCGCAATAATGCATTGAATTACTTGATACGATGGGGAAAAAATGAAAAAATAAATATAACATGCTTTTACAAAAATGAATGTTTTTCTAAAAAAGAAAAATATAATATTTTACCCATAAAAGGTTATTGGAAAGAATTTAAAAGATATTATTATAGTATAATCAACAATCATTTATCTTATGATGAATATGCATTGTTGTATAATAGGTTATGTTTTTATAGAAACGAAAAACCAAAAAAAGTATTACCCGTTGATACTTTTTGGTATTATTCTAGTATATATAGT